>VUYV01000005.1:11233423-11600653 GCA_008711295.1 Anarhynchus alexandrinus | reverse complement strand
GTCGGGTCGGTGCTGCTGCTGCCGGCGGGGCTGCGCCGCGGGCGGGCGGCCGGCGGGCCGGGCGGGGAGCCATGCCCACCCTCAGGTAACGCCGAGCCCCGACGCGGCTCCCCGTCAGCCCAGCCCGGCGCCCCTCCGGGGGAAGGGGGCGGCGGGCGTTGATGCGCTCCGGGCTCGCGGGGCGGGGGCGCCCGGCGCGGTGTTCCGCCGGAGCTCGGCTCTTCCCTCCTTCTCCACCCGTGTGATTTTCGGGTGTGGGGTAGCGCGGCTTCGTTCCCTGCTTCTCTCCCTCCTTCCCTCTTCCCCTCCGCCGCCGGTTGGTTTTGCGGCCGCGCGCCCCGCGCCCCCGGGGTGAGGAGGGAGAGCCGCGCCGGTTCCCTGTCGGCCCCTCAGCCCGGCGGGCCGCCCCCGCGGCTGAGGGCGGTGTGTGTGTGGGGGGTCGCGCGCTGCCGGGGCTCGCGCGGTTTATTCCTGACGGGCAGGTGGGCGCGCGCCGGCGTCGCCAACCGCCGCCGGGCGATGCCGGTCCTCGGGGACTCGCCCCGTCGGGCCAGCCCTGACCCGGCCGCCCGCCCCAGCCCGAGGGAGAGCCCCGAGGAGCGATGCGCCGGGCTGGGTCCGGCTCCCGGAGGTGGGCGGCGGCGGCCGGAGCACGGCGGGGCGCTGCGGCGGTGCCGCTGTCGGAGGTAGCGGCTGAAGGAGGGCGGCCGCCTGCCGTGGCGGGGTCGGGTGTCGCGGGGCTCCGGCGGCCGCGGTTGGACCTCACAGCATCGCTGTAGCGTGCCGTGACTGGAACCTGATTTTAAATGAATCCCAAGTGATGAGAAGCAGGGTAATAATCACAGGCTGGGCTCGTAGCAGTCTGTGGGAACTGCGGTGGTGGCAGTTTATCAGCGATAACCAAAGAATGATAAACCCTTAACTTAACGTTCAGTGAAAGGAATTATTATGACCCGTTTTGCGTCCTAAAACACTTCCTCTTAAGACGGGGCGGCATTGTGAAGTGATGTGGTAACCTTCATCGCGTAGTTATTTTGATCAGTCCTTCAGTTGCTAAAGAAATGCCTAGAATTGTGGACTCCCAAGTTCAATGACCATTCAAGGCGACTTTCCCATCTCCTCTCTCCACCCTCAAAACTCAGTGTTATGGGATTTCACACTGTTTCTGACCCAGGAGTACAGACGGTAACTCTTTGAAATCGCAGTAGTGTCTCGCTGCCGGAGCTGGTAGGGTTGCCAGCTGCCGAAGGAGCTGGGCAGTAGTGGAACAGTTGTTTTTTTTCTGCGGCAGCCTCGCTTACATAAGGCCAAGGCTTTTAGGCTTGGCTTCTAAGTTGGAACCTGTGAACGTGCCACTCTAGAAGACTATGAAGGTTTCATAATGAATGCAATCTTCACTGAAGGTACTGCTCGAAGTCAGTATGTAAGCATGTAACTCCTTAGCCAAATATTGCCTTTGCTTAAGACCTAAGCAAGGAAAGCATGTGAGCAGTCCTGCAGGCTACTTGTATGTTTAAGGTCTATATGCTAAAGTGATTAGCTGACGAGTGATGCAAGGGAAATTCTCTGAACTCTGGCATCATGGAGTAATAGTTCTGAGGAACTTTTAGTGTCAGACGAGTTGTGGTTAACAGTAAATGTCATCTTAATCACTTAAATTTACGTTGTGTAGGTAAGTGGGATGAGAGAAGGATGTTCTTAGTCGAGAGCTTATAGCTATTCAGATGCTATGAATCTGGTACTATTGCTGTTTTGTTTTGACTACCTGTAAAAAATGATTTTTGTTAAATTCAAATCTTGTGTTATATGGGGTTTAACTATGTTTCTCTGTGACTGAAATGGATATGCTGAGAATGGACTTAGAACATGCATTGTTTGGCCTTACTTTTAAGGGCATAGTCAAACCCTATCGAAATACTAACATAAGATCTGGTTTTGTAAGATCTAAAATATTTGTAAAAGGAAAACTAGGCATACAGCAGACTGTTGTGCAACTGAGACACCCAAATGTCCCAATCATGTTTTATTAAGGCTTTCTGACTGTAAAATGTCTTAGCATAAGAATTTAACATTAAGTGTACACTACAGCTGCATAGCAGTATAAGGCTGTTAAAGAGCAATGAAAAAGATGAAATTTTCAATTTGGCTTCCCTTACTATTAGTTACTATTATGTAGATGAGAAAATTTTGCAGCAACAAAAGTATGATTTTTTTTTTAAAGAAATAAAGGGATATCTTCTTGTTGTTGTTGTTTTTTAAGCAAGACAAGCCAGTATCCAAAGGCTCTGTCTCTGTGCCAGTAACTAATAATATGCCTTCACTGATATTTTGATGTTGCTTTTCCACTGAAGTGCACAGCAGCATGGGATGATAACAATATTGTGTGATAGTTAGATACAGTACTGCTAATGTTCAGCAGCCAACTTGAAAGAGGACCATATTTTTAAAAATGCCTGCGACAGCAGAGTATTAGTAATGTATAATCATGATGTTGGACACGGCTTTCCAGATCATTCAGTTACAGTTAATTTTGTTGACTTTTAAAAAATGATTGAAGGGGTAGCTCAGTACTGATGCGGGTTTTTTTTGTTTTGTTGGGTTTTTTGTTGTGTTTTCATCCAGTTTGGTTTCACTTCATTACTTCTGCAACTTGTGATAAGGGTAATGTGTGAAACGCTGGCTATTTGTGAAAAATCAATCATCTTGGCAACTTCCAAACAAAATGCCATAATTAGCAGGTGAAGATTTATTTATATTTAATGAATTACATTGCTTGAACTTATAATTAGAACTCAGTCTTCATCTAGTCCAGAGTTAAATGGCAAACTCTGAAAATATAGTGCATGTTGTCAAGAGTTTAGAGTGCAAATGCAGCGTACATCCAGGCTTTCTGTAAAGTAAGTTGCTGCCTTGTAGTTTTGCCTGCTAGATGGACAGCGTATTTTGGTGTCCAAACAAGTTTTAGATTTGTATGAACATCTCATTCTTAGTTTAGGGTTTAAAAAGTGTATATACTGGTCATATATATGTATATGTACTCTGTGTGTATGTGTATGGATATATATGCACATATACATACTGATTGCGTATAGTCTATTGTATGCCCTTAATTTGTGCAGGTGGAGCAGTTGTCGCTTATTTCTTGAAGAGCTGAGCCAAATGATCTTTTGCAATAGGTTAGTCGAGTTAAGCAAGAACATACTTCTCAGGTGGTTAGATACCGGTACTCCTCTGCAATTGAAGGGACTGGAGAGAGGCAAGGAGGTTGTGGAGTACATAAATGTTTGTTCTGTGTCTGTTGCAGAGATGTATTTCCCAAATAACCTATGTATTGTGAAATCTCGCATTTCAGGAAACCATTGCTGCTTCCTCACTATGTTTTACGTCTAGTTGGTTGGAAATAATCCGTGACATTTTAATCAATCCAGGTGTCCAGTGTGACTGATCAGCAAACAGTGAGGTTCATGTGTACTGCTGAACGTGATAAACTGTTACAGTCTCACCAAGTTTAATATCTCAGTTTCTTGATCCAGGGACTTGTAATTTACCATTCTCCAGCATCTGAAATATTATGTTTAATTTTATACTTTTACAATATGTGACTTTACAGAGTATATGTAATGTGTTTTGTTTTTTTTTAATTTCTGTTTTTACAGAGGAGCAAACTGTAGCCAAGTAACTGCTATACCTCCTATTGTGCTACAAAAAAGTGCAGTAGTGTAGCAGTGCAGATACTTTGCAGCCCCTCAAGAAGGGAAGGGTGATTTGCACTGCACTGAAACATACCCAGTGTTGTGTTAATCAGGTTCAACATGCAAAGGATTTACACAGCCAGTTCTTTCCGTTTAACAGTGGAAACACTGGACTTTCCAGATTGTGGTTTACAAAGCTTGTATTAGAAAACGCTGATCACAGTGGTGATCTTAAATTTCTACTTAAACTTGTTGAATTTTTAAAATTTGTGGCTTGGAAAGAGGTTGTTTAGACTCTTCCCATTTTGTTCAGAAAGGTATTTTTATCAAATGCAGTGTCAGTTGAGGAATGGCACAACTACAGTCTTCAGTACAAATGGAGCATATGGATTTTTCTCCTTTTTGCCAATGGAATGTTAATATCTAGTTTTAAGCATGGAAGTTCTAGTACCTTGGGACTTAGTTAATTCAAACATCTAGCTGAAACAACTAATGTACTCAATTTTATGTGTTTGTGTTGTGGTTGAACCCCAGACAGTAACGAAGTACCACACAGCAGCTTGCTCACTCCTCACCAGTTGGGATGGGAGAGAGAATCAGAAGAGTAAAAGTGAGAAAACTCGTGGGTGGAGATAAAGACAGTTTAATAAGCAAAGCAAAACAAGGCATTCGTTCACAACTTTCCATCAGCAGGCCACCTCCAGGAAAGCAGGGCTCCATCATGTGTAATGGTCACTTGGGAAGACAAAATGCCATCACTCTGAATGTTCCCCCCTTCCTCCTTCTTCCCCCAGCTTTATATGCTGAGCATGATGTCCCTTGGTATGGAATATCCCTTTGGTCATTTGGGGTCAGCTGTCCCAGCTGTGTCCCCTCCCAACTTTTTGTGCACCCCCAGCCTACTTGCTGGTGGGGCAGTGTGAGGAGCAGAAGAGGCCTTGACTCTGCATAATAATTGCTCAGCAATAACTAAAACATCCCTGTATTATTAACACTGTTTTCAGCAGAAATCCAAAACATAGCCCCATACTAGCTACTATGAAGAAAATTAACTCTACCCCAGCTGAAACCAGCACAGTTTGAAAAGCTGTCAAGTTCTGCTCTCCTGCATTTTGTGAGAAACAACTGTGCTGAAGTTGGTGAGAGTTTGCCCAGAAGTTTCAGGGGAATGTTTCTGAACATACACTTACTAGTCTAGTGATAGCTACATTGGCTTTTTAAAACTTTCCATCCCAGATGTCACCCTATTACACAGCCTCTGGAATACTCGAACATGTTTATAAAATACTGTGGGAGAAGGAAGGCTCGGGGATGGAACAGGCCTTGTTGTATGTCATATAAAGAGCTGCCTGGATTAAATGGCACTGAAAGTGCTTGTTTCTGCTGTTCTTGCCATACTAGGGGTTTGTATACACGTTTATTGGCTTGATAGAGCTTCTGTGGATGTTAAACCAGTACAAAGTTGCTCTCATGCTACTTCAAGTATATTGACCAGCATGTTCTGCAGCCCACAGCTTGTTAAGTGTTTGGTAGTTTCTGTTTTGCTTTTCCGTTGAGCAAGGTAACTTCTTCATAGGTAGTGACCTCAACGCGTCAGCTGTATTTCAGAGAGTTTTTGAAGTACAGCTCTGTTTTCTGTCGTACCATACACTTAAGTGCTGATGCTCGTCTTTCTTAGAAGTTGTCCACAATATATGGGTTTTTTTCTTAAGTGTAGGTATAAAATGTTTGATGTGTGGAATTTCACAGAATGTGAAAATCAGCTAAACATCAAGTCCAGGAACATAGTTTGGGACAAATCTGCATTCAGCACTTTTAGCATTCTGACTTGTTCATTCGTTTTCCTGCAATACTACTGATACAATAATACTTAGTTTTTAAAATGGAGAGAATGTCCTGTCTTGGGGCTCTAACTGCGGTCCCCTTTATCCTTATGACTTCTTAACTGTCATCTGTCTCTCCTTCTTTTCTTCCAGTTATATTTAACTTACGGTTATGCTATTTAAAAGAATCAGTACTTCTTTTCACACTGACAAAAATATTGAGTGAGTCTTACAGGTTTTTACTAAGCAGATGTTGCCTGTCTCAGTTAGGAGTGAGCTGGATTTCTGGTTCCGTCTTCACAAAGCAGCATCTTCCGCATTTCACTTACAGTGAAATGGGCTGTAAAGGCCTGTCTTAAAAGCTACAACAAAAATTAGGATACTTAAAGCATGGTTTTCTGTGTCTCGATATCAAGGTTATTACTCATGCTTTCCACTTCTTCATTTCCGGGCTTCAGAATTTAGCATTTAATGGAAGCTAATGTGGCATCATAAAGAGGAAGAAGTTTGATTGTGTACTTTTGGCAAGTAGCTTCAAATTTGACAAATATTTGTCAGCTAAGGGCTTTTCATGGCAGTTGTGAGAGGAAGTAAGTGAATGAGTTTCCGACCTCTGTTAGACACAATTAATGAGATTGTTCCATATCATCCCCTTTCTGTTTGTTTTATGTTCTTTTTTTCTTATCCTGCTGAGTAGAAATTAATGAAATCTATCATTTAGTAGGCAGATGTTGAGTCTCTAAAACATTTGTCTTGCTCTAAATGGGCCAGAACAATTGAAAGCTCACTCACTTTCTTTGAGATTCAGCTGAAACTGTTATGTAGCTTTGGACAAACCGCAGATAAAGTTTGGATCCAACTGCAGTGTTACAGTAATACTTTTTTTGGGATGGAGAGACAGGGAGTATGCTTTCTCTGCCAATACTCGATAGAGACATAGTAAAGAGGGAGGCGTATTTGGTGGTCGTACTGAAGCTACCTTCGGTGGCTAGAGCAAGGGCTTGCCTTGCCAGTTGGAGGCAGCAGGTGTTAGCTTAGCAAGGAATGTGATGGGTTTGGATGTAGTTTTAGGCAGCCCTCAAGAACAGCTGCATTCACTCCGACTTGACACTAGGCCACGTATCTAATCCTTTGGTATTACTGCATTATCACCCAAGTACATGCTATTCGTGAAAATGTAACACATGGTTTCTGAATGAATTGCAAAAAAAAAGTTAAAGCCAGCTCTTTCAGCTGTTTACAGTATCTCTGATGTCTTGTCTTTATGTGGCAGAAGTCATGGTAATGAATTTCAAATGGGTTTAAAAGTACGGACATTCTTATCAGTAGACAGCTACGCTGTTTAAGGTGGCTGACAATGCAGAATCCATAGCCTCTTAATTTCAGTTTATTGAAACAGACTTAAATTGTTAATTATTGGTCAGTAGCAGAGTAAACCCAGCAACTAAGTGTGTTCAGTGAAATTCCTATAACCTGGTCTGATGCTCCCCCTGTCTAAAATCGGGTATTACAACTTGAATGCAATCCTTTAAAACAACAGAATGTGGCTTGCAGCTCTAATTCTTTATCTGAGTGAATGATAGCTTAACGGAATATATAGCTTTATATATTCTTGACTGCTTGCAGTCTGTATATTGATCAAAGAAGATTATTGTAGGATGATACTTCACTGAAATTTGACTCTGTGTCTGTATGCCACGTCTCCATGTGACTACTGCACTGGGCAAAATGTGTATCTTTTCCTTAGCTGTATTCAAGAAAAACTTTTCTCTGTCATAAAAAACGTCCTCAACATATTATACTAAGAACAATAAATTAATTCTAAGCTAACTTGAAATAATTGGTTCTCTTACAGTGAAAATGTCCTGTTTGGAATGGGAAATCCTCTGCTTGATATCTGTGCAGTTGTGGACAAGGACTTCCTTGACAAGTAAGTCTTGATTTTGATTTATTTTTTTTAACGTCAGTTTTGTTTCCAGAATGATGCCTACAAATAAATGGAGGACTACCTGCCTGTGTAATGCTAAGTTTGTGCTGGTCTCTGTGAGATTCTGGCTTTATGCTGAAAAAAGCCAACACTGTATCAGTCATTTGATTGTTCTACCTATGTAAAGCCATGGTGGTGGTGTCAATGAAAAAATTCAGTGTTTTCATGTGGTTTTGGCATTTTTGTTTTCTACCAATTATTTATTCTAGTCTCTTCATGCTGTTTTTGCTAGCCTTTAATTGGAAACAATCATCAATGTCATTAAGATGTAGGTAGCTCTTGTATGAATATTTGTGTGTTACTTTTGATGTACTATTACAGTGCTCTTTTCTCTCTTCAGTGATGACTTTGGGGCAAATAAGCCATTTCTGTAACACACCAAGAAAAGTTGTGCAAGTGTACCTTCTTTTTTTATTTTTTTAATAGTCCAATTTATCAGTCAAGAACAGGACCACTTCATATCATGTGGTCTGTTATCTTGCTTAAGCCTAGTTGTTACGCTACCATCCGTATAACCATATCGCTGAATTGCTGTTTGTGTATTGCTGTTGGCATTCAGCTTACTTGTTTTCTGATCAGCTTAGAGATGTGCCTTTTCAAGAGGTGTAAAATGGAGTTGCTCTTTTAAATCCTTCTGCATGAGCTCACTTTCTTCCGGTTGTTGTTGCCACTTTATCTTGTTTTCAAGTGACAGTAAGTGGATTTCATCTTTCAGAGTGCTTGCAACTCTTTGTTTAATTTTTAAAGTGTTAATATTTTTTTCTCTAGTCGTTCTTTTAGTTATTAATGGGAATAGTGAATCAAGAATAAATTTCACATCACCAAATAAAGAACAGGTGCAGAGTTTTTATTTGTGAATGTGTACTGTCAGCCACAAATCTTCTGTTCTGAAGCTTTTAATAACAGCAATAATTTGTTTTGCAACGGGTATTTTATCACTCAAGTTTTATGTAAAGGTGTGTTTAAGTGAGAGCTTGAATATTAGAAGCTGGAGGCAAAAGACAGAAATGTCATGGAGTATATAAATCTCAAAAACATCTGGAACTTTGAACACTCAAGACAGACTCATTTTCTGAAAAAGTAAATTATTCTGAGGTAATTCTGTGCCTTATGTTTCTTCTGAAATAACTTGAAAATCAGTCTTTGAGCATAAGTAATGCCACCGCCCCCAACCCAACAATACCCCCCAACTAATCCTTATAAATTGTTATCATTAAAGGGATGGTGGGATCTATATTGCAGCAGTGAAATCCTGCAAGAGTGTGTTGTGTTTTTCAGTTGACCTGATAAGCTCTGCAGAATTTAATTTAATTTAAAAAGTATAAGTCATATGTAGTCAAATTGAGTCCTGACAGACAAGTTAAATTATCTCCTGAAACAGCATATGCTCTGTGAGCATTTGTTTACTGCCAAAATGCCTTTGTGGAGTAATGCATTAGTTAAAGCAATAAGCAGACTTCCAACAACAGTTTCATGGGGATCTGCTGATAGTGTGATAGCTCTGGTACTAACCTGAAAACCGAGAAGCTTGTCTACCTTCTTCACACGTACCTGATTTTATTTCTAGCTCCCTATTTGTGGTGTACGTGCAGTAGTCCATTTAATAAACAGACAAGCACGTTTCTGCTCTTAAGACCAACTACCTTTTGCAATACTTGCTGAAATGGGAATCAAATCCCATGCTTCCTCGGCTTGTGACGGGAAATAAAATAGCAAACCTCGCTGTAGAACAACTGCTAGAATAAAGTTATCTATTCAAATGCTGCAGGGAGGTGCAAGAACATAGATATTTCAGGACTGCGAAGCATTTGACAGAGAAATTGTCGATCATAGCAGCCTACTCTCTGTTTTTTCTTGTCAAACAAGACGTGCATCCATCTCTAGCCACGTAGTATCAGTTCTTGGTATCTTGGCAGTGATCTAGGAACTCTGGAGTCTGTGTCCCACCTCTTCAACTGGATGGACATGTTTAAAGGGGACAACAGGCGAGCTGGGCTCTGACTTGAGAAATGATAGCTTGGTAAAATGAGGAGAGAGTTTAGGTAAACACCCACAAGAATTTTATACATTTAACTCTTTCACTGTTTCTGTTAGTTTATCCTCCTCTCTTGTGTAACCGATTTTAAGAGTAAATACCTTTGTTCAGAATAAAGGACTTGATGTTGCAAGTTTAATCAACGTATATTGCCAATGAAATGAGAGAGTATTAAAATGAATCCTGTAACCAGATTATTTTTGTAACTTCTATTAAGAAAATGCAAATGGAAACAGCGTAAGATTGTGTAGGAAGCCTCAAGTGGTCTTTTTAACAATATTTAAATGGCCTACAATCCATGTTATAAATAAACCTGAAAATAAATACATAATGCAGTCCTACCCCTGGCAGATTTGAAACAGCTTGCTGCCATGTGATACTGGTTTGAGGAAATTAGCAGTATGGGAGGGTTGGGTGGGTATTTTTGGCTTGGGTTGTTAGCACAGCCCTGTCACCTTTCTTTCAAGGTGGATTTTGGTTTAATCTGGGCTCCAAAGTCTTTTGGTCTCTTGACAAGTTTTGGAAAATTTTAAGCCTTTCCTAGACTATTTCTGGGAGAGGTGGTCTTAATTTATATCACAACAGAACTTCACTGTGTCTGTTTGAGATTTTCAGGCCCCATCAGTACTCTGGCATTACCTGAGCCAGAGAAGCTTTGGCCTCTGTCAAGTAGTTACATTTTCTGCATCTCATTTCTTATCTCTCTTCAGGGAGACAATCTGAAAAAGCGTTAGCAATGTTGATGGCACTGTTGAAAGCTGGTGATACCCAAAACCACTTCAGTTTCTGTTCACAGAGCTGGAGAGCAGTCTTGAAGTAAATATAATCCATTGTATGTCCTTGTTTTTTCTGACTATGAAAGAAATATCAGAAGTGTTTTTTTGAGGGGTGGGGGATCCTTTTAATTTGTATTAACTCTATAACCTAACAGCATTTATTTTTGTTTAATTTTTCTGGGATATAGATGCTTGCTCAAGGAGCAGCTCTTTGTGGGTGGGAGGGGAAAGAATAGAAAAAGGATTGATGCTTTGCGGGTGAATTGCTAACTATAGCTACGCTAATCTCTCAAGGTAACTAACAGGTATTCATTAAAGCTTTTGGTGAACTCGGTTCTATCTGTGGCATTTAACAGGAATGATTCCTTTACCTAGTGAATCTGTAACAGGCATTTAAGAATAACTTAATCTACACTGTATATTGAACTCTAATAAAGCAGGCGAAGAAATTCTGATTAACATAACAATCATGTTTTGAGACTCCCTAGAAACTCAGTACTGCTGACTCCTGTAAATACTCCAATGTCCTGCTGTTAAAAGTTAGGAGATGGCATCTGTTTCCTTGCTCCTCCACAGAGCATTCTGTTGTGCAAATACTTAGTTTTTGGCATTTATCTAACTATAGTTAACTTCTAGGCTGTAGAGATCTGGGCACTATTTGTCACATCAAGTGCACATCCAGCAGTTGAGAAGCGTGTGTTCACAGAATGGACAAATCTTCTCTTGCTGCTGTCCAACATTTGGGTCTATGACTGCATGAATTGAGGAGATGGAGAGAATCATTATTGACAAATTAATGTTGACAGAATTATTATGCTAGTCTTGGAACTTCTAAATTTGTGAAAACCTTGTATCTTCCCTTATTAGCCAGTGGGAAGGCGAGGAAAATACTTGTAATTGCCAGCACCTGTATAAGCATGTAAATATCTTTCAGCCCATGCTCTTAAAAAAGAGTGGAAATACAGGGAAAATTATTATATATGTCCTATTTCTCACATCAGGGTTATGGATGATTATTACTTTATTTCACTGTATTTTCTGGGCTCTTGACCAGAGCCAATATCTCCTAAATTAAGGTATGTTTACTAGTCTGGATGTTGAATTCTATTAAACTTGTAATCTCCAGACTCATTATTTGATCACTGTCATTGTCCAGGCTTACAAGTTGCTATTTGATTTACTTATTGGTTGTCAAAGCAGCCTTTTTCTCCTTATGTGTTTTTTAATTCTTCCCTCCTTAAAATCAAGGTCATTGGCAATCTTTGCACAAGTGCATTGGAGGTGCTCCATAAAGATCTCTATTTTTTAATAGCTTTCATGGCCTGTATCATCTGCTCCTTAGTTCTCTTCCCTGCCTTCTCTGTGACACTGTTGTAACTGCAAACTATCTGTAAACCAAGAAATGGGTTTATGTTCTTTTTACTCTTCACTGGAAAAACAGGTTTGAAGAAATGGGAGAGAAAGAATGAATGGGGTCTTCCAAGTGTATTTGTGTTTTGGAGTGGTGGTGATGGTTAATGTATGAAAAGAGAATATCATCGCACTGAAGGCAGAAATGCTGTAATTTTGATCTGTAATTTCATAAGTATGGATACGGATCTCCTGCAGTGTGTTACTAATTTGTCTGCAGCATTGAAAGTGGCTGGGTCATTACTGGAGATCCCAAGATGCTTGGTCACCTTTCCTCACTGCAGAGTACTGTTGGAGGGTGATGGATTAGTTAAGCACAAACTTCATGAATAGAGCAGCGATGACATCTGGTAAATTAAACTTTCTTGTTTGAGGCTGTTTTAGTGCTTGCTGTGATGGAAGTGAAGAAGATGTACTTATTTGATCTTTTTTCCACTCTTGTGGGAATTTGGATTATAAATTAGGAAAAGGTTTGAGAAGCAGCTGAAATGAAAAATATCTGCTTGCTTGCACAAAATTTAGGTTGGTGTGTATAGCTGTGGCTTTAGCCATTCTACCATGTGCTATTCTCAACATTTTCAGTTTGTTACCTTTGCTTGTATCTAACAGAAGCCTTTGTAACTTCCCATAGCAAAAAAACGTAATCAAAACACAACTCATGCAGTTAAGTCTCATAAAGCGGTTAAGGGTTTAAATAGCTTTTACACAATCAGAAGTGTTTCTTTGTCTGTTCACCAAACTCAGGTTTCAACACAGTCTTAAGGCTTCAATGCAAAACAAGCCCTTCCTCAAAAACATGTGCTGGAGGAGCTTGAAGATTGATTCTGTACCAGGAGGTTGCAGGATCAAAGAATGCACAAGCTGAAAAAACAGACTTTGCTGCCAGATTTAAGTGGGAGAAAAAGACCCCAGACTCCCAGACTTACAGCTTTTTTTTTTATTTTATTTTCACTGATGTGTTTACTTTGACTTTGTGTGCTTCATCAACCCTCTGGGACAGGTTAATGTTTTTTTTTGTATTACTTTGAGTTGGGGATTGTGTTATCTGGCTGTACAGTGCTGAATGTATGGAAAGGACATAGTAATAACTTTAAAACTTGCTGTCCCTGAACATTTTTTTTTGGGGGGGTGGGTTGGGGAGATAGTTTGCTATATAATGTTCCATTGTTTCAATAATCCTTGTAAAAGATCACTACTGAAAGTAGCTGTTGCATTGGCTCATGTGACAGAAGCTGAACAGCTGAGGGTTCTTTATTATTACCTTGTGTTTTGAGTTGTATCTGTAGAAGTCAATTTAGCTTATCTCAGGGTCTGACCATAGAACATTGTTGAAACTGTTGAGCCAAATTGCATCATCTGGCTGCTGGTAAATTATAAAAAAAACCCTTAAGTGTTTGCTTGCAAAAACTTAGGGTAATGATGGCTATCTTAAAAAAAGTCCTCTCAGTACTAACGTGCAAACAAATTCGGTAGCTAGTCCTGGCAATGTAATTAGAGCTTTCTACAAGCCTGATAATTTCTCCTAGTGCATTTAGTTAAATGTGTAGTTTAAATGAGTGAAAGATTTTAGTTAAGCTCAATTTGGAAAAGGCTACTTGAGAAATCTAGCCTATGCAAGAACAAGGATCTACATGAGGAGCTGTGATGTTTTCAGGGTATACTGAGTTTCATCAATGATTATAAAAGAGCTTATAACTACTAATTTACCTGTAAAATAGGATGTAACAGGTTTATGAATAGGAAATATTCCACTCCTTGTTATCTCTTCCCTTTGTGTTTTCACTTTCTTAAATACTTACTTAGTAATAAACCACAAATCATAACTTCATTTTTTTTTTAGCTTTCCATTTCTTCAGAAAACTTGCTAATTTAATATGAATGTCAATAGAACAGGTCTAGTTCTTGGATTAATTGTTTCCTTGAGGATAACCTTGAGACGCATGACAGACTGACACAAATACAGCTTATCTGTATTTTCCCTTCACTCCCAAGTAAAAATTTGTTTAACAAAACTTTGGGAGTTGCGTTACAAGGCAAATGATGAAATACTGGGTTCCATTTGCCCCTCAATGCGAACAAGGAACTTTAAATGAAAAAACTCTATGAATTAAGTGTCTCTGTTTTTAATTAAGCAGTGATACTAAATGAAAAGACCCTTGCTGAAGATGTCTTTGATGGAAAAAGCTGGGTTTCTCAGGAGAGCACTGGAATCGATCCAAAACGAGATGGTAAAGCTTTCTCTTTGGAAGTCGTACATGCTGTTTGCACTGAAAAACTTTTCATCTTAGAGTTTCCTGATTGCACAATTACGAGATTAATTTTAATTTAGGATACAGTGGATAAAAACTGATTCATGTTCTGGGTGTGGTTGCGGGCATTGTTTTTAATTACAAGGTAATAAGCTGCGATTTTAATATTGTTTTCCATTCCTATCCTGCTTCTCCAACCCAACATTTCCAACCGCATAGGAAAGGCTGGAGTTTTTTTTCTAGTTACTATAGTAATGGAGTGAAACAGTTTGATCGCTCATGAACTGAGGAATAGAAAAGTCACATTCCCAGTTTTTTTTTACTGTAGATGAAATTGATTTGCCATCTCTCAGAAAAGACAACTTTTTAATGATAGCATTTTTGAAGTGGTTGGAATACCTTCAACTTAAAAACTTCAGCTTTTAAAAAAATCAGATACTTAAGTAAATTATGATGCTCATTACTATGTAATCGTTTCTGCTTCGTTCAGGTCAGGAAATTTGCAATCTCAATAATTTTTCTTCCCAAGTTACGTGTATGAGAATGAGAGGGACTCTGTCCTTCCCTTGAGATTAAACGCTAATTTTTAACATTTCTTTTTAGTAACTTGCTGTTTCATTAGGCTATTACTGAACAATGTGCAATACCATGTCAGTGTTACTGTTAACTGTAACCTAAGTTATGAGGTGCTTATGCTTCTGTTGATCCCTGATACTATGCTTGTGCCCTATGTCGCATAACCATGTCCAGGCCTGCTCTGGGCTTTGCCTCTTCTTGTCCTGTTTCTTTCTGGAGCGTTGGACCTGTGGTCTCTGCTGTAGCCACAGGGAGAGGGTGGAGGCAGCCTGTCTTCCTCTTAATTACTGGTGTTCTTGTTTTCCCTTAGTCAAGGGCTGGAGGAAAGGTAAACCAGCTGTTTGAGTGCTATTTTACTCTATTTTTGTCAGGGTAGAACCATCAGCACTCCAAGTTACTGGAGACCAAGTCTGTGTTGTAGACTTCAGGATGTCATGAAGTCTGCAGTCCCCTAATAAATTCAGATTAAATGCAGAGCTGGGGACAAAGATCTTTCCTTTCACAAACTCCTGATTGCCCACTTTAATAGGATAATAGAATATTTCAGTGAAAATGTGTGGTTGTTTTTTAATAATTATTCTCATGAGATTCAATGAGTTCATCAGTCACTGGTGTAGATGTTTGTGCTGTGTCCTGCTATGCCATTAGATTCTTATTTTGAACCTGTGCCAAATCCTATAAAACGATGCCGTATCTTTTAGGACAACTCTGAAAAGCTCTGTGTCTTTGCTAGCTGCATGAATTAATTTTTAAAATACAAATTCTCTTCATTTTGTAGTTCTACTTTAAACGTGTGCATTTGTCTGTCTTATTATCAGATAAAGACTAGGGAGCTATGGCTAAGCAATTTTGGGTGATTGTTTTTCCAGCTTGCTCCAGTGATATTTTTTTTCCTTGCATTATTACCCCATGTGAAATGACAGCAAAAGTGATTAAGTTTCAGTGCAGGATTCTGAAATGCATACGACGAACCGTAAAGGGGAGCATATGATTGCCTAATATGACAAGGTGTTAACAAGTGAACAGTTGCAAGAAGTTACAGAAATACAAATATTACCATGGACATTTTTTAAATCCTTGTATTATTGAGGCTACTTATTTAGTGTTGAGGCTCGTTCTTATTCCTTTTAGGCAGCAGGAGCTTCCCGCTGGTAGGAAGATAGGTGGTAAAGATCACTGTAAAATTATGCTATCACTCTCGGAAATGCACAGTCATCGTCCTTCATGAGAAACGAAACTATGAGCAAATTCAGTGCCTGACTCCTCCAAGTAAAGGTGGCATGCAGTCTCAACTATGGATATTAAGTTAATAGGAAAACAGAAATGGTACATGGTAATACACGTTTCAATCCCTGTGTGTCTCATGTGGCTTCAAGCTAGCATACCTTAGCTGTTCTTTTTCAAGACAAGAACTGTAGTTACAATGTAAATCTTTTAATTTCTAATATTTATATTTCATAGAATCATAGAATGGTTGAGGTTGGAAAGGACCTTGAAGATCATCGAGTTCCAACCCCCCTGCCATAGACAGGGTCACCTCCCACTAGACCAGGTTGCCAAAGGACCTGACCTTCCAGTAGAAGAGACAAAGTGTTCCAGAATCTCACGTGTCTCTTGAGAACATTTTTGTAGAGTTGCTGAGTGGAAAACAGATTGAAGTCCTTCCCTCAAATCTGATTGCTAGAACTTCTTTTTTGCAAGAGTGTGTTCCAGTGTATTTCATTGAAGCAATTTTAGTTTTGAACTGTGCATTGTGATGTTATGTGCAGCAGTACTAAATGACAACTAAAGTACTAAGCAGAATGCAACTGTTTGTTGGTTTACATTAGGTAACCTGTTCGGGTGGGTATCTTGATTAGATACAGTCTCAATTTCAATGTCTAGTATTTTTCATCTAGATTGCAATTCCGCATACTTGGAGTTGTTGGAAATCACATTTCAGAGGATTGTGGGTTGGGAGTTAGCTATCTTCTTTTCTTAAGGAGAAAAAAACCCCAAACACTGATCTTGCCACCTCTGCAAAAGTTAGCCTGTGTAAAATCCCTGACTTCTTTCTTTAGCAGCTTCTGTGCTAGGGACATGGCTAGCATATATGAGTTAAGGCGAACTGTAGCGTTGTATCAACAGGCTCCAACATTCAAATACCAAATTAAGATGAGTAAGTTGCTTTAATAATTGCTAGCTTTTTATTGTTTTGAAAGCACAGTCTGCAAACTCCTGCTTTAGCTAAGAACATCTCAGAGGTGTAGCTGGCTTGTTTTCAAAAGTAGGGAATTTCAAGTTTTATATGTGAATTGGGGTAAAAAGTTAATAAACGGCAACTGGCAAATTTACAAAATAGGAGGATATTTTGAATTTCAAATTTTTGCTGACTCACAAAATTAGAAATGTTCAAACCCACCTTTTTCTACAACCAGCCCCGGGACAAAACTGTTAATCAGCCAAAGTGGGAAACTCTTATGGGCTGTAAATTTCAGGAACCATCCAAATACCTCAGTGCTTTTTTCCTCTGCCAGATCCTTGGATGTCTAGGCTTGATGTTGCAGCTACCACTGTGGGTGAAGGGTTAAGATACGAAACAGTGGCTATGACTAGAGGCGAAAGGGAGGAACAGTTCTTCCCAGAAGCAGTAATTGCTGTTCTTGGTATGTCTGATCCTCTAGTGGTAGCAGAGCAAGGAGTTCATCTTTCAAGAGCTCTTCCCTGAGTCTCCATCTTGGTATTGCTCCGTCATTTCTTAGGATGAAATTAAAATTTTAAGTGCACTGCAGAAACATTTTCTGCCCTTTTTCATGTGCTACTTTTTTCCAGTAAAGCTAATGCCCTTGGTGGCCTGGATAAGTTCTTTCAGCATGGCTGGAATTTCACAGTAGATGCAACACTTTTCTGCAGCTTACTGTTTTCTCTAGTCAGTGTTAAAAGTAATTTTTAGAGAAGGAAAATTAAGGCATATGGACTCCCTGACAATTCTTTGTTGAAGGTTCTGTAAGCTGAACTGTCCTGTAATGAGTGCTCAGATGCAGGGACAGATGATGTAAGAAATCTAGTTTTTAGGCAGCACAAAGACTCATTTAGGTTGCAATAATAGTATGGAATTGATATTTTTGCCTGTTGCATACAGAAAGACATCCATAATGTTGTGTAACAGGAAAAGGGAATACATCTTAAACTATATTTTTAAATAAATAATAAGTTTTAACTGGTTTGTAAGACTCACTGTTTATTTCCTTATGATTTCTAAATGGAGCAATGCATTTTGCATTAAATAGGATACACCAGTCTTTTTCTCTGTGTCCTTATGAATGATGAAAAGGTCAATTCTTAGCATTTTTAAGACAATAAAGTATTTAATATCAATCAAGATTCAATACAGCCTCAGCACTTCCAGTATCCTCCTTTTGGAGGATTTTATTGCTTGAAAGTAATATTCTGGGTTCACTTTGTGGTTTATAAGTTCTTCACTGGAGAATAATTGTCTTTTGCTGTGTCTTAATTGATTTTCATGGATGTGACATTTCTGTCTTTGTACTAGAGATATTAAAAATAATTGATTTTTGGACATTCTGTTTTCATTTCTTTCTTTTAGAGATTGAGACAGAACAGATGTAGTATGGGGACAAAGTTGTAATTCAGTTATGAAATGTATTACAGGTTGATGGAGCCTTAACACTGTTGTTTTCTGTTTGCAACAGCGTAGTGTTACTGCCTTTGTTAGTTTGTCCAAAGTATTAGCCTGTATTTTATTGTAGAAGTAGAGCCTATTAAGTTCATCCTGACACCTAAAGCACATTGCATTACGAGTCAGCCTTCTCCTTAGAAGAAATGATGTAGGATTTGTTTCCAAGCCTAAAGAAGCTCAGCTGGGTAGCTGGCGGTGCTAATCATATGTGGCATACAGAGTGTCTTTATTTAGAAGAAATCATTAAAATAATCTATAAATCTAGGCAGGAGAATCTCAGGGTCATGTCCACAGCCATTCTACTCTGCCTTCCTCGAATGATATTCCATCTCAAAGCCGAGCTCCTTATGCAGCAGCAGCAGCAGCGAGGTACTTGGGGATTTTCGGTACTAGAGCTGACGGGATCTGTTGTAGAACTGGTACGAGTTGGTCCGAACAATAAGTTTTAAAGTGATAACAGCAAGTAATCATGGATAACTAGGAAGAGAACAGGAACCCTTCAGTCTATTACTTTTTGGATTATGTACATGTTACTTCTGTTGGGTTGTTCTTGGTAAGTTTCTATGCAAATTGAACTTTAATCCAAGATTGTGAAATCTGGTTTGTATTTATAATTACAATGAATTCAACTACAAACCAATGTTTATTTCTGGTTGAAGAAAATCGGTATGAAGAGGTTGGGTTATGATTTCAGAACAGAAACAGTGCAAAATGACTGGCATGACTAAAGAAATGGTTTAAATATTGAAGGCTCAAAGGAATAATATTAAAAGAATATGTTAAACAGTTCAGTCTATAAGCAGAACTGCCTACAGTTCTGCACAAATTGAATTAATATTATATTCCTTCATGAAGTAACTGAAGGTCAACCAAGTGTATTACCAGTGTAATGAGTATAGAATTCAGAGTACTAATTTCCAAAAAAAGTATAGCATGTGTACAGCTTTTTAAAAGGCGCTTGCAGTCAGATATTTCAAAAATTATTACTGAAAAAAACATTTCTCTTTAGCTGTATACAGGAAGTGTTTAGATGTCTAAAATGTCACTATAAACTAGTGAGCTAAAAATTTAAGAAAACTGTTTTGACAAGGCCACTACTATATGCTTAAGTCCAGAGTGATAGGGCTGACCCTATTAAATGATCATAGTTTTCCGCAGTCTGGTGATTAACAGGCTTTGAACTTTCCTGGCTTTCTTAATCCCTTTTAATCATTTAAACCTATTATTGTTTTGACTTCAATTTCAAAAGCCCTTTAAATCTGTCTTACAATATTAATAGCTGATTAAAGTCCTGATTTCCAACCATATTATCAGTGGGGAGTCTATCTTGTTACACTGAATAATTTAGAAACAACTATTTAGGAAAAGGAAGGGGGGGGGATGAAAGAAAAAAGACTATTAAAACTATACCTAGTAATGTTTATATTTAAATTAGTGATCATATCCATGCAAGAAATTGGAGACAAAAAACTTATGACATCATTCTTCTAATTTATGACATCAATAACTGTGTTTCTTCTTTCTATTACGTTTCAGGAGTGTGATTTTAAGTTAATTCTGTGTTGAAATTTAAATTCATCTTTCATTTCCATAATAAGTATTGTGGTAAAAAAAAATATCTTTCTGCTAATATTTTGGGGATCTGTTTCACCCAGAAATTCCAAGTTTTTTTTCTGAAGAACAGGTTTGTATATGATGTGATGCAGCCAAGTAAGACTCCAGTCATACTAGTACAGAAGAACCGGGTACTAATAACTGGGTAAAAATAAAAACACCTGAAATAACTCCATGGGTTCTCCAAGATGAGGGTGCACTCAATCCCACTGTCCATGTTGTCAACAAAGATGTTAAAAAGCGTTGGTCCCAGTACCAACCCCAGAGGAATGCCACTTGTCACTGGTTGCCACATGGACATCGAGCCATTGACTGTAATTCTTTGAGTGTGGCCATCCAGCCAATTCCTTATCCACTGAGTGGTCCATCCATCAAATCCATGTCTCTCCAATTTAGAGACAGGGATGTTGTCTGGGACAGCGTCAAATGCTTTGTACAAGTCCAGGTAGATGATGTCAGTTGCTCTCCCTTATCCACCAATGTTGTAACCTGGTTGTAGAAGGCCACCAAATTTGTCAGACATGATGTGCTTTGAGGGAAGCCATGTTGGCTGTCACTGATGACCTCCTTATTTTCCATGTGCCTTAGCGTGGTTTCCAGGATGATCTGTTCCATGATCTTGCTGCCACAGAGGTGAGATTAACTGGCCTGTAGTTTCCCGGGTCTTCCTTTTTTCCTGTTTGAAAAATGGGTGTTATGTTTCTCTTTTTCCAGTCAGTGGGAACTTCCCCAGACTTCCACAACTTCTCAAATATGATGGATAGTGGCTTAGCAACTTTATCCAACATTTTTTTCTTCCCAAGCTAAATGTTTTAGCTACAGGTTTTTCTGTTTAAAAATGGAAGGGGAAAAAATAATTAGGGAGGCTGACAGCTCACTCTGGGTTTTTTGTTCATTTTTGTTTTGTTTGTTTGCTCTTTCCTATTTCTATTGAAGTAGTTCATTGATGTTTTCAATGTTTGATGTAAGCTGGAAGCTCAGGTTGAGTTAGTTGCAGATTATGACGCCTGGTTTTCCCCCCTCTCCAAGTTACTACTCTGTGGGATGCATTTACCCCTGCCTGTATTTTTATTCTTTTGGTTTACCTACATGGCTCTGCATCTGTCTGTATTTTGAGGTTACTGTGTTTGAATGGGTTCATCTTACTGTCTGCTAGAACGTTCTGTTGTCACTATGTACCCTTGCCAGTCTGCTGTCATCTATGGATTTCATCAGTAGCTACTGTACTTAACTCTAGATCACTCATAAATGTGTGGCATGGTGTTGGGTCTAGCGCTGATACACGTTGAAGTCAATCTGAGATGTGCATTCTCTTGCAGCCCTAATACTTTTCTAGAGGAACGTCTGAAAAATCTTTTAGGCAGTTTCTTTTTGTTAGTATAAGTGGACTATTGCAAAATTTGGATTTTTCTGGAAGCAGGTTTTCTTTGGGATTTTATTGCTATCCTACAATCTCTCTTTAATATTTTAGTTTTTCAAGGAAGAGATTCTGGACTTGTATTTTGTATTTGGCAACAAAGCAGTGTTTGCTCAGTAGGGAATTTTTCTAAGATTGTCTAACCTGTACAAGGTCATCCTAGACTAGCAGTGAATGATGATCAGCTGTCATTAAAACCAGAATTACTGTTGAGGGGGTCCCTGTTTGGCTGTCAATTTAAGGCCAAGAAAGAATGTGAAAAGGTAGGTGGGACCAACTGGCCTGTTATGGAATAGGAGAGAGGCTAAAGGGGAGAGAAATTTTGAGGGAATGGGGAGTGCAGTGGCATTCAAATGGTGAAGCTGGGAGACTGTAGCAAAGCAACAGAGGAATTTACAGAAAAAAATGAAAAAGCAAATGTATTAAACTGTTGGAATAAAAGCAGTGCAAGTCAGGCAAGGGACTGAGACTTTCAGGATATGAATCAAAGCCCTTTTTTCCTGTTTGGGTTTTTTTAAGGGGGGGGGGGGAAGTTCTCTTAAAGCAAATATTTGGAGTAGGGTGGATCTGTGTGCCAGTCACACAAAACTGTAGTTTTGGTTTAGCTGGTTGCATGTGGTTCATGATGAATTTGGCTGCTGAATTTATGTATAAGGTGTGGTCTGGGTTGTGGTTTTTTGTTTTCGTCTTGATTTAGAAAACACACAGCCCCTAGAATCTGGCTTAGCAAGCTTAAAGCAATGATCCAAACAAATACAAGTCATGGTACTTAGACTCCCTCTTTGTGTACATGAAAAAGATTACTAGGCTAATCAGAAGAGTAAGGCTACATTAGACTTAACTGAAATTTCTAAGCAACTGTAGCCTGGTCAAAAATGTAGAAATACTGCCTTGCTTTAAGTAGTATTTTACTACTGTAGGAAAAGAAGTTCATTTACTGCCTTTTGATCTCTATATAGATAAAGTTAGAAGAAATGGAGTTAGCAGTTGTGGCAGCATTACTGATTCTGTCTGGTAAATTGCAAATGGAAGTCGTGAAACAGGCTGACCTTCTATACCCATCCCCCATAAACCTGATGCGTTAGAAATATTTTGGGAGCTTCTCTTGGGCTTGCTGTGTGCATTGGTCTGTAAATGCGTGTGAGGGTGCACTGTTGTTGCAGGTTCACACATGGCTGTGCTTCTGACCTGAAAGATCTTGTGGGATGTGTTAACTGTGTTTGGTAGAAAGCAGTCAATACAGTCTGAAAAAGGACATGTGAGCATCAATGTCCCATGGGCTGGTTGTCCTAGTTTTTACAAGACTAATAATTAAGAAAAACCAACAGAAAAAGGACTGCATTTCTTCATTTAGAACAGTGAAAGCAGCTTTAACATCACTTGAAAGTTGAAGCAACATAACTGCTGAATCATTCTTATGGAAAGTTCTTTAGATTAAACTGAAATACAAGAAGACTATACTGAAGTCCTTAAGGTTCCTTAATGGCTTTGCTGAAAATCTATAAAATAGTGCTTCTGCAGAGCTCTGTCTTAAAAGGTCTTGTCTTTTATTGATGAAGCATAGCCTAGTATAGCATAAATTCTACTTGTCTTGTCCATTTAACACAACCAACATGCTTTAGGTCTCTGATGGAGAAATTGCACTCTGTTTCTTTTTTTTGCATGACTTTTCTGCAAAGTTCAAAGAACATGTTGGAAATCTACCCTTTCATAAATTCCATTTTTAGTCAGTCTGGGAAATACTTAAAACTAACTGCAGTAAAGCATGTTGAGTACAATAAGCTTATGGAATAGCAAAGCCCAGGTGCATTTAAAGGAGGGCAAGGTTAGAGCCATGTACTGTGGCAAAAAGTTTGTATTTATTTGTACATCAAACAAGGCAGAGGAATGTCTGCACAGATATATGTTTGGAGCTTCCTAGGGTGCTTTACTTTGGCAACTTTGTATTACTGAAATAGTTTTAGTATTTTTTTTTTTAAGCTGACTACTCACATTCATGATTAATGAAAAAAAAAATTTTATCTCTAGTCTTTTGCTCCTTCACAAGTATTCTTGAAAATATTACTCTGATATGTATACAGTTCTGTGTATCTCTGTTTCTGCATAGTCTGCACGATGGGGATTTTGTCTTGGCTCTTGTGGCCCAAGCAACAGTGTATAAGTCTGTGTTGATTTTTACTTTGATATCTGTGCAATTTTTAGCTATCGTTTCTATGTACATTTTTGCTTAGTTTGGATTCAAATCAGAAATTTTGGAAGGTGAATTAACTTTGAAGCTATGAAGATCTATCCCCGTTTTTTAAACCTGTTTGCTTATTGCCAGTTTTTGCTTTGGGCCTTAGGACAAATAAGTTTTACCAGCTTTTCAGGAAACTCTTGTTCGTAGAGCAGATCTGAACTTGATATTCATTTGGAGTTTTTCACCAGTACATACTTAGCGTAGGCTGTGTTTTCTTTTTAATTTGATTAAGGCTTTGTAAAATTGGATGCTGCTTGCAGGGAACCATGCCTTATGGCTGTTTGTTACATTAAGAGCATTATTGTAAAAATGCTGACTACAGTCCAAGCGCATTAATTTTCATACTCTCTCATATTAGAAGCTGAAAAATCAAGAAGCATTGAGTTGTAGGATTACCATTTCAGAACGATCTTTAAAAGTCAGAGCTGAATTTACAAGTTCTAGTACGCTTAAAAAAAGTGGAAAGCGGCCATTTAATAAAAATGTCACTTTTCTGCAAAAACTGACATTGAGATGACAAACTCGTAGGTTAATGCTAGGGAAGTCATATACATGCAAGAGAAGAGTATGCCACCTTCATTTTTTGTGGGGTTTTTTTGTTTGTTCATTTTGTAGCACCATAACCAAATAGAATGTGTTGGTCTGAGTTGTACCTCTAGCTGTTACAGTAAAACTCTTCCAAGTGGCCTTAGCGTTTTTTTGATAGAGTATATTTAGCTGTATGTACAGCCAAATTTTCTTAAAACCATTCTGGCTCTGTATAATATCTGTGCTCAGAATGCCTGCATTAATCTTTTAGTCTGAGTCTGTGCTACTTTATTTTCAGGCTTGTGGAAAGGGAAAATATTTAAGATTAATGTAGTTGTGAATTTATAATTAATGTTTTAGGGGCTAAGTTTGATATTATGTATGTATCTGCATATATGTAAAATTTGGTTCTGGAAACATAACAAGTAGGAAGGAAGAAAACATGAAGTTCAGATCTGGGTTCTGGTAGTTATTGGTTACAGTAAAGAAATGAGGAAAAAGGACTGAGGTTCAGGAGAGCTTTGTCTTGGGAAGTTGAAAACATCCTTGATAATTACAATTCAATTTTTTCAAGACTTTCTCATTGAAGTATGTCCCTAGTTTGTTAATGTTCTGAAGTTATGGAGGTAGGGACTAATGGGAGACATTCCAATCACCTTGCTCAGCAGGCTAATTTAGACATCCTATGTCACTGTGCCCCACTGTAGTCAAAGCACAGGGAGATACTTTCTTGGAGTGTGAACTAGAGTTGGGGCTGTGTTTCTTGATGAAATGTAGGCGGCTTAGGTTGCTCATTTGTCCTGGGAAGGCAAATGCCTAACTATGCCTTTTTGTGACCAGCTTGGAAAGAACTCTGTTGAAAAAAAAAATTATCTCAACACTGAAGAGAGTAATGTAAAGCAGTGTGAAACTTCTCATTTAAACTGCGATAAGAGAATGGGTGATAGGAACTAACAGAGATCATTATTCTATCTGCAGCTAGGTCTCTTGAGCTTTGATCAGAATGGGGGGTGTTGGAGTGACTGTAATACGATGACATCTATAGGTTAGACCAAGAATGTTGTGGCTTAAGAAATTCCATAAGGAACTGAGTCTGGGGAGAAAGCTGCTGTCTTCCAGAAGTGGAAGTTTTGCCGAAGATACAATCAGCATGTCGGACTGAAGCCACCAGCTGCGGTGCTGAGAGGCTGGGGTGTGTGTGTCTGGGCAGGCAGCTTTGGTGGAAATCTGCAGCTGTGAAGTGTGGTGTTGCTGCAGTTGGGGCGCTTTGTCTGCCCATCTCCACGGTCGTGTGCAGCTGCCATTTTGAAGGAGGCAGCCAGAACACTGGCTACTCTTCCAGTAGACTGTGAATGACCTATCAAAGAGTTTAAAGGTACCATTTTTGAAATGTACTACAGGGTTTTTTTGACACTTACCTATGGTCTTGCTGTAGACTCTTGCATACTTTTATTCTTAAGTCCCCGTTTTTGAAATAGCATCTTGAGCAGTGGTGAAGAGACTATTAACATTTTGAAACTGTATCACAGTTTGGTATTGGATAGTTGAAAAGAATCATCATTATTTAATGTACTAGGATGTGTTGAACTTTGAATTTCACAGGGCAGAAGAAAGAAAAAAGTGAAGTTGTGGTCCTTTCAGTTCCTTTGCCCACTTCCATAGCATATTTGCTTCTCTTCTACTTAGTATTTTAGTACCAGGTGTGTAAATGTATAACACATGTACAGTATGTTGTTCTGGTTGCTTGGATGGTTTTAAATGTCCTAACTTATTTTAAATTTTTCTGCTGCGTATCTTTAGCTTCAGTTTTGCATTTAGTATCCTTAGCTTCTAAAATGTTTTTAGAGAAATTCTCTGAAATCTAACCTTCATCAGTTAGGAAGAGCCAACTGGTGCTTATCAATCTTGCATACGAAACACATGTTGGGAAATATTATGTAAGCTGTTCACTGTGCTCCTTGCACATTTAAATTTGCTAAATACTTCAGCAGCTGTGTGTGAAATATAATATGCATCCTGTCTTAATGCATGAAGTAGGAATAAAAGTTTGAAGTCTATAAGCATGTCCCTTTGTGGGAAATTTGCTTTGACAAGTTGCTATCAAAGCAGTATCTTTAGGGGTCAAGAAAGAGTATTTGTAGAGAGGTGGGGGTCGACCTCTTCTCACTAGTAAGAAGTGATAGGACAAGAGGAAATGGCCTCAAGTTATGCCAGGGGAGGTTTAGATTGGATATTAGGAAAAAGTTCTTCACAGAAAGGGTTGTTAAGCATTGGAACGGGCCGCCCAGGGAAGCGGTGGAGTCGCCATCCCTGGAGGTATTTAAAAGATAGGTAGACATGGTACTTAAGGACATGGTTTAGTGGTGGTTTTGGCAGTGCTAGGTTGATGGTTGGACTGGATGATCTTAAAGGTCTGTTCCAACCTAGACAATTCTATGATTCTATGCCGTTTTCATGGTGAAAGAAGAGGGTGGTGAAAAGAATTAGGTAAGCTGATGTTCGCCAAGGGAATCGTTCTGCAACTGTGTCCCTCCCACACCCCTTTGATATGTCAGTAACGTAACCGAGGCCAAAATCACACATCTGTTAAACAGCATTCCCTTTATGTTACATGGTTTCTGTTGTAGCTGACTTACTGGTCTGAGTAAGTAGTCAAGGGTTTTATTTGGGTTTTTTCCTCTAAATAACTGTGGGGGTTAAATTGCAGTTTAAAAAAAAAGTGAAGGAACAAGGAATCTGGGAGCTTTATAAAGCTCAAGTATAGATATTATTTCTGTATCCTCAGCAGATAAAATTGTATTCAGTTGTAGCTGAAGTAGTGTGGTTTCTGGTCAGAGGAGAAAAACATGCAGTGTTATTTTTAGTGAAGAATGGTTGTGACTTTATGCGGGTATATTTTTTTAATGGGCAAAATTATCTCCATTTACAAAATGGATTGCATATTAGCCAAGAGTGTATCTGTCTATGACAGGCAGATCCTTTTAACAAACAACCTGATTTCATTTTAAGTAAGATTGCAAGTTGCATGAGAAGAGTTAGTGTCCTTTGACTTCTGAAAGATGTTCCTTTTAGAATTTCCTGGTAGCCCTTTGCTTTTTCTCTGATATGTAAGTTTTTGCTATCAATGAAATGCTTATTAAGACATCACTAATGGAGATATTGGGGAGGTGTAGCAGCATTATGAAGAGACTGGTATTGGGCTAGACCCTTTTTCATTAAAGAGCCTGATTCTGTTCATTAATCAGAAAACATTGATTTGGATGTAAATGTAAGATCACAACAGTTACAATTTGAAACTTGTTTTTCCAGCATCCATTTAAAATGCAAGCATCAACCCTGGACACATTCTCAAGCTCACTAGTGCCGCATTCAAACATACAAGACACCGACTGACTGACCCATTTTTCTTGTTTACATATGCAGAGACTGCCTTAGGTTATTTGCCATAGTATCATGCTGACTTGCATCCATTTATCCACTTTGCAACTAAATCCTTCACGGACTCACTTCTAATCAGGATAAAGTGGGGGTCCATCCACATTCTCCTTCTAAACGCAAGGTTTGCATTTGACTCTTACAGCAAGACCACTATACTGTAACACACTGTTCAATAACAGATTCAGGTCACTTGGTCTAATTGCCCAGTCGTCTTTACAGTTTACCATCCTATCAGTCTTTAAACCACAGAGAATATAATCAGAAAATGCTAGAAGGAATAGATAACATACTTTTTTTTTTTTGTTTATTTGAAATAAAAATCACTTTGCAAGATAGCTTGATTGTAGTTGGTTGGTGACCAGAATCTTTCCTCAGGAGGAGTAATTTATGGTTCTGCAGTTGACTGGAGCAAGGAACAAAAACACAAGGCAGAGGGACAGTGGGAACCCTCTGCCTTCTGCAGTGTGAGCAGTTAACTGTTTACAGAATTACCAAACGGACACTTGACTTTTGGCTGCTACATTATGTATAACTGTCTTACAAACCGGTCAACCAAAAAAAACCCCAAAGAACCAAAGCCCACAGAGAACCATAGCAGTTACATTCATGGAATATTTCAAGAGGGCAAAAGATTTTGCTCTGAGGCAGAACAAAAGTGAGGTCACTTCTTAAAGGTTTCCGAAAGTGAGTGACAGTGCAGCCTGCAGCGTGACTGGTAGTAGCCTGTGCTGGGGCAGACTGGGTTCCTTTTTCCCCTCTGATTCCGGCAGTGTAGGCAACCTATTCTGTTCAATTGCCTATGAGGTTAAGCTAGCAAAGAAAGCTTCTTTCTCTTAAGCTCTCATTTTCATCAGAGGTTGCCTGTATGGGCTGCAGAATTTTTCCCAAATAGCCTGTTGTTAAAGTATAATTTTACTATAGAATGTTTTTGGTATTGATTATAATAGTTTTATTTGGTACAGGGGGGGAAACACTACAGTCAGTTTCAGTGTTCACATTGTCTGTATTCCTCACTGTCATGTTTTGTCAGATCCAAATTATAAGATCAATGTACAATTTATGGTATGAAGTGTAATGTTTTTGGATATATAGCAAGCCAAACTATCTGATATAATTTGAAGCCGTGATACAAAGCAAAAGTTGTGTGTGATGTTAAGTTTACTTTAATGAACATGTAATAAATTTCTTAGAAAACTTTGGTGTCTTTGCAATACCTGAGGTACCCAAATCAACAATAATAATTTGCCAGTTTGAAACAAAAAAAAAACCCGAGACATTTTATGGCTGTATTCTCAAAGGAGTAACTGCTTTTTTCTTTGTGTTTTTGTTTGTTTTTTTAAAGGTATGGGCTGAAGCCAAACGACCAAATTTTGGCAGAGGAGAAGCACAAAGAACTGTAAGCTCTTTTATGGTGATATACATGCATGTTATATGTATTTACTTTTCTACGTACATACATATCTTATTATTAAAGCCCTGAAGCAAAAATTTTGTGTTTTCATAAAATTTCTGCTTTTCAGCATTGTCTGCTGTAAACTACACAACTGGTCTGAAAACTTAGTTGTTTCAAAAAATAATTTAATTTTTTTTCCATTAATTTCTTAATTGCTGTTGGTACACATGCAATTTAAATGTCTCAGTGTTCATCTTAATTGATGTTTTACGACTGCCTGCCTGCAGTATGTTTGTGTATAAATGCAATGTTTGTTTATATCTGGCAGAAACCAAAAGGAAGATCTTTCTCAGGTTCAGTGTTGACTCACTATTTTAATTTGCCTACTTGTGTGATATCATAGCCATTCCCACATTTGCAAATTCCCATCTACACAGTTGGGCTGTGGTGTGGAATGTAGCTAAAAGTCACCAGTGCCCTGTCTGTTACATTGAAATTTTGCTTGTTTTGACTAATCTGATTTTGTAGCCTAAAAACTCTTGTTCCTGGGGAAAAAATGTGATCCGTTGTTGAAAGGATCATTCTTTTGTCTTGAAGGAGAAGTAGCCATAGGAAGCTTAATCAAACATTACAATAACAGCGTATTCAGTTATTTTGCTCCTTCGTTAAAGACATGCCCAAACCAAAGAGGCTTGAAGATCAAATTTATTCTGATTTTTAGATACTGTTCTATGTTTAGGCAAAATGACCTTTAATTTTTATCTTGGCACACTATGTACTAACATACAAAAGCTCTACAATTGAATTGAAAGTAAATACTAGATACTGTGCATAAATGTGTATATATTTGGAAAATGTAAAGTAAAAAGACTGGTAGGAGTTGCCTGCATATTATCTAGATATGGGGGAGGGGGATTCTGAGTTTGTATCCTGGTTTTGAAACCTTCCTTTTTTTACTTGAAATATTTTTTTTTGCTTCAATTATGGTAGCTTTTAAAACAGGTATTGAAGTTCTCCAAGTTACTGACTTTCGAACTGTATACATGTTTTGAAAGTGGGGGGGACTTATCAGAGCTTGGTATGCTTTCTGTGATGACTGATTAGTTCAATCAAGAGTTACTATATTAAATGCGAGAAAAGTACTCACAAAATGAAAGATGGTGCAACGGGAATGTTCCTGCTGACTTCTATGTGTAAGCATGCAGGTTACATAAAGGCAATGCTATAATACTTCTTATTTCAGAATTTAGTTTAAAAATTCTCTTGTTCTTAAAGCTCTTCATTATGTGAAGTAATTGTCTCTTTTATTACTGCTGGTTTTAATTCCTGTACATTAATACCACTTGCAGAAGAGTTATACTCAGTGCATGAACTCTTTCTTCTTGTTACATTCACTCACTGTTCTCCATGAGTTGCCTGAAAAACATTCTATGTGAATGTCGTCTTTGCCATCCCTCAAATCTGGATTATGTAACTGCTTTTTTTTGAAGATAGTTGGTATGAAAGACTCTAGAAAATGCTTCACTTGTCAGCCCTTACATAATTTTATTCAGTGCCTTCTCTATGATGACTAGTGGAATAGTTATATAAAAGTTGTATTTCCAAATAAGATACAGATTTTTAGGATTACTTTCACATTTCTTCCTTTCAGGATAGAGGTAGTGGGGAATTTGGTCCCTTTTGTGTGAATCTACACACTTAGGTGTTTTTCTTACATCTTTCTTCTTTTTTATTTTAAACTTTCAGCTCTTGGACATAACTGTCTGTTTCCATTATTACACTAGCATTATTTTGCATTATTTTGTAGTACCCCCAAAAGACTTAAATAGTTTATCCACGTGTAAGATGAGGTGACTGTTTCAGATGAATTAACATCTATAGCTGTCAGGTTTTCCCATGTTAAAAGTTTAGATATTTCTCAGTAAGATCGTAGATTGCAAACAGTTAAAATGTATTCTGGTGAAGAAGATTTAATTCCTTTGGAAAAAGAATTATTTGCTAAAAGCCTTAATGATTGAATTACTAGCCAAATAAAATTTCCGTGTTCTTTCAGAGGACGGAAAAAGACATGTAATGTACCTGTGACATTAAAACTGCTTTAGCTTCAGGCAAAAGAAAGGCAACAGCAGTTGCCTTTGATCGGTAGATAAAATTGATTTTATGCAGAGCACTCACTCTAATGACGGAGTAATTGTGGACAGCATAATTATGATTAACCCATTAAATGTGTTAGACCATTTTAAAAGGTATAAATAAGCTAGAAGTATTGAAAGTACTAGCATGTTGAGGGGTTAAACACAAGTCAAATGACATACAGGTCTGTATTTTGGACAGTACAAGTTGTACTGTGTACACAGTCTTTATTTGCACAATAGATACTGATTAAACTGAACCTTTTGATGTGAAGTATTTCATTTGAAGTACTTTAAAGATACTAAAATCCTGTTTGAGCTTTTCATTTTTAGTATGTTTCATATTATTTAATTGCATATTAGTTACTGATATGTTCACAGCATAGTCACTTCTTAAATGGACGGTTGAACTCCTTTAATTAAATAAAGAAAATTCAGTAAAACTGAAGTTTTACATGAATCATCTGCAACAGAAACTTTTCTTTAGTTTTTCATTGTTATCACTACAGTAGCTCCTGAGATAATTTATACGCTGTTGGCGATAATGAAAGAGTTTGAACATGCTTTTGCCATTGACCTTGGCATCTTGAATGTCGCTGGATACTTGACCGGGGAAAAACTCTCGTAGGTCAGTGTCACGTTGTTTCAGGACAGACCTTTGGAACTTTTCTAATATGCTGTGTGCTCAGACCACATTAACTGTACAGTACAGAACAGATTAAACACTGTTGAACCTCAGAGCACTTTCAGTCCTTCAAGCTAAATTCTCCGATTTAACTTAATGATGAGTTGTTAGATACTTAACTATCCTTTACTTATCTTTATATTTTATACTTTACTTATCCTATACTTAGATAGGCTTTCATATTTAAAAGAAATGCCAATTCTAGGGAATGGTGCAAGACAACTTACCACTAGGGTAATTGTCACTGGTTTGGTTATAAACTTATTCTTAGGTTCAGTGCCCTTATAACTAAGGTGTTGTCCTGAACCTGTCCTAATGTTTTTAAGTCAAATACAAACAAAGTTAGACTCTATGTATTCCTGTTCAGTGCCAAAATCCCTCTGCTTAAAATACTTTATCTTCCAGTCTTGGAATGTCAGCAGCTTTTATATTGACTTACCTAGTAAGGAAGACTTCTTTTGGCATTCTTCATCTAAAATACCACAATGATTTCTCCGACTGTCAGATGTCTTTCAATTTCGTAGAGATCACTTCTATGTAGCTATTCTTCAGAAAAATGTAAATTTTGTTCAGTAATGACTGCCTTATCTGCAAAGGTAATTGGGCCAGCTACACCCTGACTTGGCTTGATCCTGTTGTCCTTGAATCTTAGTTATCTAGAGAGAGAAGTACAGCCACTAAGACAGACTGGAGTTGGTTTACAGGCATGGCATCATACTTAACTTCTATTTTAAGAGCTAAGGTATGAAAGATCACCTTTTTTTTTTTTTCCTGCTTCCAATTCACTTGTGGACTGTTGCAGCCTTTTAAAATTGTGTCTTTTCATTAGTGTATACTTTATCTTAAAGGAGTTCGTTAGCACTAAAATTGTAAGTTGGTGCATATGTACATTATTTTCAGAATTGAGCTGGAAATATCTATTCCCCCTGCCTCAATCAACTCCTGAATGCACACAAGGTGGAGGTCACTGTCCTGCAGCTCAGACAGGGAGTGGAATGTGTACAGGCTCCTTAGGCTGCTTCATAGAATCATAGAATGTTTTAGGTTGGAAGGGACCTTAAAGAACATCGAGTTCCAACCCCCCTGCCATAGGCAGGGACACCTCCCACCAGACCAGGCTGCCCAAGGCCACGTCCAGCCTGGCCTTGAACACCTCCAGGGATGGGGCCTCAACAACCTCTCTGGGCAACCTGTGCCAGTGCCTCACCACCCTCAAAGTGAAAAACTTCTTCCTCATGTTCAATCTAAACCTGCCCTCTTCCAGTTTGAAGCCATTCCCCCTCGTCCTGTCACTACAGGCCCCAGTAAAAAGTCCCTCCCCAGCTCTCCTGTAGGCCCCCTTTAGGGACTGGAAGGCCGCAAGAAGATCTCCCCGGAGCCTTCTCTTCTCCAGGCTGAACAGCCCCAACTCTTTCAGCCTCTCCTCATAGGAGAGGTGCTTCAGCCCTCAGATCATCCTTGTGGGCCTCCTCTGGACAGGCTCCAGCAGGTCCATGTCCTTCTTCTGTTGGGGACTCCAGAGCTGGATGCAGTACTCCAGGTGGGGTCTCACGAGAGTGGAGTAGGGGCAGAATCACCTCCTTTGACCTGCTGGCCACACTTCTTTTGATGCAGCCCAGGATGTGGTTGGCCTTCTGGGCTGCGATCGCACATTGCTGGCTCATGTTGAGCTTCTCGTCAATCAGCACCCCCAGGTCCTTCTCTCCAGGGCTGCTCTCCAGCCATTCCCCGCTGAGCCTGTATTTGTGCTTGGGATTGCCCCAACCCAGATGTAGGACCTTGCACTTGGCCTTGTTGAACTGCATGAGGTCGACTTGGGCCCACCTCTCCAGCCTGTCCAGGTCCCTCTGGATGGCATCCCTCCCCTCCAGCATGTCTACCTCGCCAAACAGCTTGGTGTCATCAGCAAACTTGCTGAGGGTGCACTCAACCCCACTGTCCATGTCGCCGACAAAGATATTGAACAGTACAGGTCCCAGTACCGACCCCTGAGGAACACCACTCGTCACTGGTCTCCACCTGGACATCGACCCATTGACCGCAACTCTTTGAGTGCAACCGTCCAGCCAGTTCTTTATCCACCGATTGGTCCATTTGTCAAATCCATGTCGCTTCAATTTAGAGACCAGGATATCGTGTGGGACAGTGTCAAACGCTTTGCACAAGTCCAAGTAGATGACATCAGTTGATCTTCCCTTGTCCACCGCCGTTGTAACCCCTTCGTAGAAGGCCACCAAATTTGTCAGGCACGATTTGCCCTTGGTGAAGCCATGCTGGCTGTCACCAATCACCTCCTTGTTTTCTGTGTGCCTCAGCAGAGTTTCCAGGAGGATCTGCTCCATGATCTTGCCAGGCACAGAGGTGAGACTGACTGGCCTGTAGTTCCCCGGGTCTTCCTTATTTCCCTTTTTGAAAATAGGGGTTATGTTTCCCCTTTTCCAGTCGGCAGGAACCTCACCAGACTGCCACGACTTCTCAAATATGATGGCTAGTGGCTTAGCAACTTGATCTGCCAGTTCCCTCAGGACCCGCGGATGTATCTCATCAGGTCCCATGGACTTGTGCACCTTCAGGTTCCTCAGGTGGTCTCGCACTTGATCTTCACCTACAGTGGGCGGTTCTGCATTTTCCCCACCCTTGCCTTTGCGTTCTGCATCACGGGCAGTGCGGCTGCAGTCCTTGCCAGTGAAGACTGAGGCAAAAAAAGTCGTTGAGTACCTCAGCCCTGTCTCTGTCCTGAGTAACCAGTTCTTGCGTTTCGCTCCGGAGAGGGCTCACATTTTCCCTAGTCTTTCTTTTCTTGCTGACATACTGAAAGAAGGATTTTTTGTTTGTCTTAATGTCCCTGGTCAGATTTAGTTCTATCTGGGCTTTAGCTTGTCTAACCTGATCCCTGGCTGCTCGAACGATTCCTTCCATGTAAAACTAGCAGATTAGTTCAAACCATCTTAAATGATGATCAAGGCAAGCGTACCAATGTTGTAGTGAATCAGAGGAGCAATCATATTTGTTTTTGCTGGTAAGTTTGTTATTCTGCAGCAAGAATAACAAAGATGGGGGAACAGTAATATCTTGAGTTTGCAGAGGTGTTTTACAAGGTAAGCATGCATTTGTGGCTGAACAGTTATTCTGGAGATGTTTTCCACCTCCTCCTACCCAAAAAAATCCCCAACAAATCCCCTGTAACTTTGAGGAGAGGAAAAAAAGAATTCCATCCTGCAAGATTGCTGGGGAAATGTGGACATAATAAGGTTGGTGAGGCCTTAATGTTGCATATGTTTTTCCCCTTCTGAGAACAATAAATAAATAAAAGCTCTGAGAAAAATGGAAATGAAAATATTTCTCCTGACCATTTGTACAGTCATTTTACAAGAGTTGCTCCTATTTTTAATTCTCAGAATTGGACTAAATGACTTTAACTGAATCTCATATTAACCAAGTATAGACTTGTGTGTGGGTGCACGTGTGTGCTCATGCGAGGTTGGCTAGGCTGATTTTTATTTTTTTTACTATGGTTCCACATCAAAAGCTTTTGAGAAGAATAAATTTAGGCTAGCTTCAGCAAGCAATGGGATGTGACCTAAGTTGTGTTGACATTAAGGTAGAAAAACTTATTTTGTTTACCCAGTGCCCAATACAGAGTCCATTTTCACTGTGTACAGTGGTGTTAGCATAGGTGTTGGGGTCTTTTTAGTGTCTCTTACTAAAATGTGGGCTGTAGCAAAATCTTGGTGGTTTGACTAGCTTGTATGAATAGGCACCTAAAATATATTCATTGTGAGTCTTAAAAACATTGTTTGGAGTTTAGTGGTACCACCGAGTCTGTAAGCAGTGCTTCAGGACACTTGTTTTAATGCAGCTTTGACTGCTGGTTGTACAATTTTATAAACTGTTTTGTTTAAGCAGTTTTGGCCATGACGGAACAAGTCATTTTTTTATTTTTCTTTTTTGGAAGTTAGTTGAAGGAGGAAGTCAGAAATGTGGTACCCATTTTGTGCCCCACTGCTACCTCTGCTTTTAAAATGTATCTTTTTAGAGATAAAGGCCATGAAGTGAGGAAGAAGATAAATACAAGCTTCCTTTCTCTCCCGTCAGCTGTTTGATGTGTTGCAGTCAGAATGGAGGGCAGACATGTGGCTCTGCTGCAAGTTTGCTGAGAAGAATTCATTCTTAGCTACATACTTGCTGTATGAATACTTTTTCATAGTGAAAGTGAACAAGGGAGAGAGGAACTCTTAAGCTTGAGAACAGCTATTTGAGTGACTGATGCAGTTTTGAGTTATCTATAACATCTGGTTTTTGTGTGTTCTGGTTTTGCTTAGCCAAGATGTATATAAGTGAGTGTATATATATGAGTGAGTATTGGAAGGATGAATGTTGGAGACATAGCAGGGTTGTTTGGGGATTACAGAGGGCCTGTATGATGCCTGGGAAAGAGTAGAGAAATTTACAGTAGGGGTTTAGAAGTAACCTGGGTATGTTAGAAAGCTAGAGGATGCAAAACATCTTCATGGGTATGTTGTAGTGGAGTTTCCTTCTATTTGGAAGGTTTACCATGTGTAAATCACTACCTATCACACACTTCAGTCCACAAGCTAAGGGACTGAAGCCCAAACCCATTTACTGTGCAACCATGCCTCACTGATGGCTCAACGTGCAGTGAGAGAGGCATGAATACTGGGGACATCAAGGGGTGCAAACTGTCTAATGCTGTTGGAAACAACCAAGCTACAGTATTTTGTGCCACTAGAGGGTGTAGCTTATCTTCACTAACACTTCCAACAATCATTTCCCGATCCCTTTTAGGATTCGATGTCCCGTTGGGGTGTTGCCTCTCTAAAATACCTCTGTTTTTTATCCACGCTGTTCTCACCAAACCTAAAAAAGAGGGTAGAAAATTGTTTTGGGGGGAGGAGATACTAAAATATCAGAAATACTAAGCTTTAAATCTTTTGTTGTCCTACTCAACATATGCTGACGACATATAGATCATTTGTATGGTTTGGGTGAGTTACTTTATATAATATACCTCACTTGTAATTACGTTTGAGTGGATTAGTACATAATATGAAACGTGATTTGGCAATGAAGCAATGTGGAGAACTGCTACGGCAATAACAAGGTGCTGAACTTTATGAAAAAGCGTACCAACTCTCATCTTTACACAACTTCATTTTAGATTTCCTCCTCATTTTTTTAGATCAAGCTATCATACTGGCCTGTTTGCTGGTGTAGAGGTTTGTATGAAAATTTAATAAAAATGTCTACTGTGGAACTGATTTTTTACAAAATCTAATATGTTTAGAATTGCTACAAATCAAAACTTCTAAAGTACTCTTCTTAATGAGTAAATAGTAATTTAGAATGACCAGTCTCTTAAATTGCCACCTTTTCCCAAAGCAAATACAAATTCTGTTGTATATTGACACCGTTCCATGACGTGTAATCAAGCACTTCTTTAAGTAAACCCCTTTCCCTCAGGGGTTTGTACTGGGACTGGTACTGTTCAATATCTTCATTGATGACATAGACAGTGGGATGAAGTGCACCTTCAGCAAGTTTGCGGATGACACTAAGCTGAGTGGTGTGGTTGAAACGCCTCAAGAATGGGATACCATGCAGAAGGACCTGGACAGGTTTGAGAACTGGGCCAATGTGAACATCATGGGTTCAACAAGGCTAAGTGCAGGATCCTGCACCTAGGTCAGGGCAACCCCTGATATCCATACAGGCTGGGGGATGAAGGGATTGGGGGGTACTGGTGGATGAAGAGCTGGATGTGAGCTGACAACGTGTGCTAGCAGGCCCGAAAGACAACCATATCCTGGGCTGCATCTAAACAAGTGTGACCAGCAGGTCGAAGGGCATGATTCACCCCTTCTACTCCACTCTGGTGAGGCCCCAGCTGGAGTACTGGGTCCAGCTCTGGAGCCCTTGGCACAGGAAAGACATGGACCTGTTAGAGTGAGTCCAGAGGAGGGCCATGAAGATTGGCTGGAGCACCTCTCCTGTGAAGACGGGCTGAGAGAGTTGTGGTTATTCATCTGGGAGAAGAGAAGGCTCCGGGGAGACCTTGTTGGGGCCTTTCAGTACTTAAAGGGGGCCTACAGGAAAGACTGGGACAAAGTTTTCAGCAGGGCCTATTGTGATAGGATAAGGGATAACAGTTTTAAACTGAAAGAGGGTAGATTTAGACTAGATAGAAAGAAGACTTTTTTTTTTTTTTTAAATGAGGGTGGTGAAACCGTGGCACAGGTTGCCCAGAGAGGCAGTAGATGCGCCATCCCTGGAAACATTCAAGGTCAGGTTGGATGGGGCTCTGAGCAGTCTGATTGAGTTGAAGATGCCCCTGCTCATTGCAGGGGAGGTTGGACTAGGTGACCTTTAAAGGTCACCATTCTATGATTCTAAACTTTTCTTGAGAATTCCATGGAGTAAGAATCTGGACAATGTGCTTGCCGATATTTCAGAAACATGTAAGTGTAATGAAAGAGATTGATGGTTGGGAAGAACTCTGTGCTGATCTGGAAGGCATTTTGTTAATCCTGTTCCTTGGGTTGTTGGCTCCCTCTGTAAAATTACTTTAAATTGCAGTTTGATTTTTCTCTAGAATTGTTTTATCACATCTGTGGTATATATAAAGGCTTGACTGTCATGTACAAAAAGAATGATTTATGGCTAGCTACAAAATTTCTGTTACAGATTCCTCCCTCTATTCTTCCCTTCAGTTCTCTGCCTGCCCACCTCCCACCCAATTCTTTCAAATGCAGCACCAATGCAAATTAGCATTACACAAATCATCTCATGAAATTCTTGGTAACAGACAATTCAGCATAAAATTTCAAAAAATTAAGAATCTAAATTATAGCAGAAATGCTTTTTCTTTCTTTCATGGAGGCAGTCACTACATCTGCTTAAATTTAAAATTAAAAATTGCAAGTGTTAATTACATTTTATAATTTCATTTTGCATCCTGCTATTGATGGTATGAAGTAAGTAATTTGCAGGTTACTCATACAGGGTAGTAAACATATTGGATCAATATTTTTAAATTGTGCTTATGTATCAATACAATATTGTAATTAAGCCTTCTGCCTCTGCTTACATTTTTTGTGTATACAGTATATTAAAGCAAAATGTTGCTAAGTAGCTTTATAGGCTCTGTTAGAATATTCTTTATTGTTAAGCAGCTCTTGGAAATGAGTGTTGATTCATTCTTATATGAAAAAGTGGTTATGTGATATAAAATAGGAGAAAACTTTTGATTATAGCTATGGTTGGCAGATAAGAACAAGGATTATGTTCCTCTGGGGAATTTGGTTTTATAGCCTGAGACGGTTGTGTGATACAACACTTACATGGTAGTGGGAAGGAGGAGAGCTGGAGGGGAGAGAGGAGGATGGATGTGAAAGCCAATGGAGAATCCAGAATACTGTGTGTGTGACACAGGAGAACCCAAAAATGAAAGGTCTGAAAACAGCTGCTAAAGGATCGAAACTTAATTTGCTCAAATCAAGTTACAGAAGTGCCCAGTGTCACATTTATTGTTCTTCTCTGGTCTTGCTCTTATGAGACTTAATCTCATATATTAATTTTTCTTCTGTTACCTTCAAGAGATGTTTTTCAAGTACCCGTGTCATCTACTTTATCACTACCATATTATAAGTGGTACAGCAGAGATATCAAAAGATCCTTGAACGGAAAGATGTTTTGGAATATTCCAAACTGTAATTCCAGCTCAAAATTGACAGCTTTCAGGAGTATCACAGCACTGGTTATTGAGTTAAATTGATCTTTCATAACCACTCAGAAAATTTATGTAGGAATAGATGGATTGACATCGACCTGCCTGGCTCTTCGATGTGGTGAGCTAATGAGATGAGTTAGTACTCTATTGCTCTTTCTGATAGTAATTGCTGTTACTTAGTATGTACTCTACATACTTGGAAGCAAGGAAATACATTTTTGCTTTTGCTGCCTATTCCTGAAATCACCCTCAAGCGCAGAGTGGTAGCCCACAGCACTAAATTGAATGCCCGGACTTAGAAGGTTCAAGGATTCTGAACTCCTGTAAAGGGTTTCAGCTTGCTACTCACCGAGTGTTCACAGCAAAGCCTTCACAAACAGCAAGAAGTTGTTGCACCCTCTTGTGCCCCTGGGTTTCATGTTTTCGTAAATGCAAGTTTGGGCAGTCAGTAAGGCATGATTGTCCAGAAGAAGGAGACTTTTCCCTCATTGCTTCTCTTGACACTTTTTTTAATTTGTTGTAAAATAAGAAATGGTGTGAAAAATGGCGTTAACTGTATTTTGCATTAGCTCCAGGTGTGCACAAAGTGCACTGCTAATACAATAGTGACATGACTGTGTGCAACCACTGATGTATTTGAAGACTGAGTTTTGAATATGCAGACTAATTTTTCCAGAGTGCTGCATATTTCTGTCACTGTATTGATTTCTTTCAGATAGAGAATGGGGTGCATACTTACAATAAGATGCAGTCTTAAGCTGCAGAGCATGCAAAATCTTCTGGGATTGCCATTTCTTAGTTAAGGTAGCTTTCTGCATCTTTGTCGCACAAAAGTGCCCAATTTAGAATGCGACAAAATCTGTCTTTAGAGTATCAGTTTGTATGTGTTATGCAATGTTGCACTAAACTGGAGATTTTATAAAATTTAGAAATGTCTATTTGGTCATTTTACTCATGTGGACGATATACTGTTTGTCTTAGTATCTCTTAGAAAGAGAACATAAATAAAGATATTGCGACGGAATGGTTTTGAGCTGTCAGAGTAATTAATTTATGCAGCTCTTGTAGTGTATCTTGCAGCTTGAATATTCTGAGAGATAGAATGAGAGTTTAACTTAACATGGGATTTTTATGCCATTCTTTTACTCTACTTCTTTTACATGTTGTATTTTGCTCACAGTCCTCTGGAGACAGCACTAGATGCAGGAAAAAAGTTAATACCTGCATGAACATTTTATGAAATTATATTAATTTCATAAATTTCATAAATGTTGTGTGTGTGGAGGGAGAATCTTCAGAAAAATCTTCTCCTGGCAGATCCTTTTTTAATTCTGTTTTTGTTCAGTTTTTAATGAAATATGCAGCAAAGCTGTTGCAACTGTGGCAATGTTTGAAAGCCTTAGAAAAGGGACATGTAATCAGTACAGGTTTTGCCACAAGGTGGTGCTTTATGTAGTAGCTAGCTTTATGGCAATTAATTGAAGACTACCATAAAAGATGTAAAATGTATCATGTGCATGCACAGTTTGAGCTTGAGATAAGATGCACCTGAGTACAGCAAACAAATTGTGTGGGGTTTCTTTTCTGTAATGCAGACCACAAAAGTATTTTGTATTCAGATTATTGTGTCGATAAGATTATGTTATAATAGACAAAGGTGCAAAATCCAGAATAGTTTAACTCTCTCTGTTCTAAACTCAGTTTTGGTTTGTGTTTTTTTTTTTTTTCCTCTTTTGTTACTGGTATGATGTGGTTAAGGTGATGTGTTTTAAAATCACTTACATGTGTTGCTGGTATGATTATCTAAAAGCTGACCAATGCAAAAGAAAGTAAAAATATTCATAATTCAGTTTATATGCATTCTTTTGGGTAGTCCTAAGTGTAGATAGAGAATTTAAGCTTTCAGTATTTTTGCATTTTAATGAAAAAGTCTACTGTAACAGAAGATATTCTATAAGTGAATTTTAAAATGAAGACATCTTTAATTTGATTTTCTAATAGCTTCAAGCTTTTGTGAAGTCTTAGCATTTTAAAAATAGAACTTATTGCTTGATGGCACCTGTGTGTGCGTGTTCTGTTCAAATGCATAAACGATGTAATTTATTGTTTCTTCATAATTCCATAAGAGACATAGTCAGGACATAATGCCATCGTTTTTCCTAAATAATCAGGTAATGAGCTGTATTGATGTGTAGTCCTGTTTTTCTTAGATGTTTGTGTGCTTTTCAGTGAGTAACATGGTATATATTTTTCCTGTGCTGGGACTTCAGTTTTCTCACTAAAAATCTTTTTCAGTGAGACTGTTTAGAACTGAAGTGCCAGAGAAATTAAATTGATGTCTTGTTTGTTACACTATTGTAAAAAAGGCATGATTACATCAGATATTTCATTTCTAAAGCTGCTAATGCGACATCAGTCTCTTCACTAATTTAGCTTTAAAAGTATCCTCATTTACAGATGTATATGCCCCAAATAAAAAAATATAAGATGTATAGTTTATCAGAAACTGAAAGAATGATAAGCCTCTGTTGTTCATTCAGTCTTTTTTGGGTTAAGCTTAGCCCCAAGAGTACCAATTAGCACTCAGTATAGTGGATTCTGCTCTTTTAAAGGAGGTGATCATCTATCAGAGCAGATTAAATGGCTTGTGTGAAAATAATTTAGTAGCTGTCCATTAATAGCCTTTCCTTTCATAGAACTTTAGAAAGGGACCTCAAGAGATCATTTAGTTTTATTCCCCTAATCCAGCTAGAGATGCATCTTTGTCATTCCTGGTAGATATTTGTCTAGCCTCCTCGAAAGGTCTTCAGAAATAGTAAGATGTCATGTGGAGACAGTGAATCTTACCGCATAATCTGTATTGCGGTGCCGCTTCATTCCTACTGAAAAGTTCCCCCTCCCATATCAAATCTAAGTTTTAATCTGTTCTGAATATAGTTCAGTTCTCTTAGCTGTCCTGTTCTCCACTGACACAGAGAACAGATTATTCCTGTCCTATTGTTCTTATTTTTGTGTTCTCAAGTCTGTCCTTTTCTTCTTATCTGTAGACTGGAGAATGCAGGATACATCTCTTCCTGCAGCTCACATCATCTCAGCTTCTTCCCAATTTCACTGCTTTCCTCTGGCCTCCCTCCAGCTGGTTTAGGTACTTCATGGAGTGTGTCACCAAAAATAGGATGCAATCTTCCAGCTGTGGCCTTGCCATATGTAGTGTGGAATTCCGAAGGTATCAAATTAAAATGCATTAAACTCAAAGCTGACAAGAGTGCAGTATTCTGAGAAGTAGTATTGTAATCATAAACTATTATCTTTAAATTTTAATTTTTCTGTCACTTTGGAGATGCTGTTTGGTATGCCTTAGAACTAAAAATTAGTTTGTTATTAACATTCAGGTTAATTAAGAAACAAGAATAATAAAAAGGCTTAAAATGTACAGCACCTATTACAGCATATGTTTAGGATTTCATTTTTTAAGTTCAAGAGTAACTGTACTACTAATTAACCTCTACTCAAACGTGATTGACCTTCCCCCGCCCAATGAATGAATTCAGGAAAAGAAAGTTAGATACTTTAAATAATTCAGATAATTGACTCTCAGAAGTCCTCTGGATACACTACGTAAAACAACAACAAAATAATGTTGCATGTTTAATTCCTGAAAGTGTTTCTTTGTGACTCAAATTTCTAATGTGGCTTCAGAGTATTGAAAATTGTTTTGGAATGGCTGCTAGTTTGTGGTGGTGTTGGGAATGGATCGTTCTTTGCCTCCTGGTAAACAGGAGACCATGAATTGAAGGCAGTTTGCTATCATTTTTAAATTAGAGTGTTCAAAGGTGTATAAATTTATTTATGAAGAACAGTTCTTTGTACTTCTGAAGTAGGTTTTATGGATAAGCCTTCCTGTTATGAGAAATTGTGGTGCAAAATTTGGCAGTTCTGTTTTGTTACAGAAGTTTCCTTTTGCATCAATTCTGCTAGAAGAGCATTGAGTGGCAGAGGGCTTGCAGGATGAAATGCAGAACTAATGCCCGTAAGTCAACTAAACAGTGGAAAAAGAACAGCAAAGAGGGAGTTGGGTAGATTACAGAATGCATAAGAATTGAATGGGAAAAAATGGCAATGGTTCTAAACTGGGGGGGGCAGAGCAGTGCAGGATTGGCAGGACAAGGCCATATGCAAAGAGAATGTGCATATGTATGTGCTGGAGTAAGGTTCTGTGCACCTCTGCAGGCAAAAATGTAGAGCCTGTTATGTGAGGAAAATATTGAGACTTAAGCAATTTTATTAGTGTGGTGGAAACGATCACTTAAAGTTGACTGTTTGAGTTAATGAGGACATCTAGAAGCCCCTGCTTAGCAGTGTAAGTACATGTGTCTGCTATGGGTATGTGGTTTTACATTTGCAGGGAGATAAGTTTTGTGTTTTAGAGTAATGCTGATTTGCTTTCTTACTGATCGTGAATAGCCTTGAAGACTTGCCAGGAAATATCTCATCTTCTGATCTACGTACTTATATAGCTCAGTAATCATTGTATATGGGTATCTCAGACATTTAAATTGATTTGTTCTTGCAGTTTTCTGTTAGATAAGATTGTAATTTTATGGATTTGTGGCCAAAGCAAACAGGGAACATAGCTGGCTCCAAATTGCATGGGAAACTTGCTGCAAATTCAGAAGCTGTGTGCCTTAACCACCGAGCCATCTGCTTATTCTGAAGGGGGTCTGCTGCCCTAATACCGTGCTGCCTGGATGATCAGATGACCTTGCTTTACAAGAAGTGGAAACAGCAGCTGACACACACTGCAGCTTCTGTCCCCAAACCAGTGATCACAGATGGAGTGCAGCTGCTGCAAGGGATTCAGTGGTACCTTCTGGTCACATGCGTCAGCTGGTGCAGTTGCAGCTGCAGATGCCAGTGTCTCTGCTGAGCAGCTGAAACCGATATACATTATTCAGGCTGGTGCAGGAGCCTGTGGGAGGTGATGGAGATAAACTCCCTGTGCCAGTTAAGCATCTTAAGCACCCTGCTCCTGGTACGTGTGGCCTAGCCTTGTCTCTTTAACTGATGTAGCTGGCTCTGATTGTGAGGGGAGTGACAATAGAGCTGCGAACAGTAAGAATATAATGGTATTAATTCATTTCAGTTATTAATTCCTTATATCTGCATAAACAAAACTGAATATATACACGTTCTATCCTGTTTGTCCTTGATTTAGGTCAGCAGGATGTTTGCAGGTCTTGTATTGGAACCGTCAAAGATAGGAAGATAGATTCACAGTCTTTCTCTGTATTGAGAAAAGTATTTTGGGAAATTAAATATTAGTGCAAAAATGTGTTGAGTGCTTTAAGTTGAAAGTGAGTATCTAAACAAGATATGCAACTACAGTAGTTAACACTGTACTTTTAAACTGTAGTGACAAGTTATCTTACAGATTTGGTGAAAGCTGAGATGGGCTACTATAATTTGCTTCTGAATTCACTAAAATAACTTTTCTCAAGTAGGTGATCTCTTCAGCTAACATTTCTAGCATTCAGCGAATCTGTCTGTATGCAACAGTGAATAAGCCTACCATTCCCTTCTGTTGGCACAGTCATGCACAAATTTCTGAATTCTGAAAAAAAATCCTGGGGGGAAAAAAGTTTTGGGTTATAATCCCAGCAGCTGCTATGGGAATGTTTTTGAAACAGCAGCTTGCTTAGAACTTCCCAATGTGTGGGCATCCCACTTCACAACAAAGAGAAAATCGTGCCATCGTAGTTGTCCAAATACATATGTTAGTGGTTGATATAATTTACAGGAGTCTTTCCTAAGATGGAAGGATGTGCCTGTGTCAGGGGTTGGACACTGAACTATTAAACTGTGTGACTCTGTTATTTATTGTCTCTACTCTGAGAAAAACACCCTGTAAATGTCCTTAAAACCAGTTCGTTCTTTCTCTGTTCCTGTCATATTGGTTAGGTGCAGATGGCAATTACTGTACAACAGCCTTTTTTTCCCTTCATTTTCTTTCATGATCTCTTTTGGCTCTGCCACAGGCACTTACCATGAGTAGAGGTCACCATTCTGGTACCTGAAAATATAAAATACTGTATTTTCTGAGGAAATAAGACATCAACTAAATGAATAGAAGAGAGAAACTTAACTGAATAGGAATAAAAAAAATAGAGGGAGGAATGAGCAGGCCTAAAATACACAGAGAACTGTTTGATTTTTTGGGGGGGGAGGTGGTGTGGTTTTGTTTTTTGTTGTGGTTTTTTTTTAATATTTAACAGTAGGTACTGAGAAGACACTGAATCATTTTCTATCTAAAAAGCAATAAGAAGCTGCCTAGTATAGGAAAAAAAGCATTTTCAACTTTCAGTGAATATATTAGTAGGATTTCAGCATTGGAATAAACTTGCATTGCAGGTCTCATAAATATTACAAGTTGCAGAATCTTATATTTGATACTTGAAGTTCAGTGTTGGTTTTGCACAATTATTTATTTGTATGTGCAGTTGCGCTTTTCACACTGTTTGCTAGTACTGCGTTTCCCACCATGGTCCCTATATTCTTGGGATGCTGGCTGCTCAAAAAACTGTGACTAGAAGTGGAAATACCCTACTTTGATATTTTACAGTTGCTCCAGCAGGATCACAAAAGTAAGTGAACAACTTCTTAAAGGGAAGATATTGCCACTGGATGGTGCTATTGATATGTTATTTAACTTGCATTCTGTGATAATGGGAATGGCATGAAATCTCCACCCCTGCCCTCCCCAAAGATTTTGTTAAGATCTGCTGCAAGAAAATGCTATGTATACAGGTCGCAGTACCAATGGGAAAATAGTCATCCTTAACCTGTACCTTCACAAAGGTTGGGCAAGGGTAGTTCTATCTGGTGTGATCTGTATTTGAGCTTTGCATAGGAATGTTTAATACAAGTTTGGATGAGAGCCTGCTGCTTGGTAATACAGTTGTTTTTATGGAAGGTGATGTTCTTGAGGAATGGGATATATTTGAGCCAATCAGCTCTGTGAAATCTGCATATTCATAATACATCTAATTATCCAGAAAGAGATGCTGAGTTACTGAAATTGTCACTTTGAACGGTTTCCTAACAAGGGGACTGTCTTTTAAAACGGCAGGGGTTACATAGTTAGCTACCTATTACATTACAAAAAAAAAAGTTTTGACTGTTTTATGCAAATATACTGCATTACCTCGTATAAATGAGAAGGTAAAGCAGCTTTTGAAAGCCCTTCATGTTTTTTGAGGGTGGAGAAAATGAATTCTTCTTATAAATTTGCATTTCAAGAAGTAAATAACTACTTGAAAAGATGCACCTTCTTTTAAAGATTGCAGTTTGATAAGCTGGAGATTTGAGAGTTAAAATGGCTTTAGAAATTTTTGAAATTCATCTTTGAATATGCTATGAACAATTGGAAATGTACTCCAATCTTCCTATAAGCTGGTTTAAAACATTTTTTTTTGTGCTTACTCTCTCTCCCTCTTCCATTTTCTTTCACATATTTTGATCTGTCCAGAGCAATTGGAGTAAATTTTTTTTAAGAGGTCTGGGAGAGGGGAGGAAGGGGAAAAAATATCCCTAGAACCTAAGAAAACTATTGATGCTGTCAGTCCTGACTTCACAAGAAATTATGAGATTTGGCAAGACACCATCTTGTGTATTTGTAGCCTACCTCTTTTACCAATTGAGCAATCCTGTATCTGTCTTCTAGTAGTTCTTAAGCTCAGTGGGCAATATCATAAGCATATTTGACAGGGTGGCAAAAATGTGTAGGATAATAAGTTACTTCAGGTTTCAAGCAAGTTATTGGCTTGATAAAGAAAAGACTCCCATGGAGGGAAAGGTGGGTAGAATTCAGACAATATTTTCTCCCAGCAGCATCATGCCTTCTTGGCTGGAACAGACTTTTATCATACTTTGTTTTACATCTTTTTGTAGGGTCACTATAAAATAATGTCACTTAACGGGGGGAAAAAAGCTGAGATTATGTGCCTCTGTAGGTTATTTTTTTTTTTTTAAATTCTTTATGTTATATGATAGAACCAAAAATGGATTGTCCATACAAAAAAGTTTCAGTAACTGAAATGAAATTTATGAATCACTGTAGCTAGGTACATGATTCCAGATACGCTTCAGTTTTTCAGGGTTTTTTTTCTTCTTGATTATCAGGTCTGCATGTGAAAGAGTGATTATGTTCTATTATGTGACTGCTACTATGCCCTCCGGCTTCTCTATGAAATAGCTAAGTAGAATTATCACTTGTGTGAAGGAGTATGAAATCCTAGATACATTCCAACATGGAATTCTCATGTTCTATGTGTCATAGGTCTGTCTCACTTAAATTCTTATTACTAGAGATTCATTTTCTGACTGTAATGAGGTAACACATCACAAACTCATGTTTTAGTCAGTGTGATTGTGAATATAGATAGGGTGTTCAACAACCAAGATGTAGTAGTAGCATATGTCTTTTTCTTAAAATTTATAATGTACAGTAGTCGTGATAGATTTCATAAAACAGCTATTGTTTCAGACCATCCACCTTCATTTGGTAAATAAAGAGAATTCTTTAAAGATACCATCAGTTTGGGCCTCATATTTTTGGGTCCAGTATATTCTTAGTGTAGATTCATGAATCTTCTCTGATTATTAGAAGTCCCTTCTCCAACTTCCTTCCAGTTTTCAATCTTAACCTTTCTTTCCCATTTTTTTTTTTCCCTTGATCCATTCCCTTATGTAAAAGCAGTTAGAACTTAGGGTTAGGCATTAGTGCCCCATGTTTTACCTCTTTGCTCTCCCTTGTGTCTTAGGATACTGTTCAAACTCTATCATGTAAGAGTGAGAATCCTTAATAGGTACATTTTTAAGGAGAGGGAAATATGTGGACCTTTAATACTGCTCCTTTGATGTCNTTTTTTTTTTTTTTTTTTTTTTAAAAATATCTCCTGGATTCTTCTTCATCTCTTCTCCATATCACAGTTGAGTTAAATCTGTAAGCTGGCTTTCTGAAAGATGGAGTGCCGGAGTTGTCCCATGTCAGTCATGCTATGACTTGCTCCCGTCTGTGGGAGCTCTGCCTTGCACTGCGGGGAGAGACATGCACAAGTAGAGGAGGAGTGTGAAAACCTTGGAGTTCGGCCAGAAACAGCTTGCTTCATATGCCATCCTTCTCTCCTGGTGTAAAAACCTCAGCGTCAGAGATGTTGTCCCAGTCTTGACAACAACCTACAAGTGTCTTGATAGGGAGCAAAAGCAGGGTCTTGGGGAGTGGTTTTTTAATATAAAAGAGAAGCAAACCGAGATGAAACCAATCTGGGAGCTGAAGACACGCAAACTGATCTAAAAGGAAGCATGCCAAAACTGGCAAGTTGGTTGGATGAAGGAATGAAAATCCTGCAAGCGGTATCTTGATGATTATGAAACAAATTATTTTTCCTTGTTAAGTCCTTAATAAACTGGGGCAGGGGAAAGCATATGCAGATGTTAAATTTTGCATTAAACCCCCGAAGCTGCAATGAGCGGGAACACAGTATGTAAATTTCTCATATTACATCATGACTTGTCTCTGAATACTTGGCGTTATTTAAAACAACTTTGTTGAATTGGATGAACTTTGATCCTAATGAAGAACATTTGATCATATTAAGTGCAGACTTCAAACTGGTGTTTATCTTGAAGAAATGTTTGCAAGTAAGTATTATATGTATAGCCAAACAATCTAAAATGACCATTTTTAGTGTATTATATGTTGATACGCAAATTTGTGTTAGCCCAAGGAGTGTATTTACCGTTATCCAAATTGTGCTGGATGCTTCAGGTTCTCTTAGCAGAAAGAAACATTTGTGTTATGGACTTTCTTTTTCTCCCCGCTCTTTCACCATGCACGCGTAGGTTTGGAATGAGGCTGTATAGGCTTGCCCTTCAAGGACGCGAGTGCTGTTAGCCTAACCCTTTCTGGTGCAGGTAGAGAGGCAAGTAATTTACTCCAAGTAATGTACCTTGGGGGCAGTCTCTGCTATAGCCTTATCTCCTCTGTGTGCTTTGCGGTGGAAAAGCAAGGTTGTGTCTGTGTTTTTGGGAGAAGAGAGCATCATGGTTGTCTGAGGTATAATGCTATCTATAATACAGTTGGTTACTACAGCTCTGGAAATCAGATCTGTTCATGTAAATACTACTTTTTTGATTTAAGTAGACTGTATTTTGTCTAAGCCAGTCAGTGTTAATATGTAAATGAAGGGTGCTTAGTTAAACTGACTCATTGGATTTACATACAAGGAATAGTAGTTGGGAAGATGGATGTCATAGATAAACCTGCGGTGTTTTTAGGGAATTAACCTTGGAGGAAAAGACCCTCAGCTAATCAGGATGCCGTCTGGGCAGATTGAACTAATGTATTCCATAGATGCATTTATGTTAGTGTCTAGTTTGGATTTCCTCTACTTTTGGATTGAATCTTCCAACTGTCCCCTCTTGCTGCACTTGGCTTCCCGTTGCAGAGTGATCTCTGAGCACATGAACTGTATTCTTTTTGAGCAAAACAAAAAAGAAAACATGTTCCATCTGCCCCGACTGCTGTGAACTCAGGCTATGGGAGGAGGCAAGAGCTTGTCTCACAGATGCCCTGAAATACTTGTATGGTGCATGTCTACTCCTAAAACCAGCTAATGGTCTGGCTCTACTATTGGCTCCATATATATAAGCTTGAGATTATTTTTGGACCCAGGACTTCTTGGGGCAGTGGACTATCCATCGCGCTATCTGCCTACTTACGATGGCATTGTTAAACCTTTCAAATATGAGACCGCTGCTGCTAAGCTCATAGTGATTAAAGTATCACAGAATGGTCTGGGTTGGAAGGGACCTCTGGAGATCATCTAGTCCAACCCCCCATTAAAGTATATAGGAAGCTTTTATCTTCTTTGAAGAGTAAACAAGTGAAGACATGGTGAAGAGTTCACCACTGTTCTTGGAAAAGAATGACTGTTGTGGGATTTAAAGACAAGAGAAACATCAGGGCTGAACTGGAATGCATGTACTGGCTGCAGTCGTGCTTGTTTGTTTGTTTAGGGATGTTTCCATACAGTTAAGATTTTACAAAAAGTTTGCTCTTCATAAACTGGAGTCTGGAGTAGTAATAAGTGGTTGCTTCCCTTTTTGCAGTTTAAGGTAAGTTTTACTTTTAGCCTTAAAGGTCCAGTTGAGAGAGTAACTGTTTTTTTCCTGGAAGCGAACAATATCAGTTTACCAGTCTATAGGGAAAAGTTGTGGGATGTGCTGATGGATGTTAGCTTATGTTCAATTTTATGTTTGAATTATATTTTGTTGCATTCCTCCAATCCTTTAGGATTTTGCCTAACTGGAGCGACTTTCCCTTCATGTGCGTAACTTGGTTTTGCATATGCATCTGTTACACTGGTTGGAGGTAATGGTAGTGCTAATTATAGTGCACCAGGATTTGAGGCAAAGTGTGCTGTGTTTCTAGTGGTATCAAAATATAGTCTGTGCCTGTCAGGCATGTTGTATTCATGAACTGAAGTTGTATAAATGGTTCACTGGGTGTGAGATACACAAGAACTTCTCAAGTGCAGGTCTGTTTTCGTTTTCACTGTCTTGTGTGTTCTGGGACATGGTGCAGTCCCCTAGGGCATCTCATACATTTCTTAATATTGCAAGAACTTAAGACACTTCTAATACCTTCTTTCTCTACCGTTTTTTTGGTGATCATTGATTTTTATTTTTTTCCCCCCTCCTCCACCCCCTCTGTGGCAAACCTGATATTTTGTTGGTTTTCATAGGATGCAATTCAGGCTAACATTAGCAGGAAGGTATCCTAGTGTGGATTTTGGTCTGTAAAGAGTATGTTCAGTGTCCAGACTGGATTATCTGTGGTTGCCTATAGCTATGGAGAGCATTGTACTTGAATTCAAATGGTCCATATATTCTTGTATTTGCATTTTCGCCATGTAATGATGTTTTGCTGCCTTTAATAATTGGAGAGTTCTGCGTTTAATAATTGGAGAGCAAGGCTGCCTATCACTAAAGCCACTGAAAAAGAATTACCTTTGCAGAACATATTTTTAAAAACAACACATGTAATGGAGGCTTCAGGCTTATGTGCCATGACAGCAATAGCACAAACTGTTTCTACAGAGACTTTAATATCACTGCAGGTTTTTTTGGTGTCATTCGTATTTTTAATTTCATTTGCACTACTTAGATGTCAGAGTAATTGCTGCTTGCAAAATCAATTAAGTAAAACAAAGTTCACAGATATTACATAGCAGTGGAACATGGAAAAAACTGTTGATGGGAGTAGCAAAAGAAAGAAATGCAATAGTTTTGTGTTTGTAGCACCCAAGTCGTGAGTAAAATAAGCAGCCTTGTTTGGGAATTGCAGCCCTCTGAACTCTTGACATACATGAGAGAAAGTGATGAGAGTTTGGACAGAGTGGAGGAGGAAGTTTAGATATCTACTGTCTTCTCTGAGGTTTTGTTTTTATTTTCTATTTACTTACTTTGAAGCTTGTTAATTCATCTTCAGATTTCTTGTACTGATAGGCTACTAACCTGTTTCTTCGGGCTTGGTTTCGTGACTTCTGTTTTGAAGTTAGACTTGAGCTTCTGGACTCTGAGGCCCGATTCTCTAATGTATAAGATCTAAAACTTTTTGAATGACTGTACTCCTCAGTCTGGAAAGTGTTTTGTTTGTTTTGTATGTCTACTGTATCTTGACTTACCAGTGAGCTTGAATTTCTGGTGAGTATTGTTATTGTATCACTGTTGAGCGAGAGAGAGAGAAATCTGCTATATTCTTAAACTTGTGGAAGAAGTACCAACAAGTACCAAATTGCCAGTAGTCCAAGCATGAAAAAACTGACCTACTTCCATGGATGAGAGGGGACTGATAGTACGTTTGGATCACTGTGGTGAAGAGCAGCTCTTTGACCCTTCATGTGCTGCTTGTGGGTTAAGTTTCAAGGGGGTTTGGAGGTGGAGAGGTGGAGGCATGTCTTGGANGCTATGGTAATCATGGTGAGGTCGTTGTAAAATTCATTTGTTAGCCTTTCAGAGGAAGGACGTGCATGCTTATTGTAAATTACATGCATCAAATTGATTTGAAATTGGGCCATTAGTTACATTGATTTAAAGTGCCAGAAAATTGATCTAAATTTCATAATTTAAGAATGGAACTAGTTTCTCTTACTTATGGGAGGATGATTTATTTAGAGACCAACTGGAGCATGAGTACTTGTATAATAAAGTAGATAATGGAGAGGTGGTAGTGCTGGGAAAGAAGTAAAAGGGCTTTCACAGTTTGTTCAGGGAATAATTTTAGTGTAACCCATTGAAAATCAAACATACCTGAATATTTCTGGATTTCTCATTAAAATGTGTCTCCACATACGGTCATATTTTTAACAATTGCATTTCTTTCCCTTTCTAGTATGCTTTGAAGCTTCGGCTAGCAAGCATTCTGTCTTTTATGTAGAAGGTTTTATTAAATAGGCTTTGCGGATTGTAATGAATGAGATGGTACGCTAGCCTACTATATTCAGAAGATATGCTGATTAGGAAAATTCAGAAGTTTAGTATACTGGGAAGTTTGAAAAGGTGACAGATAATAAAGTTACCTGAGAAGCAACAGTTGGGGGGAGCGCGTGAAAGTAAAATTTGAACTCTGTTTTTGTTTCTAGACCTTTACAGCCGGTGGTACTCTCCTGGGTAAACGGTTAATCCTGTGGCTAGTTTTGTGGGGCCAGCAAATACAGTTAGGCTGTGCTGGCAATGTGCACTGCTTGTGTTTAGAATCAAAGAAAGTGAAATTGCACAAACTTAGTCTTGCAGTCTTGAAGCAATGTAAATAGTAGATTACTAAGTGTGTATGACATTGACAAATACTGTTATGTTATAGCATATTTTAACCATTTGAGGCATAATCAGTTAATAGTACGAACAAATGTATTAGTTCGTTCCTGTAGTTGTGACCTCTGATCCACAGAGTCCTCTAAAACTTTGAACATTTCTGTGTACGACTGAATTTGAATGTCTTCATACTGAGCTTTTTCTTCTTTGTCTTAGATTCTTAATGGTGCGAAGAATAGACCTGGATCTGTGAATGTCCAGTTTCTTACAGGGGACTCATGCTAACGTTAATCCTGTGCCTTACTGAGACTAGAGGTGGTGTAGGGCTGAGCTGTCTGGCACTGCGCAGAATAGCAGCCTCAGTTAATGGTCAAGAAAATGTGTGAGGGGGGACTGAGAACCAATTAATTCCCCTAAATATTTTCTTGATGCTGAAGGGTACTGGTGATGCATACGCTTTGAATTAAATTCTTCTTGGTCTCATCATTTTGGTGTTTCATTTTGCCAAAATCCTATTTGTTACATGGGCTAATGAAACTAGGTAGTTATTCATTATTATTTTAAACAGAAAACCGATTTTGTGTTTATTAGTGTGAATGGATTTGCTAAAAGTGCTCATAATAACCATGCAAAAAGTAAATCAGAATATTAAGATCAGTCATGATTATTACTATTGAATTTCATCGTAGTCTTAATACCTCGTGTATGCAGAGAGCAACGCTGGTGCTAACCTGTAAGAGTAAAAAAAGTGCCTAAATTAGGTAAACTGTTAGCCTATAAAAATATTTAGAAGCAACCAGTACAGATTTTGAGGAGAGCAGGGGGAGAGAAAAAAAAAAACAAACAACCTCATGAAAGGGGGTTTCTGCCTTACTGTTTTGAAGTTATTGAAGTTAAGTACATTGATTCAGAGAATTGAGTAATATGTGTGGGCTGCTAGACAAGTTATGGCAGTTCTAAACCTGAAACAATTTTTGAAATGGATTAAGATGCACTCATTTTAACTTTTCCAAGCTAAATTCAGCAAATGCAATGAAAGAAAATTATACAAGCAAGTGAAAATATAAGGCAAAATCTTAGCTATAGACATATTGGATTTAGTACCAATAATAGAAAAATATTGTAATCATTGATTATAGTAGGCAAGTAGGTCAGTTATATTAATGTGTTTGCTTAAATTTGATATTTGTTTAGACTATGTGAGAAAGGTGGCAAGTATTTAGATAAAACCAGTGGAAAGATGTTTTAATCTTGGTAGTGAATAAAGCAAGCATCGGGGGTGGGGGGTGGGGAGGACCAATGGTTGTTATTAAAGCTTTTTGATTCTTTTGTTGTTAATTTACAATAAAAAATGTTAAGGTTTAACCCCTTAAAATTATGATTTATGTTTATCTGTGAAGTTGCCCACTGGTTGTTTCACTTCCCCTGCTTGGTAGTCATTTAAATATATAAGAAAATGATTTTTTAAAAAAAATGTTTCTGTTGGTTGCTAAATTCATTAATGGTTAAGAAGGTAAAAACAACTTGACTCAAAGATTTTGTTTATGTAGTAAATGCATCTTTAAAAAAATTGCATTCTAACTTGCACTGTAAGTAGTACCATTAGTAATGAACATCATAGAGGGACCTGACAATGTATAAATTATTCACTGGTAGATTATTATATCTTTGTTGTTAGCATGCAAGATAATGAACATAATTACTGTGGCAGTGTACTCAGGGGAATGTGCAGTTCTTCCCTCTGTCTAGACTGGAGCTAACGTCTAAAGGAGTATTAAGAAAATATGGATGAGGTCTGGTAGCTGAGTTGTTGCTGCTTATTTCCTTCTGCTGCTTTAGTAAATGCATATGCTTTGCACACTTTAATCTTAAAGATTTCGGAGGGGGCGGGGAGGGGAGTTGAGTTTGTTTTGGTCTTTTTCTTACGTTTTTGGGAGTAGTAATCATCTTTCTGTGCTCAGTCTGGCAATATTGCATAGTGACTAAAAGGATTTGATGTTTAATTGTAGCAGCATTGTAGATTTATCCTCTTCTATTAGAATGGTCTATTATAGTAAATTAGTATAAACAGTCTAATTGCTTAGGAAATCCAGGGTAAAAGGTTAATCAGCAATTTGCCTTTCTTTAAAGGACTTAGCTTGTTATGGTTTACTTGTCTTGAAGAACTTTGCAAGGCATTAGTTTGTATGCGCCTCTAATCTATGAGGCTGTCCACCTGATCTTAAGTTAAGCTTTTTGATGAACCAAGTACTTCTATTTTGTGTTTTATATTATGATAACGTAAATTGTCTGTAATAAGCCATCCTAATTAAAGTTGGTAAATCTACAGCTCTGCTCCAATTACACACTAATCAATTATACACTAATTTAATTCTACTTAGCTTGATACAGTGCATCATTAATCAGGTTCAGGTTTAATACAACAGATTTACTGTATTAAGCAAAAAATTGGTGCATTCAAATAGGGGGAAATAAAGGAAGTCACAATGCCAAACAGTGTACCTAAATACTTTCTTATCAATAATGCGTTACAAAAGATTTCATTTTTCCTTGGGGAAGTATAACTGAAACTAGTTCTTTCTTTGTGAGCAGATCATTGTTACGAGCTGAAACAACTGATAATATAATACGTTTAAGCAGATCATGGTGGTAGCTCTAAATGCTACACCTAATTATCTAATATAGGCAATTGTCTCACTTCTAATGTTATTTAAATGATTAGTTGTAAATTAAATTTGCCAAAGGTTGCAATGCCCTTGGTGGTAGAACAGTAAAAACTAGTGGCCGAGTAGATTTCATTCTGTTCAGACTTCTAAAAGCTTTGCCCGTATATAACTCTTCGTAGAAGTGTAACTTCTGCTGCCCTTACCTGTGAGGCTGTGGTTTTGATGGGCTCTTACATAGCTGTGCAAGAAGGCTGGGGGCACGCGCTGTGCTCCCCCTCCCTCTGCGAGGCTGAGGAATGACTGAAATCTGCCACCTGGAGACTCTTCTAAAAGTTTGAGAGTTGGAGGGTGCAGTTCACTTGAAAAATACAGGTACCACACAAGCTAATGTGGTTTCCAGAAGTGCTCAGAAGTAAAGACATGAACCAGTCAAAAAGAGAAGAGACAGTCCAGCAAACAAAAGGAGACAAGCTCTGCAGATGAGGTCACTTAACCCCCCGTTCCTCTCAATAATAGTTTAGTATAACTAAAAAGGGTTGAAGGGGAATAAGGGACTTCAAAAGGTATTTCATAAAATAAAGATACTAGGTAGAAAGTAAATTGAATAATAAATGAAGTTAAGTTTTATTACTCAGAGGCAAGTATGACAAGTTTTCAGATATCTTTGCCAGGGAAAATGCAGGAGGACAATTAGGTTGTGAAAAAAAGTGTTGGAAACCATTGCTGGGAAAACAGGAATAAGAGAACACATGGAAAATGGTCGCTCTCCTCAGGCCTGCTCTTCTGGGTAACATGCATCTTCAGAAAGAAATGGAACTGAAAAAGAACTTGTGATTCTGTCTGTTCAGGTACAAAAAAATCATGACTTGGATTTATTTTCTTTTGCTATGTATGCTCTTGGTCTGTCCATGTTAAAGATTTCGTCTGACAAAATGCTTATTTAAAAATTCTTAAATCCTGGTGGTTTGCAATAAAGGCTTTGGAAAATATACTTATTTGTCTTCCAGAATCTCAATTTGAGGCTTGTATAGGATGCATTGATAATAGTCTCCCATTGCTGTCACATACCTGTCCTAAACCTCCAAAGCACATGAAAAAAATCACGTGATCAGAAGATCAACAGTAGCTTCAGTTCACTTTTCCAGCAGATTCGCAAGGCAACCTTTTAGAGCTTTTTAATTTGTAAAGACTTGATTTAGCTTAATAATCTCTGTCAGCCAAGTTTTTCTCTGTTGTAGGATCTGAAACTGAGCCGGGGAGGGAAAAAAGGTCTTTGAAACTTCTCTGGATATTGTATGCTTCATCTCATGTCTTCAGGATGTGTCTTTGTGCAGTGATATCTTGTATTTACGTTTTGGGGAAATATTTGTCCTTCCTACAAGCTAAGCTAACAAATGTGCCGTCAAATATCAGTTCCAATAACAATGTGATGATTGTTCATGATTTTTTTTTAAACACAAGAGTTTACTTTTCGGAGTATTTTTAGTGTGGATGTGCCTAATCTCTGAAAGCAATTTAAAGTAATCTGCCTTGATTTATGTTAAAACTGACCAACAATGCTTATAGAGGCAGTTTTCGCCATCTTCACTAAGGTGACAGTAACTATCAGCTGTGTGGTTGTCTTAAATTCTTTAGCCTTGATAACAAGCATGCATCTCTACGCTGGTGGTCTTTGGCAATATGATCATACGCGATTTTTCATGTAGAACTGTTCAGAGCACAATAGGAAAAGAATGGTGATGGGGTAATGATAAGATGCCCTTGTCTGTGGGGCATCATACACTGTGGAAGATGGGATCTGTGACGATGAATGAGAATGGAAAGTGAAGACAGGGTTCCTTTACAGCAGAATTGAATAATCTTCTGGAAGTTTGTATTCTAGTCTTCTGTGTAAATTTTCTAACTTTCATGGGTGATATATTTTTCCCCAAGTGTTTGACTTGTGATCTTAATGTGCTGAGTACATACAACTGTAAGTAGATGACTGAGAGTTGTACTTTGAACATGTTAGGTATTAGATACACCTGGATACAAACAGGTCCTAAGCATAACTAGTTGAGCACTCAAAATTAGTATATTCTTTTACCTTTGCTCCCACAGAAAGAGGATAATTATACCTTTAATCTCAGTGGGATCTTATGAAAATACATTTGTTTGTACTTGAATACAAGTGCTTCACTATAGGAATTTACGTCGCAAAATACTGCTGAGAAAGCCAATAATTTTGTCTTCATAAATGGTGTATATAGAAAGTGTAGGGCCACAAGCTGAATAGGAAGGTGAGATAGAAAACAGCACATAGAATAATGAGCCAAAATTTTATTTCCAGATTTTCCTAGCTTTATAGTGTTTGACTTTGGAACTTGAGTGATTTTAACATAAGGATTTTCTACACCATTAATACAGTTTCATGCATTTTGTACAGCTCTCTTTTGGATACAAATCCACTTTGCATTGTGTTGTAATTTGAAACTTTAGCAATTTTGCTTAAAGTTCAACTGTTTCTGTTAGAATAGATCAGTCAACTGTGAGAAATCCAGTCTTAAATCCAGGAAATAGAATTTAACTGAAATGTGTTGGAAGTTCATTTATTCCTTTTGTTTGGTTGTTTTGGTAGTTATATATATATATTTAATGTTTGAATCATGAGACATCTAATAATTGTGTAATATTACCTATTGTCTCAAAAAACATGTTAAATACAATATTTTAATGAATGATTTTAACTCTGGTATTGATTAGTAAAGGAAAACAGAGTTACAAGTGGAGAAAAAGAACCTCATGAATGAAAATCAAATTACTATATTTTATTGATGAGGTGATAATAATTTATAATGGTATAATTATGTTCACAGTATATAACTAGTTGTTTCAGGAGTTCATTTTCTTTAAAAAGCATACATACATGCATAACCTCCACTGACGCTCTTAGGTATGTGCCACTGTGCATGAGAATACTCTGTAAAGCATTCCAGTAGCTCTCATCGCGAGTCATTGAAAAGTAGCAAGTGATATGTCATTTTCACAGCAGGAGTTTAGACTTCTGTGATATAAAGGCAATAGTTAAGTCATGATCTATGCGAACTTCCTACCATCTATGTTTATGCAGTAAAAAAGTGTATGTACTTATGTCTCTAGTTCTATATGGAGGTAAAAAACTTCTGTGAAATCTGTCTTAGTTTTCAATTGCCTTCGTGACTGATGGCTTAAAGTCTTATATTTTCAAAACAAGTATTTATAAATGTGTGAAGAATGTTAGCTACTTTTAAATTACGACTGCTGCAAAAGTTTTCTTCTGTTTTTAAGTATTTTATATTCACATACATTGTTCATAATGAACTTCTATTTAAAGCTTAACATCGTAATTTCCCTCTATAATGAATGAGAACCTATTAAAGATCTTTGTTAAAGAAAAAGTTTTCTAAAATGGACACAGTCCTCAACAGTTACAGAAAGTTAATTCAACAGTTATGGAAAGTTACATTTTAGAAATAAGTGCATATTAGCAATATAAATATGTTTTAAGAGGAGTGTAAATGTTCCAGATGTTCCCAGTATTCACATTTGACCACAATTACATATCACTGCTAAATTGCCTCCTCCAAAAGCAAGTTCTGCAAATATAGTTGTGCCTTTGAGTATGGCACAAAGCCGCAACACAGTCAGCTTTAAACCAGGGGAAGAAGAAATCAGGGACATAAGAATGTAAGCTGAAAATACTCTGATTCTAGACCAGTTAAACTGCCATCTGTTGTTATATATAGATAGATATAGTCACTGTAGCAAAACCCTATATTTATTTTGATGTGTATAATATACTTTTTATATATGTACACGTATATTTTTTCCTAATGCTTGGGTTTTTTTTTGTTTTTATTATTACTTTTGTTTTTATTATTATTATTGTATGATTTAAAAATCAGAGAAAAGTGGTTTTGGAGACCGTATTTGTTACTTCTGTATCAGTTCCTTAGATATTATTGAAGGATAGCATCTCTCAGTATTGTTTTGTTGCTAGAATACTTTAAACACAACTTGCATTTGGCTCTGTTTTGACAATAGAAGTTAATCTTGTATGGTTTTTGTTAAAGCACTGTTGAAAAAATATCTTATTGAGCTATTTGCGGTGTTTTTTTAAAAGATGTTTAAGATTTCACATACAGTTTAACTGATCACAGATGAAACTGTAAATTAATACCTCATGAGTTTTACTGACTGCAGGGCATTGTTTGTAATTCAAAGCTGCTTTGTTCCTACCCACTAGGAAAAGACCCTGTTCAAGCAAACAAATTAAAGAGTTCACCACGATATCAAACTATTTATTAAAACTGAAAACTCTACTTTTTGAATTTATTATTTCACTGACTTTTATAATAACCTGTTTAGAACATATTTTTAGAAGCCTAAATCTTTAGGAATTGAAATAAAAGATATACAGTTGGTTTAATTGTTGGTCTTAATCTGCCTTGGTCCAAATTTTGTACTCAGAGAATTACGTGGAATACAAAGAGAAGAAACCTTGCAACTTGCTCCAGTTCAACTTGTTCTTTGATCAGATGCATTTCCATTCCTACTGGATTGTATATGGTCTTGATACAAATGGCAGCTCTATCACGGAAAACTCAGGCATGTTTCATGTGTAAAGTTTAATTTTCTCACTACGACGGGTCATTCTTAGCTAGAGGGAATCAGGATGAATAGGGTTGTTTTCAACCTCCTTTTTTGTCTTGTCTAGTCTTAGAAAGGGTTTGGAAGGAAGGCCTCTTTTTTTTCGTACTTTCACTATTTTTACAGTCTAATTAGTAAAAATTGGAGAGGGAAATAGTTTTACACAATCTAAGACACTCTTCATAGGGTGAGACTAAGTTAGGAGCTCCTGCTAGAAAAAAATAGGCTTTGTGAACAAAGTCAAGCTCTTACAGAGGTGTTCCCCTACAGAGTGGCATATCCAGAGTTACAGGGGAGTCACCCACCGTCTTCTGTCGGGTTGAGACACTTTCTTTAAGCTCTCCACTCAGTAATGTTCGCTGTGGATCGTCCCACAAGCCTATGTGCACTATGGAACATACACTCGAAATGTTTGAATTGGGTAGCATTGCTGTAAGGTGGTAAACATTGCCAGCAAGCCTTTGGTGTAAGGGCCACACGCTTTTTTTGCAAGTGGTTCAGCTGCACTAATGTAAATGTAATACTCTGCCCAAGTCTTCTCAATAACAAAGCAATGTGTCACCGTGACAAAGGCTGCTTAAAGCAGCTGAAATGGCTGGGGTACCTCTGCTTGGTATTACGTAAGAACGTAGTTATGGTCACATCCAGTCAAAGGTTCCATTACGAGTATTTGAGACTGGAGGGAAGGACTCTGAATTTCTGTATTTGAATATTCTCCCGGCTTCCAACAAATAATGTTTAGACAGTTTGTGAAATGGAAATGGTAGGGGTTTTGGGAGGTGGGGACGGTTTTTTCTTTCTTACCAAATAAATTTTGCTAGACGTTTTGTTCATTGATTTATTCAGTAATTTCTTGAATCCCATATACTTCTGACATCCGTGGTTTGCTAAGGAAAGTGCCATAGCTTCACTCTACATTTTGTAGACATACATTATTTTCCATCTTTGGAACCTGTCACTAGCTTGGTTCATATATGCCTTTATCTCTTGTGTTATGAGATGACGTGAATAATCCATAATAACAACAGTCCATGGATGAATTTATAGATTTTGATTGTTTCTCTCCGTAGTTGACTCTTCTAGGCTGTGTCCTGGTCATCATCATTAATGTGAAAGCATTTCCACAACTTTGATTATGCCCGTTGCTCTTCTCTGTACCCCTTTCAGTCTCTCACTGTTTCACTTTTAAGGTGATGAGGCCCAAAGCTGCTTATGGTGTTCAAACTGTTGATTTTCACTCTGGCATGATGATGTTCTCCATTTTTATTAGGAGGAGTAGAGAACAACCATAACACTGAGATATTTCAACCTGGCCGATCTTATACATGAGCATTAGTATTTGGGTCAGGGTCCTTTATTGTTTTAGGACTATTTTTACTTCATGCACACCCATGCATCACTCAAAGTGAAGTCTTGACATCCTCTTAAAAAAATACGTTTTCTAAAATTCATCTTCTTTATCAACCTCAAGGACATTCAGATTTGCCCATGGAAACTCTACCATTCTGGTCTTGTCTAGCTATTCAAAACTGCTCTTTGAGTTATTTTTCTAGTCTTTGTGGGCTCTTGGCATTATTCTCATCAAGCTTAATACTGGAATGTCCATAGATCTACAAAACAATGTGTGGGTTGTTTTTTTGTTTTGGTTTGGGTATTTTTTTTTTTTATTCTTACATATGTTTTCCTTTTTCCCTCTTCTGAACAGGAGATTTAGGTACAGTTTTGAGGTTTGGGTTTCTGTTGTTGGTGTTTTTTGTTTGTGTTTTCTTTGGGATTTTTCTATGTTTTCCTTTATTTGTGAAAGGGAAAGTTAAAGAAATGTTTCTACTACTTGGAGAAGTGGTTGTGATTGCTTTGGGTTTCTGTGGAACTTCATTACAGTTGCCTGATTTCCTGAACATCTGGATATTCTTTATCTTTTGTGAACTTAATGTGAAAGATTATGTTTGGAACAAAATGAGTTGTTGACTTTTGTTTTCTTGAAAACTTCAGTGTGCAGTAAGCTCCTCTGCCATCTTCTTGTGTGTTGGTTTCTCTCCTGTGGGAGCTTTTGTGGTGTTACATGTAGAAGACTAAAGGAATGTTCAACCTAGAGAAAAGAAAACTGAGGAAATGTCATTTGGTTTTCTCCTGTACTTTTAATTGTAGACACAGAGGGCTTGTATGAGCCTCTAGTCCATTGTATAGCACCAAGCTAAACATATGTTGCTGGAATATCTAAAAGTTTGTCTAACTGTTCTCGAGATGAGTGAAGGAGATTCTCCCTCCTCCATGTAGGGTGTCTCCCTATATGTGGTTATCTTTCTGTAATGTAGTCTGTCTTAGGCTTGTTTCTGCCTGCCTGCAAGAGACATGAAGAAATGTTGTTTGATTTCTTTGTGAGAATCATTATTCAACTGTCCATCTTGTTTCTAGACATTTCTTTTCTTGACTTAACTCAATTTCATCAATCTTTTCTTATATATCATGTTTTAATAGCTCTTATTCTACTTGCCTTCCAATTAATTCTCTAAACTGCTTTTCATTTCAAAGTAGGCTACCAAAATTGGACTTGACAGTTGAGATCTTCATTACTATTGAGAAGAAAACAGTACATTTTCCTTGCATCTAATTGCATCTAACATGTCATCCTTACTACTGTATTCTAGAAAAACATACGCCCTCGTGCTCCCACAACTCCCCCAGCTGCCGCAATGGAGTTACGTTGCTGGCTGGCTTTTACATTTTTGATCCTCTGTTACCTGTAGACGCCTTCCCCTGCCCCCGGTTTTACTGTTGCCTAATCCCAGTTACTTCCTCTTTGATCCTTCTCTCTTAAACTTCTGTTTCATCAGTGCTAGTCCTCACTAGCTTTCATTTTAAAAGATTTTGAATTTTTTTTTTCCTTAATCGTATTGGGAACATTGAGCAAAGTCCTGATTTTTCTTTTTTTATCTGTCTGGGTTTTGCCAAGTGTAGGTGCCTGATTAGCTAATAAATACTAACTGCAAAACAGAATAGGATAATCACATCTGGACCAAGCCTGAGATAGAATGAGGGGTAATGGCTTCAAACTGGAAGAGGGCAGGTTTAGATTGAACATGAGGAAGAAGTTTTTCACTGTGAGGGTGGTGAGGCACTGGAACAGGTTACCCCGAGAGATGGTTGAGGCCCCATCCCTGGAGGTGTTCAAGGCCAGGCTGGACGTGGCCTTGGGCAGCCTGGTCTGGTGGGAGGTGTCCCTGCCTATGGCAGGGGGGTTGGAACTTGATGGTCTTCAAGGTCCCTTCCAACCTAAACCATTCTATGATACTATATAGAAAATTTCAGTTTTAGTTGATGCTTTTCAGTTACTGGTGAAACACCTTAAGAATACTTAGTTTTATTTCATATTTCTCATGTCACATGAGAAAATGCCAGGAACATTTTTTAAGTAGAGATTTAGTATGTCTACTTTTCCTCTGTTCCATACTAGGCCAGTTATCTTGTTGAATAAGGAAATGCATAGAGGTTTGTAAAGAAAATTATATCCGATTAATGGTCACTGTGTAACGGTTAACTACCAGGTGCTTATGCACTGGTGTTTTGTTCCAGCAGCTTTCCAGACATAGAAATTAACCTTCAGTGGTCTGTAGCTGCTGAATTCCCACCTTTTGTGGTCAATAATGTATTTCTATGCTTCATAAAGACTGATTTTTTGATATTTTTTTTTTCCTAGTTTTTGCAGGGCTGAGGGTAAGAAGGTTTCTTCCTCCTTCATTCCAGCCTTCTTGGGAGGGGAGGTAGATTCTTTCATTCACAGCTCCTGTGACGAAATGCTGCTTTTTAGAAGTATTGTTCAGCAAAAGAGCTGGTGTGATTCTGTGAAACGTAACAGCTGACCCTAAGTGTCTTAATAATAGCATGAAAACTAACACAGGGTATCGCTAAACACGTCTTGTTAGTGTTGTAGTGGCAGGGTGTATACAGACAGGGGAAGTCAAAATGACTGGTTTATCAGAGGGAGCCTCTCAGTGTTGTCATATTTGGGTCAAATGTTTGGATTTTTCCTTTCAATCCGTGAATTGTTGTTCTGCTGTGGAATTAGCCTTTTAGCGCTGCTTGGAACATAGCTTTTTGAAATGATTTATGCAGCACTATTCCCTTGCAGCTTTTCTGTTACTTGTGATTTTTGGGTGGGTTCTCCCCCCTCCTCCCCTGTTCATTGCATATGCGATTTTTTTTCCCCAAAAGGTGACCCTCTGAGATTGTGCCTATGGAGTGAAGAGATGGACTGAATTGTCATAGGCTGTGGGATGAGTTATTTTTAGCTGTTGGCATTTCAGGCTGGAACACTTCATTCTGTCGTGCTTGTTAATGAGTCATCTGGAGAAAATGGGATTCTTGCTTTCAGAGGCGGTCTGTAGCAAATACTAATAGGCTAATCTCTGCAGGAGATATTCTGTCAAGTAACTAAAGCTTCAACTAGAAAATATGTTGAAATGGAGACTTATCATCTCCCTGTAAGAATAAGCATGCACTCACTTATTATTATTGTATTATGATGTATATGAAAATCTCAAAAACTGAAGGCTGATGAAGAGCCTGGTAATGGTGTAATAGTGAACCATTTTCGAGAAAGGAGGTTAATTGAAGGGACAGTCATCTTTTACAGGTAGAGAAGAATACATAGTTGCTTCCTAATTCAGAACATCGTTCACTTCCTGAAATCTGAAGATGTTATCTAGTCCTAGAAATCTGGAGAGATTCCTAACTAGATAAGCCCTATATGTCTTGCATCCGTGAGAAAACCCCAAATTCATCAACATTCAGTGGATTATTTTTAAGGATTATCCAGCATCTTTGTTTTGGTTCCTACTGAAGAATGTATTTTAAATACTTTTTTTTTCTTTCTGTGTGCAATTCATAGTCTCTCCTTTGACCTCTTCCTGCCATATTTGAAGGTTTCATGCTGATACAAGGCTGTAAACTTTGTTTTGCAGCTGAAAATGTCACCACTCAAGAAAAAACCTAATGTAAGAGTAATTAATCAAAGTTGTTATGTGGTTGCTTTGTTTTTTTTATTATTGAAATTCCAGAATTTGGTAGTACAAACGATTCATTAAAAGAAAAAACTGTGCAAAGATTTAGGGAGAACTGTATGAAAGACAGGGGCAAAAAAACCCCCCACACCCTGTTCTGTAAAGGAAATGATTTAAAGAATAGCATCGGTGTCAGGTCTTTTTGTCATCTTTGGTACTTCTAATACCATGATCAATCTATATGTTTACTTTCTTTTGTTTACACATCTTCCTCTTGTAAAGCTTATTACAAGTCTGAAGAAGCCTTTCTGTTTTGGTGGCAAGAGGATGTTTTCTTTAGAGCTAATAATTTTTAGTCTCCATTGGTTATTTAGCACTTTGGATTTGCCTTTTTCTCAGTTATCAATGGAGTATTGAGATAAAAGAAAATTTCATTTTACCTCATTCAGGTAGATATTTTTGCATTATTAGCACCTATTGACCCTTCAATTTACACTGTTTTAACCCATCTTCTCATATTGCTGTGATCACTGTACAAAATGCTTGAAACCAATCAAGTTTAATGATTCTGATATTACCAGTGTGTGCTGCTCCTAAATAATCCACAGGGCTTAGACTGGGTTAGTCAAGATTAATATTTTACATATTAGGAATTTGGCATATATCTACATTGCAGACAATAGTGTTGTGGTCAGAACACTTGAGAAACCTATAAATAGGCTGGTGTAAGTCTCAGAATCAATTTGACTGCAGTAGCATGGAAGTTTGCATGAGAAACTTACCCCGTGTTTTAGCAGAAAGAACTTTTCCTAAATACCAGGCTGCTGTGGCTAGACTGCTTCCAAATCCTGATCTCACTTCTTTATGCCTAGTCTGAGTACACTCTGCTGAGTCTATAGGTTGTCCTGTAATTGTCTCCCTAGTAGGCAACTAATGCATCTTCTCAGGTAGCAGTGTGTTCTATGCATCCAGTCCTTGGATATCATCCCACCAACATAATTTCTTCTGCTTGAAGGAGAGCCAGGTTTTTGTCTATTCCAGATGTGAAAGGAACGTTCCTTCTTTCTTAAATCTCCACACACCTCCCCTCTGAGTATCCTAAGATGTTGATAATAAATAGTTGGTTCCTTCTGTAGTTTCCAGTGCCACCTAATGAAAATAAAGATGTGGACATGTTGATTACATACTTATCAAAAACTTACAAAAAGGAAATAGATTTGGGAGTATTCATTTGTGCTTGTGGTAGTATTGCCTGTGGTTTTGAGCTACAGAAATTCATGTTATTACCCACTACCAGTAGGTGACTATCTTAAGGGGTATTCAAGACAGAGTTGCGTTGAGAAACAGGGAGATTAAAGAGAACTAAAACAAATCTTACTTGGTATTTACTGATGGTTGTGCCCAAAGCAGGGTTTTCTGCACTCATTATTTGTTCATGAGGAAAATTACTATAGTTCACTGCATAGTTAGTAGGAGCTTAGAGTGGACATATAATGCCATCTTGGTCTACTTAAATATCCTGATGTATTTTTAATGTTTTCTTGGTTTAAATTTACTGACTGGTTACTGATTTAAAATAATTTAAAATAGCACAAGGGGTGAAGAAAAATAGATGTTTTAGCAGTGTAGTTGAATTGACATGAACCATTTACGTTATTGTAAAGAACAAAAAAGTGATTTAGATTGTGGTTAACAACTGTCACCATTGTTTCGGACTTTGTGTTAATAGAGAGTATTACTCAGATAAAATGCTTTTTAATGTGAGTGATGTATGGAAACAATTAGTTCATAATTTGGTTTTGGAACAGCTCTGTCCGCAAAACTTTCTGATATTTTATCGACTCTGAATTAGAACCTGGACTGTGCAACTTGGTTAACTTATTTTTTACTGTTTTCATGTATTTGTAGATAAAAGTACAAATTGTAAAGTTACTACAGTAAAATACTTCTCTCTGCCAGGTGTGAGTGTGCATATGTCTCTCTTTTTTTTTTTTTGTCAGCTCTTTACAGGCAGCTTAATATTTGCTTTAGGTAATCTAAAATGTAGCAAAGATAAGGTCTAAGATCTCTTGATGACTGAATACTTTTAATATTAAAATATTCTTGGCAAATATTCTATCGAGTTAAACAAATTTTCACTTTGATGTGAGCTGGAGTAAGTTGATGCTTGTGAAACAGCAGTTTCAATTAGCATTCACTAAAGGTTTATTGACAGTTAACACCTGGTCTCTACTGTGCCAAATGGGAAGCATCTATTGCAGTCTCATATGATTGTTGCGTAATTAGGATTATGATCTCTAATTTGCTTTTAATTTGGTAAATCTAGTCTTATTTTCAGAACCAGTCAGTGTTACTTGCTTTCCTGCATCTTTATTGTAGGACAGACAAAGTTACTGATGTTAAAGGGATTAAGAAGAATACTACTTTCTAATATTAAAAACAACTTGCCCTTTCATTGGTTAGTTAGCAAGGAAATTTGGACACGAAGAATTTACCAGTAGGTCTCAGACAGCATGTATTCTTCCCATACTACTTATGAGAAGGAAGCAGAAGATGACACAGTTTTTTTGGAAGTAGTATTCTTGTATACAAGCTGCCAAATATATACTGGGAACATCAGGAGCAACTGTAAATGTTTTTGTAATACTGCTGAGAAATAACAAAGGAAATGACCTCGTTCCTTAGTGCTCCAGACCATACTTTGGCACATCCAAGGATGAAGAAGGTAAACGCTACATATTTTTCCCTGCCTGCAATGTCTTTTGACCCTTAGTGGCTATGCATAAGGGCAGGGAGCTATTTCTGTCTACAGTGTTTTGCAACAAATACTATGGTGCAAATCCCTGGATGTATCCACAAGATTTTTGAGTCTTGGCTGATCATTTGGAAGATCTTTTTCCAAAAAGACAATGGGGGGGAAAAACCGTAAACTTGTAGTGAATTACTGAACTGATGGGAATTCTCTAATAGTCTTTCTGATTACTTGTCCTCAGATAAAACTTTTTAAAATGTTTTAATTAGAAATTTAATAGAGGGAGAGGAATTTTAGTCATCTTGACCTATACTATAGTAATCATATAATACACATTTTAAAGTTCGTGAAGGTACTCTGTGCATATGTAACGTGTGTATGTATTTGTAGTGTTTAGTGACAGAATCAGAAATGTAATCTTTTAATAATCCAGTGGTATAGTTTTTCCTTTTCACTTTCCTACAGCATTTCAGAGTATCGACAGTAAAACTTGCCTTGTGGTGGCTGATGCTTGAGTGTAATCATGTACATTTTTGAGATAATGTCGAGGAGGAAGATATCTAGATAATCTGGAATAAGGGGGGCTTTTCTCGCATAAATTTGCCTGACTTTGCTGAGAAAAGGAAAAAAAAAAAAGTACTTTGAGAAATGTCTTTAAATCATGATCCTTAAGAGCTGATGTTTTAACCTTACATTTGAATGACTGTTACTTTTTCCATCTTGTTTCAATATGCCTAAATGCAAACACATGTGGAAAATGTTCTTTTGGCTTTTATCAAACTGACATTTAAGTGCATTTTTTTCAACCTCACTAACATTTGTGGTAAAATATTTCAAAGCTATGAATCTTGCAATTTGCCTATGCATTTTTTTTTTCTTCTTTCATATATTAACATTTGGTACTCATAATCCTAACCTGGTTGGAATTACTGCCTTTTTTCATTTGCTGTTTGTTTGGATGAGGTGATTAGGAAAATACTTTATGTGAAATTCTAGTTTGCAGCAGTAAATACTTCCATGAAGAGTCACTGTTTTCTGAACTCTTGTAAATAAAGGAGAAAAATATGATAATCTGCTACATTCAATTGCAGCAATCGTATTCCTAACACATTCAGCTTTCTGTTGTGTTATATGTCCATGGTGCTAACCTGTCTCCAATACTTCCTTTTTAGCAAGTTTCAGTCTTCCCCTCCACTCCCCTGCCCGTTCCCAAGCTCTTTAATTCTGTGCCAAGCTAATAAGGAGAAGAACTAGCTCTGGGTAAAGTCAGTCATTGCCAAGCAGCTGTTATACAGTTTTCTCATGTACCTCTGTGATTGTACCTCATTTCTAAAAGGCAATATTTTTGCTCTTTCAGGTACAATTTTAAGTAAGAACAACCAAATATATTTGCATCTCAATCTTAATTGGTTAAATGTCAAAGACTAGGGATGAAATAGTTCATAAATATAACTATCCTTTCGAGGGTTTGAGCTTTGAATACTGAGTTGCACGATTCAGAGAAATTAGGTACATCCTTTAGAGTTAGAAATATGAATTACTTTTTTACCCACAGTATTTGTCCTAAAGTATTCTCCCTTTGACTTCTGTTTCAAAATAATACCTTTTGGTTTTATTATAATGTTTGAATCTCGAGACTAGATCTCTTCCTTAAATCTGAATTAGATTTTTACTTACAAGCAAATTATGAGGGCTTCAGCTTGCCTGCTAACGCTGACCAGGGAAGGTTGTCTTTCTACAACATGTGCCCCATCTGCCTGGCGGTGTGGCTGCCTGCATCGCTCTGGCATCGGCCCAGGCTGTGATGAAACTGAGAATGTGACAGACGACAGCCTTGTCCAGATGTATGCTTAACTGCTTCTGCCATGCCCTGCAAAACAATCAGGATGCAGGTTTGGCACTGTTTGGTTGTTTGTGTTGATTTATTCCTTGAGGGCTTTCTTAAAAAATGGAAATAGTATTTCTTAAAAGTGGAAATAAATGAAAAAACCCCTATGTTTTTGTAGTTTTACTGAGCTTTTAGTATTATTAAAACAGGTTGTATAATATGATGCTTACTCTCTCACATCTTTTTTTTTACTTTAATTTATGGAGTGATTTCATAGACGTTCTGACACAGGTTACTTAATTTGAAGATTTAAGCAGATTTAAAAAAATGCAATTAAAAGGATCAAACATCCAACTGTCAGTGTATTGGTCTGGTTCTCCTCACAGCTGAACATGTAAGCTATTGCCATGTTTTAATATGACTACTTCTTGCAACTAAAAATAAATATCTGGGAAAGGTGTCAGAATCACCATTAATTATTATTTTTAATTAAAATCTAATTAAAATTCATCCAATCGCTTGAAAACATACCAAATCCTAGTCTACCTTCCTCTCTAGGGGGTTCAACAAGGGCTGCCTCCCCAGCCCCAGCTTACCTCCAAGAACTTACAGACGTATGTGCAACTCGCGACCTTTTCTTGATTATTTAAGAGGTTTCCATCTTAGTGGTTTTGAAGCTTTTTGTAATACTAAACTAAAATGTACAATCCACTGGAAATGTTGTAGTATTATTATACAAAATAACCAGATTTTTGTCTTACGTTCAGGCTGTCATTATCTGGCATACAAAGCAAGAAGGGCAAAAATTATTTTTTCTCTCCTCTCTAGCTGTTTTTGGCAGCTGATTTTTTTAAAGTGTAGCTCCCTGCCGATGTAGGCTATTGAGTACATCTGAGGTAATAAGCCGATATATCAAGAGATATCCAGGGCAACACACCCTGCTGAAAAACAAGAGATTACGTTTCTCTACTTCTTGCAGATAAGTACCTTCTGACATATGCGTCAGAAGTGTTTTTTCCTGGTGCTCTCTCTGTAGAAGACAGTTAAATGTTGGTATTCTATGGCCATTTTGCTCTTCAAAAAGTTTCTTTGTAGCCTAATATAAGTTGTGTCCAGAAACTTCACAGCATTGCTTGAATTACTTTAATATTCCTTGCTGCAGCTCCATTGCCTTATGTTGTCTGCCTTCAGTTGTAGGGAATGTTTTATGTGCTTATTTTCGTTGTCAGTTTGGTTTTGAAACCATGGTGAGCCAAACATGACTGTATTTGTTGCTGTGTAACATAGGACAAGAAGATAGTCGCAGCCCAAAAAAGCTTCAGATTTTGTGTATAAAGCCAGTTACGAGAGATGGGTATTGATCCAGGAGAGGATTGCCAGTCATTAGGCTGGAGAATAGCCTTGGGAAATCACACAGCCTCGCCGATGACTTTGTTTTTTAGACATTATGGTGAAAGATGGTCTGAAGGAAGATTTAAAGTAGATTTGCTAATATTCATAGAAAACGCTAGTAACTGGGCATTGGACGATACCGTGGGTTAGTGAGAGAAGAGGTATTTCTGTGGACTGCTTTGTGCCTGGAGGCTGTTGTAAATCTGACCGTACGGAATGAAGGATGGTATGTTCCGTGCCGTAGTGCTTTGCAGGGCCTTGAAAATGCGGAGAAGTGGCTTCTGCATGGAAGGAGTGCGAAGGAGCTGGAAGAGGGGTGTGGAGAGAGGCGAGCTGGTCAGAAGGAAAGCCCCCACAGATATCTTTGCAACTGTCTGAAGGGATTAGATATGAAGATGAGTGCATTTTTCTGTATAGTACAGGAAATCTTGCTTTTTAAGATGTGCTATGAAGGAATAGTTTAAGGTTTAAACAGAGTTTGGGAAGGGGACACAGAGAAGATGAATAGTGATGCTCAGGTTATGAATGCTTTGAGTGACAAACAGGGCGGTGAAATTGTCAGCAGTGATAGTGGGGGAAATTCTGGTAGCTGTCTCCAGTTTGAGGTAATGGTATGGCATATGTAAGAGGAGTCTGTGCCTTTTGAAGGTAAGCTTCCACCCCTTGTAATGTAAGAAGGTGTAAAAAATGTTATTCTTGTTCTTATTTGTATTCTTTTATAAAATAGCTTCTTCCATTACTCTTATAATTTTTTTTAATAGCCATTAATTCTGTCAAAAGTGAAGCTACTGGAAAAGCTCACCTTTCAGTATCAAGTTTGATTAGGAGTCAATTCTTTTTAAAAAAGGGAAGAAAAAAAAAGCAACTGACAGAAGTGCTATTGCCTTTAGTATAATTGAGCAAAACATTAACATATCCTCTGGTCAGTGCTAGAGTTGATCAGCAGTATCACAGGGGAAAACATATGCTGCGGCAAATGCACACTTGTTTTTGTTAAACTACGCTGTAATGTGGTGAACAAATTCATGGTACCAAAAATAGGGGCCCCTCTATACGGTGCTGATTGTGGGATTTATTATTCTGTTATTTAAGGTAATGGTATGTTGCTAGGTCAGGAGAAGGGTCACAGTTCTCAGATACAGCAGAGCCTTAAGAAATACTCAGAAAGACCAACAATTGCAGAATGTGAAACAAAAATATTATTCAGTCTTGCTCATAAGGTTCTAATTTTCTTGAATTATCCTAAGTGTGATAACGGCTTAGTCCTGGAGCACACACAGAAGCTCTGTTTAGCATTCCCAGGCCTCAGAACAGTTTCTACAGTTGAATTTACTTCCTTAAAGTGGGGAGTTCTGTACAAGCAAATACCCCGTTTCTGATGCATGCTGGAATGACACTCTTCTCTTTGCAGGTCAGACGCACAGCAGACAGTGACAAAGTCAGTGTTCCCACGCTGCCTGTGCCATCTGCTGACATTTTGAAAAATGTCCATCTAACTGTTCATTTTCTTAAGATAAAAAGCTATTGGCATTCTCAATTTTGAGGTCATTCTTGATACAACTTGGTTATTAGGCTCTTGTGGATTAAAACACAATTTATATCATCCTTTTGATGTGTCAGGGAAAATGACCAGCAAACATTACTTTTCTTGTGTTTGTGTGGACTCGTGTTCTATTTTATATAACAGACCTTGAGAGGTGTTGAGTTTGCTATCTTAATTGTAAGAAAAGGAGCTAGGTCTTTTTATATTCAATCTGAAATAGTGAAAGACGGTTGCCATTGTTTGTCTTATTCTATTAAGTAGTTGTAAAATAATTTGTTCAGATTATTTCTTAGATTACATAGCTGTCACCTTGAAATCTTCTTAATAAAGACAGTATTTTAAGGCTGTTTCCATTTTTATTTCCAAAATTCAGATACCACCTATTTTAGTCATTCAAACTACAAGACAAGCATTTAAATACATACTCATCTAGATTTAGAGCTGCTAACCTAGGTGATCAATTACAGTATGCTAAGTTTATAAGGTATAACATGCCATTAAATAATATGAACATAGAAACATTAGATGCCTGGAGGTAAAGAATTAGAATATCAATTGGCATGCTTGTAGATATACAAGAATACAAAAGTAATCATGTGATTTGGGCAGTATGCACTCAAATAGATTGAAAAGGTGAAATGCCAATTAAGTTAAAGAAAAAATATTGCCAAAATACTTGATTGGTTCATGACGGTTTGTACGTGTTTGCTTGAGAAGCAATTGTTAGGAGACCTGTTGTGTTTTGTTATTTTTTTTCCCCCCACTCTCAGCTACTTGCTATCATTTGAGGTTTCAATTGCTTGACATAGAATTGGTGGATAATTAGTAGTGTGGATAACTGAAAAGCATATGTAGTAATTTAGTTCTTGATTCTTTCTAATTGTCTGCCCATCGGTAGTTTGCTAGGGTTGAGTAGCTCATTATTCAAACATTGTAAATGGAAAGTACTGTAGAAATAAAAATGCTCTTATTAGTAACATGGTATTGAAAATCAAAACCTTTTAAACAAACAAGTCGTTATTTGACAAATCTATCCCCAAAGCCATTGTTCACATGCTATAAGGAGATTAGGGTTGTGAGGGGGAGAGGAAGGGTAGGATTGGCAGGTCGAGTTCATTTTTCACTGTGTCTGAAATAAAGATGTGTCACTTGTAAAAGATGCTAAAGGTGAATACAATAAAATACATCGAAATACATCTAACTGGACAAGCTTCACTTGTTAAAGGTAAACACCTAAAGTTAATAGACTTTAAGAGCAAATCTATGCTATTAATTAGGGTTGACCTGGAGGTCATTTTGAACCTCAAATGTGCAAACAAATTTTACAGTAAACATTTTAACTTGCCCACAGGAGTACTTCCTTCAGAGTCTAATGTCTTCTGAGGTTGTTAATCCTGCTGTTTAATCCACTCATTTAGAGTGTGCTTAGAACTTAAAGGCATGACACAGTATTGGTGCAGAGCCTCCCTCCCTGCAGTCTCCACAACTCGCTTGTTCCCATTCCCTTTTCTGGAACATTTCCCTCTTCTACAGCCTGTCACTAGAGAGAAGGCTGGTTCTTAAGCTGTGGTGTACTGTCATCGGAGATGCAAAACATACCCTGGGCAAGGTAGAGTGTCTTATAGAACTCTGGGTCTTAACCCTAAAGTTTGATCTGAAATACGAGGGTTGATATTTCCGGTAAAAGTTTAAATATTTGTTTTAATGTTCAAACCTAATATACTACTGAATGTTACTAGAGAATGCTATGTTTTCATAGTAGTATGACTTGAAGGATTTGAAAGCTCATCTGGAGACGCTTGGCTTTCCTATTATCAGATTTTCTCACACGCTAGTAGATTTGTTCATAAAAAAAAAAAAATTGTAGAGTTTAACTTTTGTCTTCTCCGCCTCTTTTTTTTTTTTTAACAGATTTGAAGAACTTGTGAAAAAGTTCAAAGTAGAATATCATGCTGGTGGTTCTACTCAAAATTCCGTTAAAGTGGCCCAGGTTTGTTCTTCCTTAAAAAAGAATTATTGATGATTTGAAGTGTTGAATTTGAATCAGCTTGATGCTCTGTGTTGTCTACATTCATCGTAAGCACTACTGACTGGGTGCTTGTGATTCTGTTGCTCAGATTATGCTTGTATTTTTTGACATGATTTATTTTGAAATTGTGCTCTTTATTCTTTTCACGCACTTTGTTAAGGTTATAGTTACAACTACAATGTACCAAAGAGTGAAAGGGAGGGTTTTAAGGAAGATTTAGCCAGGCTTTTGTCAAGGGTGTACGGTGGAAAGGTAAGAGGTAAGGACAGGGTCCCTAGCTTTAGTTAGGAATCTTCCAATGAGGAGAAAAAAGTCACAATGAGAATAAGCAGAGAAGTTGTTGAATCTCTTGTGTTTGGAGATTTTCATAACTTATCAGGATGAGTTCTTGGGCAAAGAGATCTAAATTTGAGGCTAGCCCTGCTTTGAGTGGTGGGTTGGAGACTCATGGTGACTAGAGACCTGCAGAGGTCCCTCCTAGCCTACGTTGTTCTGTAATTTTAACCAAGTTTATCCTGTAAGAACTTGAAAGTTTTTCCATAAAAGATTAAAATGCAAAACTTTTTTTTTTTTTAGTACAAGGATAATTTTTCTGGCTACGGGTATGATGAAGACCAGTAATGATGAATTGGGTTTCAGGTGTATTAGCTTTTCTATAACTAAAGTATTCCTTTTGTCTCAATACTCTTAAGCATATATCTGTGTGTATATTTTTAGATTGTGATAGATGCACAAATCCTGTAGATAAAAATATACAAACTGTATATATAACCTTTTTGTTAATGATCCTGGTTTAATTTCCAGACTTTCCAGGGTTTCCAAACCCACTGCCAGATAGCATTAAATGCACATTTGGAAAAAAATAAACTATAATTTAACAAAGGTTGCCCCTGCCAATAAAAAGCAAAAATTCATCATAGTAATAATTGCTGCTCCTCATACAAAATAGTTACTGCTTCTTTACTAAGTTTTTCATTTTCTGAAACCCCAAACGTCTTGAAAATATTTGTGATAAAAATATTTCACAACAGAGAGAAATCTAAGTTGCATGTGTTTTATTGTATATCACATTAGATTTCTGAAATGGTTTTGTTTTTTACATACAGACATCTTTTAGATCTTTTTGAGGGTGTTTTTTTACTATGTGGTCAAGCCAATTTTTTGTTTCTGATACTTTAAAAAAAACTCTTCATAAGGAGAGCTCAAGTTATTGGATTCATTCTGTGTCAGTATGACTGTTGCTTGACATATGAGGGTGGTGTAGAGGTGGAACGCTGTTGATCTATTCCATGACAGGTGATTAGAGGTCAGAGGTCAACTTTTTGGAGGGAGTTCTGCAACTGTTCATTACTTCAGAGGCATGAAATTCTGCTTCCATTCCTACATCTAGTTTGAGGAGGTTTAGAAGCAAATGCGTATGGTGGACTCAGAGTTTCTAAACTTTGAAGAGCCCAGGATTTTATTTCCATCTATCCTTTAAGAGACTTCTTTGACATCAGCCAATTTATTAGTGAACTATGTCTCATACTTAACTACCTCTTAATCTATCAGTCCAGGTGGTGTTCAATAATTATACTACGAAGTACACAGAACCTATATGGAGTCAATGGAAAAGATGAAATTCAAATAAATGAAATGTAGGGGTTTCTGTGTTGGTGCTCCTTTCTTATACTGATCGGGTTTCGTCAGTGAACTCTTCCCTTTACCTTGGCTCTGAGTTGGGAGCCTCAGTCAGCTCCAGTTGCCATCTGGAATTGTATTTGTCTCCAGAAGGGTTGTCATCTCCTAGGTTTTGTTTCAAATAAGATTGAAACTTCAAACAGTTGTACATGAATAACATAACATCACTAAGAGGCTTTAAAAAGAGGGATGGGAGGGTGAGAGAGAGAGAGAAAAGAGAATTCTGGAAATCTCAAAAGAAGCTGTTATTCTGTAAGCTTTAGCAAAAGAAAAAAATGTGAGGATAGGAAAAAAAATAGTTTAAATGTAAACCAAAAATTAAACTAGAAGTTCTGGAAGAATTTTTGCAGCAATATTCATTGGCATGTTGGAGAGAATGAGTGTGTAAGTAATCTTAGACCTGAATAACTTAAATATATATTTATTTGTTGAATGTAATGGGAGAAAGCAAAGATGGATTCAGGAAGCCTGACTGGTGGTTGACAAGTAAAGGACCAATAAAGAAGTTCAGAGCTCTGAGGCAGTCACACTCTGAGTGAATGTGGATTCTCTGTGAGAAGACGTGTGGGAAGAAATCCTAAGAATACAGCCCTTTTTAATTTCTCAATTTGTGTTACTTTATGGGGAAAGCTTGAAAAAGTATGCTAAAAACTGAGCAATATAAACTAAAAAAGTTTGTTGCAATTGCTTAAAAGTTGGTGGGAAATAATGGCATGTTAAGGAAAGGCATCCTTGGAAGCCTGACTGCAGTGGGGTACAACTGGCTCAGTAGAACGGCTGGAATCATATAAGTGGCCTCTGAAGTCTGGCAATTGCTTTTTTAAAAGTTCATTTTTGAGTGGGAGGACTGTATTATTAAGGAGTGTAGGGGGGGAAAAAAGGAAGAATTTCAGAAAACTCATAAATAGGGTCATTGAATTGTTTGTTTCAAATAGCCTACTTCTTTAAGGGTCAGAAAAGCAACGCTATGCTGAAAAAAAATACCCAAAGGCAAAGTGGGTGGGGAAACTTACAGTATATAATGTGTTTAAAAAGGAAAAATGAAACTGTCATATGCTTGCTTACATGGTATATGGCGATCATCACTTTTGTTGTACATGCTCATATATTTTGGATATTTCTTTCGAATATCTAAAGATAGTGAGATCTACTCCAGAAAGACTATATTTCTGTTCCTGAAAAGGATAAGCCAACTTCTTTACAAAAAAAAAAAAAAGCTAGAGAGGAAAAAAAAGTCTTAGAAATACTGTATTTATCATGTGTGAGAAATTTGAGATGGTAATCACAGAAAGAGGCAATAGAAAGAAGCTCTGAATTATGAAGAAAGCTGGGAAGAAAATGACGCTTAAATCATGGGGTTTGGAACTAAAATTTAAGGCAGCATCAACTATAATGGAAATGAAGATTTTAGAAGTTTACAAAGAATTAACCAAAATTGCAGTCAAGCTGTGAGGAGTAGAATTAGATTCTTTTTTTTTCTAGCATGTTAACCGAAAGGAAAGATCTGAAGTACAGCCTTGAAGGAAAAATTTGGCAGGTAAGGTACTAAAGGGAATCTTGGTATTTTTTCAATATTGTCTTGCAGCAGAGCAGAAGTAGAGTGTGTGGCACGCTGCAGGAGTGCGCGATGGTTGGAGAGCATTGTCAGCATCAAAAAGCTGAGTGTTGACTGCCCAAAGTAGACATTGTGTGGACAGGGTATCTGAGCAGGGTCAGAAAAAGAAAAAGGTCTGAATATATCAGGGACAACAGAAAGGGTTTTTTTGAAGAAATGCTTCTAATGTACCATGGATAAGACAGATTTTTGCAGAATGAAATGCGGAAGCAGAGTCAAAACATATGTTAGAGGGAAAGCTCTGTAAAAGGAAAAAAGGACCAAATGAAGAATTACTCTGTTGCAAAAGAAATACAGAAAACGGTTGGATTAAAAATTGAGAGGATGGAAGATAAAAGATAAAGGGGCTGAAACCTGGAAATATCACACTTAATTTTCAAAAGTATATTATATAAGTCTTTTTATAAGTACAATAATATTTTTTAAAAATGCCTGAAAATAGTGAAAGGGAGTACCAAGAGCAATATAAAAGTAATGAAGAGCCGTACTGAAGTCAGTGACATGGGATGTTTCTGTTTAAGTTCTCTTGGATATATTAAAGTTGTTTGAACGTATACTGATCTTGAGAAGAGTGAGGAAGTCAAAATTATTTTCACTTGACCTCACTCATGTTATGAATGGGGAGGGAAAGTGATTGATGTATTCCAGAAATGACAGTAACAGGCATAAAAATGGAAAAGATAAATGAGATTACAGTTTAGTCATTCCTTAATGAATTTAAATTAACAGCAAATTATGTCTTGAAAATACTAATTCGTATTAGGAGAGGAATAGTAACAGAAAGGTGAAGAAAGTGGAGACAAAATTGTGTGAGGGGAAAAGACAAAACTGTTGGAAAGAATAGGAAATAAGTAATCTGGAAAGAGAAAAATAGTATAAAAATCCCAGTGTTGCTCTGATTCCGAGTCCCTCACTCTCCCATCCTTGTTTCTTCCTTGCCAATCTGCTTTTCCTTGTCCACTCTCATCTTTCCTGGGTGTAGATTTGGTTACCTGGAAGAGAAAAGATGGCTAACTAGGCCAGATTGAGTACTTCTGGGACCTTAAGGAAAAGTCTTATTGAAATAAATATATTTTTGTTTAAGACTTCAGTACTGAGTGCAAAAATAGAGACAGACCATAAAGAATGGGGAGCAGGGAAGAGGAATAATGATAGTGGGTTTTCCTCAGTGCAGCAGAATACAGAAAACAGCTGGAATCGGTAAAAGTGCAGGTACCGTACTTCTAGAGGTGCTGTGTTACTATAGGGGACAGTTGTTGGGATTTATTTTTTTCCTAACCAACCAGTAGGGAGTGTTAGTAAGTTCAAACTTTGCTGGATCAAGCTGTAATTAATCAAGTGTCAATCACTGGAAATTGTGTCATAGTACTTTGGAAAATGAGGACTAGAGACGACGAACTGAATTGCAATCATTTAGTTTCTGGAATAGAAACTAAAGTTTAACTTTCCTGCTTGCTTTAGTGATCCTGGCATTGGGATAATCCTTTTATACTAACTTTTAGTTTTGCTTTGTGTTTAAAGTTAAAGTTATGATGCATGCTTAAGAGCAGGGAGGAGAGTGGGGGTATCAAATTGAAACTGGAGTGTGCTGCTCTGACCTTTACTTGTCTCATTAAATTTTGGCTTTACATCTAATATGATATGTGACATCTTGCTTTAATCTGAGCTCTTGCAATCCCTCCAAATGATTGGATCCATTATATTAAATCTATAAAATATGCATACATGTAACTGCATGCAGTTCATAAATAATGTATTGTTTTAGAGTTCTGCCAACAAACTAAATTCAATTTTGTGAGGACAGTATTTTACCACTTCTCAGCTTCCTTCTGTAATTTTAATTAAGACTGCGCCTGTCTAGCAGCAGACATTGATCTGGAAGGAAAAAAAAATCTGAATCTTTTAATAGGGCTCGTGACTTTAAACTATCTAAACCAGATAGCTTGCAGACAGGACAAGTATTGCTGACCAGGCCATATTTGCATGATTTTTATCAGTGTTTATTTTGACATTAGAGTGCTGAGGTTAGAACTGCAAGAAGTAGTCTTTGAAGTTTTATCTTTCTAACTCCAGTGCTGGATTTCAAGTCTAACTTGATAGAATTTTGTAACTTGGATTTTAAACAACGCAACCTTTCGTTCTTGTTTTTCTGGAAGTGCATATAAAATTTACTACATTCTTCATCCTCAGAATGGGTGCTCTTGGTTTATGCTCAATTTCCTAATAGTTTATTTTCATTCTAACAATTCTGCTATTGCTGTGTATCTAACTTAGCAGTTAGAAAGCGCTATATTCTATCATTTATTCATCCTCAGAAGAATTGTGAAATTCTCATTGCACAAGATTTATTACTAGTGATGCCGTGTGAACTTGGAAGAACGTAGCTTGACACACTTCAAGTTGAATTTGTAGGACCTGCAGATAAGGGAAAAACGTAAGTTACAATTCTTGGGAAGCTTTCATAGAGATACTCTTGGGACCTCACAATAATGTTTTTATAATACATACCTCGGAAAATCATAATGACTCCTTTTTTTTTTTCCACACTACCTCTCACTATCTAATCGTAAGCTTTTGGGGTTTTGTGGTTGTGCAACATTTTTCAAAAAAGCCTACATACTGTTGTTAGATACTTTAAAGAAGCTTGGTTTCAGACTAGAGTATGTGTTTATTTACTCTTAATAATGTGTTGATTGGAATGACTTTTAAATGAGGGGTAACACTAAGAGAGAATAACGAGATGCTAAATTTATGTTGAACATTTGTGTCCCACCGTCTTTTGTACGTCAGGGAAGTAACAGCACTTTCCCAGTATCAGCCTATATTTCAACTTCAATCAGCCTATATTATAACTTCATCCCAACTTTTATTCTTCTATTATGATTAACTTGATCTGTTAATCTAAATTGATTGTGATTTTTAGCATTCTAATACACTGACAAGTTTGAGAATTTAATTTTGAAAAAATGAACGGATTCATGCTTGTTTATAAGAAGCGATATGTGCTGAAGGCTTAGATGTGTTTTAAACTTTTACTATTTGTTATGTGAGTAATTAGCCAAACCTTGGCTTTATGTTAAACATATGTGTCCACAGGGTCATGTCATGCTTAATCCAAAAATCATCTGTAAAATTACAAATTTACCTATGAAAAATACTTGCAGGCAGAACTGCATTTTTAAAAGAATATAAGCTGTAATCTTGTAAACATATAACTGTTTCACTGCAACTGGTTCCATGCTTTTAAAATTACGTTTGTACATATTTTCAAAGTAGTACCCTCACCTAAATGTTCCTTATTGTATGTAATCTACAAAGTCCATCACACATTAGCTCTTCAGTGTTCGGTCATTTACTGATTTCCTCCTCACTTTCCTATCATTCTATATAAATGGGCATATAACTAATTCATTTAATCTTTTCCTCACTTGTGAACATTTCTGGATTACTTCTATACAATTGATTCGATTGAGACATAGCAGGAAGAAAGGTTTGGCTCGAGACCAGGCCTCAAAATCTATTGAATATGCATAACGAGGAGAGAGGTAATGGCAAAGTTATCAGGGAGATCGCGTCAAGCGTGCTCTCAATTTTTTGGTGTTGATGGAACTTTGCAGGACCTATCATTGTTTTATGGAATCCATCATGCCATCAACTAGAAAATGTTCTCTGTTCTGCTTATTGTGTGCTTAAATTCACTTGTGCCACAAACACCTTTCTCCAAAAACTGTTTCTGGAATAGTGCTCCCAGGAAGTGCAAGCAAGTGCCCTAAAGAACTTTTTTCCTCCTACTTAGCGAAGCAGAGAACATCTAGCTATGTATCTTTCTGTTGACCAAAAGGAAATACGTCATTTTTTTTTTTCTGAGAGGTAGGCTCTGTGCTCTCTGAACCATTTGGGTCAGAATCTTTAATTCCTCAGAGTCACTTTTGGCCTTATGCTCGCTATTCCTTCAGCAGCTTCATTACATCCCTCTACTCAGATGGACTTGGTGGCCCCAGCAAACATGTGTTTCCAATATTTTCAATAGTTCAGTCCAGCTTTCAAGAAAAAGTATGAAAAAGCTCTCTAAAGCATTTTCTGTTTTCTATCATTCAATAAACTTAGGGGTGTAGCCTCACCTTCTCTGCTAGAAAACAACCACAAGGCATGTGTGTCCTTCTATGCCAGCTCCCACGTGTTTCTGCCATGCCACACTGGTGTGGCATTCCACCAGTGTCTCCTGTCAGCAACCATGCCGGCACCCTTGGCTGTCCTGCAAGAGCGTGACCTCCTTCTCAAACCTATTCATTGTAAAAGAAGATAAAACAGGGAAAAAGTTAGGATTTATAGCCAATTTTTTCTTACCTGTATCTTGCTAATGTTTATGTGCTGCTAGCCAATAAATTGAATCTCTTAAGCATCTATCCCCAGTGCTGTGGCCAGTCCTAATGAGTGAGGCGTGTACCTGCTGAAGGAGTAAAAGAACGTGCCTCAGTGCTGACAAAAATAGTAGTTTGTTTGTCTCTCTGGAAACACAACAATGGCTATTCCCACTATTGCAAAGACGATACCCCATCGATAGCGTCACAGTGGACAGCATCCCATGCCAGTGACATCAATTTCCGAAGTTAGTTATTCTCTCAAGGGCACTCTGTCATTCATGTGTGTTTCCAAATTAGTCTTTGTCAAACAGCACAGTGATGTGTCCGTGCTTCTGACAGAATTCTCTTCAGAACTGTAACACGCAGCTTGGGAAACTGGTGTAACACCTAAGCTGATTGGTACAGATATCAGAGAAATTCTGTAATATTTGAGAGCTGCCTAGATTTTTTGGAAAGCCTTAAAGAAGATTGCTAGATGTTTTACTCTGCTGTACCTAAGATCATTTTCAAAGCCTTATTCAGAGATACCTAGAACAGGTCAAAAAAAACCAACAAAACCTGGCAAACTCTGCAAAATTCCAGGCAAATTTCCCCCAGGTTACAAAGCTGGGTACTTCTCAAGCTGCTTTGTGCTTCTGAAGGAAACCCATACGTTGTTTCCATGGTTATGGGTCAGATGTTGAAAGTAAATGATGTAGCAGGGTGCTAGGGGACCTAAATCTTCAAGGTTACTGATAGCGAGGCTTTTTTCTGCACACTGGTACTGGTTGCATACTGGGAATAACTGTATACAACTCTTTGTGTATATTCATAGGCCTGGGAATAGAGTTTCAACAAATACCAGAATGGTCAGAATATTAAGCTCCAAAGAGCCTGTGGCATTTTGTCAGATTCTGCAATGCCAGGTCCCTAAATTTGTCCTCTTGAAAATAAGGCAGTTTCAGTCCCACCGCTATCAGTCTGCATCAGACTTTGTTACGAGACAGATGGTAACTGTTAAGCATTGCAAGACAAATGTCCGTATGTGCATCGTTTTGGCATGGAGTTGAGTGGCTGGCCGCTGGTCACACGGACTTGCCGGTTTGGTGTACCAGAGCCACAACCACTTGCTTCTTCAGGTCTTGCCTCCGGCCGGCAACATCAATAGGATTGTGGGAAGAATGTAAAGAGAGTTGTACAATCACGTTCCCCCTAAATCCGTTCAGACAGAACCTTGAAACTCTCTCCTCAGTGTGTTTGAGTGAGTTTCAGAGTGCATATGCAGCCTCTGTTCATCCATCCAAAATTGTAATTTATTTAAATGATTAAAAAATGTTTCCATATTCCAGAGTCATCAAACATCAGTCACCCACATGGAATCAGAAGGCACTATATAAATGGTAGCAGTTGGCTCTTCCTGGGAATGCAGTTCAGCTGCCTGCTGCTTGACTCAGCTTCTATGCCTCTTTAGCTATGTTAGCACCGTGTTTTGGAGCTGTAAAAATTTGTCAGTTTTTTCAAAAGCAACAAAGGAATTTGGGCTCTGTCCCTAAGCTAACGTCCAGCTGAGTGAGTGGACTCAAATGTCATTGATTTTTGGTTCTGTTTTCCCCTGAGCCAATGCCACCTCTAACTTGTAAGCCAGGCTATATATGAGAGTGAGATTAATTAGTACGTTCCCAAATTTATGCTTATCCTGAAAATAAAGATGTTCCTGCCAAAAATTGATGTAGGCTGGGATTTATCCTGAAGAAATAAACAGCAGTGAGCCACGTTTAGGGGACCCGGTTCCAAGGGTACCATGCTGTGAACCCACCAAGCTTTTTGTACGTGGAGCGACCATGGGACTTTGTGAGAACCTTTGACTCCCTGAGGCTGTCCATGCAGCGGTGGGCTGATGCCACTCTAATGGTTGAATGACGTTCACTTGACTTGTTCCCGTTAGTTGACACGGGAGCGACTATGGGACTTCCNCATGCAGCGGTGGGCTGATGCCACTCTAATATTGACTGATGTTCACTTGACTTGTTCCCACTAGTTGACACGGGAGCGACCATGGGACTTTGTGAGAACCTTTGACTCCCTGAGGCTGTCCGTGCAGCGGTGGGCTCATGCCACTCTAATAGTTGACGGACGTTCACTGGACTTGTTCCCATTAGTTGACACGGGAAGGAGGATGACTGCTTGATTTGGCAATCTCAGAAGAGAGGGTAAATCCCTGTGCTTCGCTGATTAATTTGGCATGCCACTCAAGTTTTGGGAGCTCGGGAGCTGTTTTATCCTTAGCAGCTCAATAAGTTACATAACTACATCTTTAGCAATTAATTAATATTAAGTGATGTGATACAGTGGGGAGTTAATTGCCCTGGAAATCTGAAATGCCAAGTTACAGAGGTTTTTTGCACATCTCTAGAATACTTGCTGTTGAAAGTGTACATTTTATTTTATTTTCCTGAACAAGGACACTGAAAATCTTGCTGTTAGCTAAAAACTCTATGCAGGTTTTATGATATGCTGTTCCTGGAGACCTAGCGCTTTCCTCACAGTTTAAATATATTAGTATAACTTCCTGGCACATTTATTAGATATATTCACAGGTTTGTTGCCTAAAACGATCCTTTTCTGTCTTTCAGTAACTTGTGCTTAATCCAAGTGCACGTATGTCTGATTTTGTACTTTTGAATTTGACTTTGCTGCTAACTTGCATAGTAGCCATATAATAAATCAGTATTCCTTTCTCTTTCTTATATATATCATGGAGATTTATCAGAATAGAAATTTAATATAGGAATTGACCTAGTCTTTTTAAGAATGCAAAGGGGTAAGGACTGGTAATTTAACGGGCTTATCAGGAGATACATCAGTGTGGTGGTGTTTGGTGTTTTTTAGGACCCTGAGCAGGATTTCAAGGAAACATGTAGGATTGCCTTACCAATCACATCAGCAGACTGTGTTTCACTGGCCTTTGCAGTGACTAGCGTTATGTGCTGTTCCATCCAAAGAAAGGATATGGGATAATGCAGTGAACTCCCAATAGGGAAGTCTTATCTACTGCTGGAGTAGTCCTAGGATGACTTACACCCTGACCCATTAGAGTTGGCCTGAGGGTACTCTAATTATTGGTATATATGTCTAGTCTTTTTTTAGAAAAGAACTTTGGAAATTTCTAAAATTTTTCAAATTTCTAAAATTTTACCTCATTGATGCATTGTTGCACTGTTTAATTATTCTTGCTGCAAAATAGTATTTAGATGGATTTGGCCTGTCATCCTCTTTAACAACTGTAGGAGAATATTTACTCCATATTGCTGGGGTTCTGTTCAAAACAGTCACAAGACCTTAAAGAAAAAACACACCTCTTGTATACTCTGAATTTGGTAAAGCATAACCACATATTAAATATTAAAGAAATATTAAAGAAATATTAAATAATATTGTATAATATATAATAATATTATATAATATATTATAAATAATACTATATTAAAGAAATTAAGCTCCACTTAATTTCTTGTTACGTTGTACCTAGTCAAATAAAGCACTGAAAGTTGACAGTTTTGTATTCACTTCAAATGCTGTACTTGGGTTCTGCTTTTAACTCTTGAGATGTTTTTCACTTGTGAGTGAAGGAAGGGTCCTGTCTGCATAATCTCTAGATCCTGCATGCTTTCCCAAGCCGTTCACAGTATCTGCCTTAGACTCTTCCCCCGTCCTCACCCATGCCACAGTATCAGAACTAAATGAACAGTGTTTGAAGTATTTTTGCGTTTCTTTTTCCCAACTCACTATAGATTAGCCCTAGGAAACAAAATAAGTTAACTTGTTTGCTTCTACACACGCATTTTTGTATTTTCCATTTTTCTAATGAGAAGACCACTCTAATTTACTGACACGTCTTTGGGAGTTAGATGTGCACGTTTTAGAAATGAATAGTATTTACTAATAAAGGATATTCTTTGTATTACATACTAGCCTGTGTAAGAAGAGTTAAGTTTAGATATCCTAGTAAAGTGAAATGACTAGACCCAATTATACTGAGTTTCTTCATGATGTTACAGTCTGACAAATAAATGTATTAATTCAAGAAAATTATTTACTCTTGTTCTGTCAACAGTAGCATTAATGCGTTGAGATATATTTGTAAACGCAAGAACGTGAGTCTTTATTTCACTGTCATTATAATGGTACAAATGTGCTGTAGGATAAATTAAGCTGGTTAGTTTGTCTGTTAAAAGTACAACCTGAAATCACAGTGATATCATAGTCTTAGTTCATAACCAAAAAAAAATAATTATTTTTTTTTTATAAAGGCAGCTTTCCAGAGCTCACTGCCTTTTTCATGAATCTTATGTGGGAGAAATTCTGCTTGACTGTAGATTAATTCCATAGTCTACAGTAGATTATTATTAAATAAAGAAACAAACTTGTTGACATAAATTTTTAATATTGTTGTTATTCATGGTTCAAATTTTTAGAATACTTTGTGTACAAGTCAAGACTACAGGGGGTGTGAATGATCAAAAGAGCTAACTTTTGTGTGGCCTCAGCACTTCTCACCTGTGATCTCAAGATGGGTCAGCTTATTCTGTAACAGCTGCTGAATTGCTGCAACCTGCAGGCCAAAATACTCGGAGAAAATAGGTGCTGGTTTATTTTAATTTACCAGGCTGTCAGCTGCGGTAGCTCAGCAGATACGTCATGAACAACTGAATTGTTCCTGCAGTGAGGACCAAGGGTTCCTGGGAAAGGGATGGGGAGTCTGCTGGGTAAACACCACTAAACTCCCCTATGGAAATGTGTTCCTGCTCATAAGTCGGAGCTCTGCGCCGAGATGAGAGCCCAGAAATCAGCTCGTCCTCTCTAGAGGATACACGTTACAGAAATCTGTCTGGATCGTTACCGGTGGTGTCCAGCTATGTTTGTAAGGGCCCCTGCTGTGTTGTGAGAGGGAATTTGATCTCGGATTATTGCATCTTCGGTTTGTGAATATAGCTAATGATGATTGCAAGGTAGTCCAAAATTCAGCATTAGTCTAATTACAGTAACTGAAGAATTTGGATTCCTAAATTAATTTTACTAACGGTTGTCATATGTGAGATGCAGATGTCTTGATACATGATGATATGTATTACCTCTTAAAATTCCTGCACAAGATTGCTAAATGCTGCTGCTTATAACAATCCCCCCTTTTTTTTATAAGTGAGATAAAATGGTAATGCATCTGATTAACTAAATCTAGAAGTTTAGGGATTGCCTGTTTAAATCACTGTGCAGTTTTTTTCAAATACTATTTTCAAAACTTGATTGAATTGAAATATTCAGAATGCGAAGAAGTTAGCACTGCAGGAATACACTTACGTTACAATTATACCTTTACACTAAGCCAATTTTTTTTAACCAGTTATATGCTTTACAATGCACAAAATGGTTTTGAAATTTTATTGCATTTTCTCTTGTCCAATTTCAGTTGCCTATAGGAGACAGGTCTTTGTGATGTTTTGGGGTCGTGGAACTGAAAGCTCACCTCTCAGAAATGACAATTTTACATTCTGTACCCTTTTCAGAAAGAACCGGTTCCGGAGAGCAAAAGGAACTGGAACTCATTCTTTTGAGGGAGTCTTAATATATAAAAGTGAGGAAAAGCACATCTACCAAAGGCAAAGGAATTATTGTCAAATAATTAGTCTCAAATATGTGCTTGTACAAGTATTGGCATGTTTAGTTACGTTGTTTTTTCAGAACCATTTTTAATGAAAAAAATGCTTTATTTTTTTATTACAAGCTAGTCCATGACCCTCTGAACTGGGCAATTTGTCAAGTTTTGCCATCCCTATTGATAAAGATATATCTGGTTTTCAAATGCTTTGCAGTAGCCCTGTAAGAAACTGCATGCCTTTTTTTTTTCTTCCCCCAGTGAGCATACTCTCAGATCCAGAGCATGATCTAGCACAAGCCAGGACTGGTGGGTCACAAAATAAGGGCAAGTTGGCAGGAATGAAAGGGAAATCTTCTCTTTTTGTTACTCTATTTCTGGTATGGATGGATAATGACTTTAGATATGACAAATATAATTTTTTCAGAAGAACTAACATGATTTTAGAAACTGTAGCAATGACAGTTTTTAAATTTGCATACATAATGTAAATTTGAGCTTTATGCTGGGAATGCTGCTGGGAAGTAGACCAAGTGTGATTTTCTGTGACAATCTAACTGTGCTAGAATTTTACACTAGATGACTCAAAGCTGCCCTGCTAAAAATAAAGCAGGTTTCTGTTTTAAAATCTGAGCTGTACACATGCAGAATATATATGCAAATAAAAAAATGCGAGCTTCTGTGTATGACAGATTTTTTGATGGTATTTTATTAAACTCTGACATCCAATTCAAAAGTTTAAAGATCCTGAGAACTGAGGTACTTGAAAGAAAAGGTAACTGTGACCTGGTCATATAAGGTTACCTGTTCAAGAGACCTCTATGTCAATAGCTCTAATATTTTTTACAAATAAAAGAAGCTGGGTGCAGCAATTGGTGAGGCAACACAGGCTTGACATCCAGGTTTCTTTTTGTTTAAATACTGTGGGCAAGTTAAATTTTAGAATCAATTTAAAAGTTAATAATTAAATTCCAAAGCAGCTTCACTTACAAAATGGAGAATGGCATGGCATGCTTTATTAAAAATACCGAGGTGTAGTAATTTAGTATGTTCCAAGTCAAGCAAGCAAGAACATGTATCAGACAATTATTTTCTAATTGCAACATGGAGTGAGCTGGCATATTGGATCTGTTTTTCTTTTAGATCTTCTCATTTTTCCCATCCATTCTTTGAAACATATTGATAAACTATTTTGTTAGTCCTATCAAGGTGAGTTTTAATTACTCTTTCATCTTTTCCAGAAGGTGTAGAAGGAAGGGGAGAATCTGACCGTCATCTGACCTGTGTTCTTGTCAGATTTTTCTCATTTTGCTCGCATCATGAGAAGCGTCTAGTCTTTAGGATGTTTTTAGACAGCTGTAAGCAGGGTTCTGACTACCAAAGAATAAATCTTCTGTTCAATCAAGAAGTCAAAGACACAAAAACTTTTTCTGACTCATGCTCTGAACTGCTCTCTCACCACTGAAGTTGAACTTCTCTTTTATGGTGTGTCTGGCTTAACAAGAAATGACCTCTTCCCCTTTCCACAATCCCTTTCCTTGCCTTTTTTTGTGAGCAAGCGAAAGATGCCAAATGGTCCCAGTTCTAAAGCTATGATTTAAAATTATATGGGTGAGGCAGATTAACTAAAGTTTAAAAACAAATCCCACCCTGTTCCGTTCTTTTTAGGGCTTTTTTTAACGGTTTTGCTTTCTCGTTTGGGAACTTCAAAAGGCTTCTTGACACTCGACAAACTCCATGCAATTTCCTCTTCACCCCCAGATCTCTGCAAGTGTTTGCTTTGGATTTGCTTTCCAATACAAACTCACCGTACCTCTTAGGAGTCTGTAGTCTTCCCGTGTTCTCCAGCTTTCTTGTTGCTTTTCCGTTCAGTTTTCCTCCTTCTGAACTTAAGAAGGGAGCATCCCTTTTTCCAAGGGAGCTGCTCCACGTTACTGACAGGAAAGTAGAAGTACCCCTCCTCTTCTAACAGAGGGACCCAGAGCGCAATGGTGGGATGTCACGTAGTAGAAGCTTTCTTTTTTATGTTGACAGTCTGCTGAGGGAAGAGCTGATGGCTGTTTGAATAGTACTTTGTATTTCATTAATACAGAATTTGCCAGGTGCTGTTTTCTCTGCCAAGTGTCAGGACCCACTGTCCTTATGGAAGGAGTACCTTATAATCATTCCAAAACTGTTGCTTTATTGCTTTGGTTTTGGAGTATGTTTGGGAGTGTTGTGGTAGAACATAGGGTCCAGCCTGTCGTACAGGTTCATGCTTGAATTCTAGACACCTGCATCTCTTCTAAGGAGACCAGCAGTGCCATTTTTTGGATAAAGTATGGTTACAAAATATAAGTTAATATAAAGGAAAATTAAAAAGAAAAGCACTGGATGCTCCTGTATCTTTCTGTTTGTATGATAGCTTTTCACTTTGTGAGGAATTTGTTTCAGAAACAGATTGAAGGACCATTCAAAAAAATGCCCATCTTCTGCCGTTGTTGTGAATCTATTTCACTTGCCCCTTCCATTAGGTTGGCTTTGGATGCGGGTAAGCATTCGTTTTAACAGAGCTAATATTAGGGGTGTAATCAGAGGAGTAATGAAAGAAGAGATGGCGACAGCCTTTCCACAGTCTTGTTTGTTATTTATTTGGCTCACAGCTCAGAGATCCAAATGTTGTTGCTACTGTCAGTAGCAGTGATACCAAACCAAGTTTGGTAACCAGGTATTATGGGAATTTACATCTTTGTTGCATGGACTGTCTTGTATGGAGTCTTTCAGACCTCTGTTTTCTTCTCCATGGTAGATAGAATTCAGATGAAACCCCAGGGGGTTATCAAATGTTGCCAGTAAGCAGACATGAAGTAATTGTATGTTTCCTTTAAGTCAGTGCAGGGAGCATCATCTAAAAGCATCTGAGAAATCTGAACATAAATGAAAAGCAATATATTGGCACTGAACTTAGTGTAGAAGTGATACCAATGGAAAGATGAAACCTTTGCCAGAGGTTAGCGCTTAAAATATTGCACTTTGTTAAAAATGATATGCAACTTAGGATCTTCAGTCTAGGAGAGAGCTTTTAAAAGTTGCTTTTTATTGACTACAAGTCTGTACTGTTATTCTGACAGATAACAGATCTTACCTTTGAGACTTTCATGCTTGTTTACTCTAACAATCGTGTACCTGGAAAATACCTAAGGCTTAAAATAATGCTATCTGGTCCAAAATACAGCAACTTAAAATGAGCTGGAAGCTTCAGTTCTAAACTACAGCTGCTCTCCGTTACACACTGAAACTGGCTCCAGAGCATGATACTAAATGTCAAAGCTGACTGGACTACCTAAGGGACTGTGTCTCCCTTAGTGGTAAAGATCTCTCTCACAACAGCTGTCGTCTTCAGAAACAGGGGAACTATTCAAAATCACAGCTGCAAAATCTAGAAAGAAATAGTCAAAATTCGGAAACAGAAGAAAATGATTTATAGGTATGAACTCTAACTTACACATCCTAACAGAAGACAAATAAGTCAAGTCAATGTAAAGCAATATATTTTAAGAGCATTTTATAGCATTTCTGAACATGGCCTAGATTTTTCTTGATGATCAGCTCACAGAAATTTTCTTCCAAGGGAAATTAGTGACCTCAGATCTTACTGCCTTCTGAATCACCTATAAACTTTCAATGGTGACAATAAATCCAGGATGGATCAGAGAATGTGTGATTTGCATTAACCGTTATACCATAGTACCCATGGCCATAAATACATGAAGTGGAAAGAGACTGTTTTCATGTCCGGCACTCTACCAGAGGGGAACTCCGAGTTGCCAAGTTGGCACAAGTCTTCAGGGTCTAAAGTAGTTGCCTGCCTTGTTTTGGCCTATGACCTTTGTTCAAAACTGTATCAGAAATAAGAATGAGGCGAATGCCTTCTGATTCCTTCTCCTTTCCTATCTGACTGCAGTGTATGGGTATCTGATGGAAATTACTACTCCTGAGAGCGCTGAGTGGCAGTGCATAGAGAATCTTCATTGATAAATCATAGAATCATAGAATGGTTTAGGTTGGAAAGGCCCTTGAAGATCATCGAGTTCCAACCCCCCTGCCATAGGCAGGGACACCTCCCACCAGCCCAGGCTGCCCAAGGCCACGTCCAGCCTGGCCTTGAACACCTCCAGGGATGGGGCCTCAACAACCTCTCTGGGCAACCTGTGCCAGTGCCTCACCACCCTCAAAGTGAAAAACTTCTTCCTCGTGTTCAATCTAAACCTGTCCTCTTCCAGTTTGAAGCCATTCCCCCTCGTCCTATCACTACATTCTAGAATCTTTCGTTTCTAAATCAGTCAGTGGCATCTTTTGGCCTGAATTTGTAGATTGAAGTATATTATATGAAACAGTTAATGACTGCCTTAATTGTTAAGTCAAATATTTTAAATTCATTTCAGTGAAATCCATTTCTCTGAAGCTCCAGGGGTACCTAAAAGAAGGAGATAACCAGATGCTATGCATGAGAAACTTTCAGTGCAGAACCTTCAGTGGTGGTGACTTCAGCCAACTTCGGGTTGTACTGAAGCGCATGTACCTAGTAGCGTAATTGCTGCTACTAGTTGTGCTCAGGTTTTAATTTGCAGGAAGGAAATATATTCCAAAGTACTGGGATGAAAAAAGCAGCAGTGTGCTCTTTTGCTTTCACAAATAGTGGCAGAATAGTGGGAAGCAGTATGCAAAAATGATAACCCATTATTATACCTTTGTGTTTATTTGCTTAGACTCTTTTTATCATGCTGTTTTGAATTCCAGACTTTTATGGTCTTTTTTTGCTCTTCCATTTTCATGAATGTTGATGCCTCTTCAGTAACTATTTATGATAATGCCCGTTTCATTTCTTGCTTTCTATGGAGTAAAATAACTACAGATTTAAGCTTAGAGCAAGATAAACATAGTAAAGAGTTCAGACAAGACTGAAAGACAACTGAGGGGAAAATAAAGGTCTATTTATTTATTTATTTATGGTACCTTTATAAATATTTAGCTCTACAGTTGGGCTAGAAGGTAAAAATAGTTGTTCCTGGGGAAGTGGAGCGTCTTTGGCAGAATGCCATCAGGCAGTTGTATTTTACCTACTTTCTCTTTGACCTTTTTTAGTCTCATTCTATACCTGTCTCTCAGTAAATCAGGTTGCATGTGCACCCATCAATTTCTGATCAGGGTGCTGGTGGTGAGGGGAAGTAGTAGATGAGAAAAGTGAGCTTTTACTGTAGAAATAACCTCTCTTTCAAACACTTCCAATAACTTCTTAGAGAGAAATAAAAAGATTTACATTTGGGATCGGTCCACAACACTGCAAAATTTCTCAACAAAGGTGCCTGGGCTTGGCATTCTCCGTACTTAAGCGGGCATAACACCATCGACCGACATCATTCCTGATACTAGAGCATAATTATTTAATCATAGTAGTAGCTTAACATGTATGTACTCATAGGTTAAGGTTTCTTACGTAATGGAACAACACAGTTGCATGGTTTTATTCATATCTATTGCTATCTTCACTTTCCAAACCGTTGGTGTTTCTTAATTAGGAAATACAACAAAACATGTTGAGAACACATGTAACAGATTTTCAGTGTGGACCTACTTGCTGTCCTCAGTCTAGTGTGTTGTGTCTTAAGTCTTGTAACAGTTTCGCATCTGTACGTGGCATGCGGTGCATTACCAGGACACCAGGCAATTAAGGTGAGGCTTCCAGGGAGGATACCTTGGCTTTTGTTGGTAAACTCAGGCCTTTAGTGCCTGTTCCGAGTTGGGGTTTTTGTATTGTACTTTCTTTGTGTGAGTTGAAAACTCAGTCTTCTGTATGACAGAATCATTTAGGAATCTATTAAACCTCTAATTTAAAAGCAGTGATATTTTGGAGTTTACATGGGTAAGCTGGATTTGAGGCAATGCTTTTGAATTACAGCAAGTCAGCATCTGCAGAAACTCTTAAATTTCCACTGGGACCAATACAATAAAAAAGCAAAACAATTTTTCAGCATGCAAAGAGTTTATTATGTCAGTACTTTAAGTGGTTGTTTTTATCTGAATAAGTAGAAAACAATTGGTTTACAAATACATGTTGTAAGAATAAATGAGTTGTTATGCACCTGCTATCAAGTCTTCCCGCGTTCCTGTGAATTTCAGGAAGTATCACTTCATTCTTCACAAAAACATTGTTTTGAGATTGTACTTCAGAAAAATATCCATAAACTGTAAAACCCCATGCCAAAATACGAGCCACTGTGATCAGATACTGGTTTAATTTCTTTACACCAGTCTGTCATGAAGGAAGTAGTGAGCCCTGGTCAGCAGATACCACGCTTCTGCTAGTAATATAACTTAACATGATGAATGTCAGGGCAAGTTTTTTCAGTTCTGGGGCTTTAGGGTTTTTTTTCTTAAGTAGAGTTGAACCAGCATGGTGATGAAACTGAAATGCATGATAGATGAGTATTTAAATTCCTCATTCTGAAAATGAACTGGAACATAAAATTTTAAATATCATCTCCTAATAGCAAAGATATTTGAAGTAAGGTTTACTTCAAAAGCCCTTTTAAGGCATTTTTAGGTAGCTTTTTATCTATTTCAATCTTGTTAATTTAGGCATTACAGGAATGGAACTTCAAAGTTGGGAACTAGGAACTGACAAATACAGCGTTTGATTCTTCAGAGAATTGTTTTCCCGTTACCCCTCCCTCTGTATTTCTCAGGGTTTTCTATCAGTATGAAACATAGTACTTCCCAACATGGGTATAAGAATCATAAATATATTCAGACTTTGAAGTACCTAGTGTTGCTATTTACTGGAGGAAGACTGTTATCTCTGTGGATTTGAGGAAGAAAATATAGAGAAGAAGCTTTTTCTTTTGCTCTGTCATAAAATGAAGTTTCACTGGTATTTTGTGACTTTTCACGCTCTCAGCTATGCTTTTGTCAGCAAATATTCTTTCCTTCCTGTGAAACACTTAAAGATTTCAGGAGCCAAGTTTTTCAAGAGCCGACTTTTTCAAGAGCCTTTACCGACTGAGCCACATTTGACAGGATGTTATGGTTTGAGGAACCCACAACAATTTGTCGTTTAGACAATTATTCTGTCACCTGATGACCCCTCCCCACCCAGAAAAGTGCATCGGGAGAACCAAGGAAACCTGAGGGTTGAAATATAAACAGATTTAATAGAATAAGACTAAATAATTAACATCAATAATACTAAAGAATGAGTATTGATCCCGATACCAATATAAAATATGCAAGAATTATACTCAGCCCATTCTATCAGTGGGAGGCTGTGCGCTCCCAGCAGTGGACAGCAAATGTGGCACACCGTGAGCGCTGTGGCTTCAGGAGGAAGGGAGAGGCTCAGGGGTTGGCACTGGAGCACGAAGTTCATAGAAGAGGAGAAACTCCTCAGCAAACTTTCTAATTTATATTGAATATGACGTTCCTGGTATGAAATAATCCTGTTGGCCCGCTTGGGTTGAGTGCCCGGGTCTCGCTCCTCCTCATCCCTGCCCCTGGCAAGCTCAGAAACACTGAGACTTTGAAACCCACGTACCATAGCTGGCTGTAAAGGAAATATTTTCATAAATTCAGGCACTAGAGTCTTCTAAAAGTGCAGTTTTCCCAAGCATTAGAAAGGACCTTATTGCAAAGTAAGATTACTGAAAGAGAAATTAGTCCTGTGTTGCTCAAACCAGGAGACAGAGTAAGAAAGAAATTGATACGAGTATAAGCAGTAGTCAATCCCGGGAATACTGGAGTAGTCCATGCAGTCACTGGGATACAGAAAACCTGTATTCAGAAGGTGCTTTGCCATTTCTCAACACCCTAGTTAGGTGATCTGCAACAAAACTCCTGGGGGTGCTCAGGTCTGTGTCTCCAGTGAGGAAATGCATTTTCATCATGAACAATCTTCCCTGACAAAAGTCTTGTCACATAAAGATACCTTTCATAGAATCATAGAATGGTTTAGGTTGGAAAGGACCTTAAACCTTTCTGCACTATGCCTTACTTTCAGGGAGACGGTACTTTTTTAATGAGAAATCTTCAATGGACTAAAATGAAATCCCCCATCTAATGCATTCTTGGTCCACTTTCTTCTCTACGTTAAAACCAAGTGGGAAGGGAGGGTTCCTTAACAATGGGGCATTGGCACTCTGTGGAACTTGAGTTAACTTCTAATGGTAACTGAGTGCCAAAAACTTGTCTGGACTGCGAGACTGAGGTGTGCACAGCAAGTATGGTATAGTACTGTAAGTGAAAACATACCTAATTAGTACTGTAATTTAATATAAAGCCAGCAGAGAGACTCTGTAAGCAAGGGGATATCAAAATTTCACTTTCCTTAACTTAGTAGTATTGTCTGTGAGTTAGAAAAGGAAACATTTTGCAATGTTTTGTTCTTTTCAGTATTTTAAAAACATCTTTACTGAAGTGAATAAAGGTCTAAAGTGGCGTTCTGCGATTATCTTCAAATATTTGTTAAAGTTATGTTTATACTTAAGTTAGATTAGTTATACTTAATTCAGATTAGTTCAAACTCATTTTGCAAATCTGGAAATGAATTGAAGTAGGCTTGCCAGAATTAGTAAAAGTTGTATTACAGTTCTGTTTTGCATTCTTTATATCAAAAGAAATTACAAAAGCATCTGAATATATGCTGTTAACTGGTTTTGAAGTGATACGCGCTGATTAGAATATTTAAATAATTAATGGATCCATTTATACAAATTATTTCATATTTTGTAAGAGTATGCAAAATGAAGCCTGATAAAAGGGATAGGCTTTTGTATTGCAATCTTACATTTCATCATGCTTTTTGGAACTTGCATGCTACAAAAAGGATGTTTTAAATTAAAAGCAGTCTTTATGGACGCTTGCAAGTCCTCAGAAAAAAGTGCTTGGATGTTAACAGAAATTGGATCCTGTTGGTATTTTCCATTTCATGCATACTAAGTCAAAAGTGTAATATCTAAATATGCTACAGGGGATTATTAAAACGATACAGTTATTTTCTAGCTGAAACTTGAAATTATCTGCTAGCTTTCTTACTATAATGTAGTGCTTAAAAATGTGTACAATTTAACAGAAGTTAAAACTGTAGATGGTTTCCAACCTTTCAAATAATTCCCATTTGGTTGCAAATTCCATTGCAATTAGAAAAGGCCATAACAATTTTTAGGTTTATTTAAGACATAGGAGAAGAGATCTGATTTCCAAAAGTGCTGTGTATCAGCAACTCTGAAGTATTTTAAATTCTAGCCAGAAGCGTAACATAATTGATATTTATATTATCGAGTACAGCAGCTTTCTCAGTGCTGTCATTTTGCTTGTAATTTTCTCCTTGCTTGTAAAATTGTGTCTTATTTATTATTTGCACTTTATTCTTAATCAGTTTTGCTAATGCAGTAAAAACATTGAAATGTTATTATATGATTAGCAATTTTCCACTATATTAATCCAGCATTACATTATACTGTGTGGTGACAATGATTTCTAATGTGGTAATGAGAGAGAGTTATTAACATGTCCCAATATTTAATAGTTTCTTAATTGCGAGACGGAAAAATATTTTAAGTTACCGTAACCAGCTGTATTAGTGGCAAGAACTGCAAAATGGTGGGATCTGGGCCATAAAACTGTAAAGATCTGTTTTGAATGGAACACTGTCTCCATCACCTTGAAGCTGTTTTGGTTTTATGTTTGTTTTCAGGAGTCATGTAGTTATTCATAGGATAGGTTTTCCATGTATTAAATTCAATATTAATATTGACAAATAGAGGAAGACTTCCAGATTTAATGCGTGTTTACCAGTGTGCATTAAGTGGGTATGCAATATACTTTTTTATGAGGAAGGTGAAGTCTGTGGTATCCAGCTGGGAAAATGATTTAAAATCATTAAGCTATTGTGGCCATGACATAGTCTACTAAAATAGCCACAGTACAAACTTAGGGCTGCACGTTAACAGGAATACAGACTCTGCTCTAATGATTCACAACCAGCGTAAAACAAGTAAATACATAAAATAAATGATATCTCAAACTCAATATATTGACTGGACTCTTATATTCAGTAAATTATTTCAGAAGTATTGGAGGTGCTTAAAAATAGAAAGTTAGAAGTCCAAGTAGGGCTTCTGGCCTTTCTTGTGTGTATGTGCATGCATGGAGGGCACTGTTTCTTCTGTGTTCCTGTGTCTGTGTGTATAAATATTTTTTTTTAATCAGGCTATGCAAGCCATTGAGAGTTTGCTTTATTTTTTTTAAAAAAAAGTTTAAATTTTCATAATAATACATTTCCCATTTCATTTGAACAGTTTTAAAGATAACTTGGAAAATTGTTGGGAGAGAGTAAAAAAAATAAAAGCAGAAAATAATTATAGTTAGTGGGGGAAACAAGTGTATTTTCAGGTCTAAAAGTATTATAACCATGTATAAGATAATGATACAATGTGAACTGGCATGTATGTTGACAGAAAATCTTATTACAGCAGCAGGGTGTTAAGCTTCAGGTGGAAAAAGGCACTGTAGAGGTGGAGAATATATAGCCCTATAGATGGTATTATTATCAATAATCCACCTAGTATAGCAAAATTCAGTATTTGACCGAAGCTGAATGTGACGTTATTTCTAGACATTAAATTTCCTGAGAAGTCTCTCCAATAGAGAGGTTTTGGTATTGGAAGAGCAGCAGTTGTACTATTAAACACTGTTTAAAAAAAAAACCACAAAACAAACCAGTATAATTTATATATTTCCAGTGTTTTCTTTGTAGTATGTTAGTGAAAAATTGTTTAAATCTGTAGCTGCATATGTCTTACCAATATTAACCAGGCATCATACAGGTAAAAGTATGACAAATATGTTTTTGGGAGAAAATAACAAAATAAGCTGTATACTATTCAGAAAATTGGTATTTGAATCTCAAAAAAATGAATCCAGGTGTTAAGAGGTTAAAAAGCTCTGCATTGATTTAATTTTTAAAATTATTTACTTCCAGTGAAATGTAGATATGGATGATTCGTGTAGCTGTTTTAAAAGACTTTTTATATTGAGAAAATTGCTCTTGAATTGAAATGGATATGCCATGCTTTTCATATTCAAAGCGTCAGAGAGTGAGATCCTTGCGTTAACATCCCAATTTTAAACCATAAGAGTGTTGGATTGCTTTCAGAGCTGGACTTATGGGGAGGCACGGTTCCGACTCCATCCTGGTCCCAGTGAATTTAGAAATACTTCACTGTACATTCCCCGGTGTCTCAGGACCATCCCTGGAACAGGCAAAGACTCTCCAGCTGCCACTTAGTCATCTTGCAAGGGTTCTTCTGGGCATGATGCAACTGGAAAACATTTTGAAGCTGATCTAAACTTTACAGGAGGCTGTTGAGATTCCAGCTTTTCTCCACTGTCTTGGACTCGTTAAACTCTGGTTATTTCTGTTTGTGTAATCCCACAGTATAATATCAATGAACGGGTACTAGGTTTCTTCCGCTGTGTGTTCTCAGGATTTCTAGCATTGATGTCTTTACGTTTTCATGATAAATTACTTTCACTTTTTGCCTTAATTTGGAATATTACTTTCTGAAATATCTTAGGTTAAAAAAGATTGATGAATTTATTACTGTCAGCCTTATTTCTGCATTCTCAGGTGTAAATTGTCGAGCAGGAAATGCGGGGAGTTTTCCTCGCGCCCTTTTCAAATCAACAATCTAGTTTATGAGGTAGTGTTAATGACATATTAAAGAAATTTCTTCTAAAGGTTCCACTAGAGTGACTTGCATTTTTATTACCCAATAAAAACAGTGAGGTTTCTATCGGGATTCTTGCAACTGAGAATTTCGCATAATGTAACTGTCACTTGAAGCCAGTATTTACGGCCGTGAGGGCAGTCCTGTAATAAGGATGAGCTTTCACTAATTTTGCATCTGCTACAATTAAGAGATAGATTTAGATTCACTTTATGTAACATGTTGTAAAACAGATTCTGTGAATGGAGCTGAGATGTTTAGCCTGCTTTTTTTTAAATGTGTTTAAATAGCATAAGGAAATGACATTTTCAATGCGCATCCCTCTAAATATATATATTGTTCTCAGTGGTTAATTTCAATGCACTTTTTCTCAGTGGTTTGCTTCTAGCGAAAGTGTGGTGTTCTGTTCAATTAGTCTGTGTAAAACTCAGCGAAAACTTGCTCGCATTTCAAAAAGAAACAGCAATAGACTATAAAACCACTGCAAACGCCAGCATTGCTCTCATCGCTGGTGTGTATTAACTAGTTTTTCGTTCCCAAATGGTTAAATTTCTGCCAGCCTGCCAACTGCGTCTTATGAAAAGAACAAACTGTTCATACCTGCTTCAATCTTCTTCTTTTTTTTAAGGGGTACGCTGCAGTTGTACATTGAAGGAATTATTTCAGGTTATGGTTGAAATGCTATGATGAGGTTAGACAATCTGGAATCATAGACCAAAAATTGTGTTTTCCTTTCTCAAGTAAATGAAGAGCAGTACTGGTGTAAGTGGCACCTCTAAGCCTTCTTGTAACGTCTACTTTCTATTACGTATAATCTGGATAACTGAAAATCCTATTAAAATAGCACTCTACTTCAATTTTTACTCAAGTTTTGTATTCTTTCAGCATCTACTTGAGATGAAAAGGCTTAAAGCGACAGCACTAATGAGATTGATGTTTAGGTGCTGTACTGAGTGTTAGGATGTTGCAAAAGTTGAGACTATTCCTCTTACAGACTCATGTTTCAATAATGCAGATTTGCTCCTGCTTTACAGCTTTATTTTGCCCATCTAGATAGTTAACTATGCATCTCATGATGGTGAATTCCTAATTGCAAAACCAGAAGCTCTTACAGAAACAGAGGAGCTGTTGCTAGCAGAATAAATGCTTATGAAGGTGCCCTGTAAAAACAGTAGCTCCCTAATCTTACGGGTTTGTACCTGTCCCTTGCCACCCCTTTCAGATGTTCCTTGGTTCTGACAGATGAAATATGGAATGCTAGTTGTATCTTAATTTCTCTAAGATAACTAGCGATAAATATCAGTTGTTTCTCTTCATTGATATGTATTTTCCGGTTTTGGCCAAAAAAATTGCAGTGCTTTTCTTTTGGATATTGGGGGGGGAAATTAATTTGCCTTGTGAAGTTCTATAAACAATTAACAAGAGGTATATTAACTAAATTTTATAACCGTACAGTTAATTTTCACCTTAATTTTTGCCTTCTGTGTCATAAATGAAAACACTGCAGATCTTTGGATGATCCCACAGAAGTGTTCCATTTCCTTTTTGGTGGTCTGATTGTTCTTGTACACTGTGATATTGTTGCATGTGGGTGGACACCTTTTCTCCGATCTCATAGACAAGAAATGGGGACATTTAAAAATAGGGTTTTTTTCCCCTTGTGTCAAAGAATAACATTTAAAACTCAGCATCTTAATCTGTGGTTAAGAATACTTCATATTTATTAATTGTCTGAAAATTTTTCAGATACTCTTACATCTCTTTTGTCTCTGTGGGTACCTAAACATTCACTTGTAAATTAAATTGATTTGACCAGAAAATAAGTAGTATTTTTGGTTGTTTTTTCAGTATTTCTTTTCTTGCTTAATTATTCCAAGTAGTTTTCCTGTTTGTCCAAAAAAAAACCTTGAAACCCAAAACAAACCCCAAAACGCCTTTTATTCAAGTATTTTTCAAAGTACTTGACACTTCATCACTCAGGCCTGCTTTGTTGGTTTGATGCTTCTATATTTACCGATGCTTTACATTTCTTCTCTCATATCTTGCAGTATTTTGGGGGTTTTCTTTAGGTGTGATCATGCACATTAACAAGCAGGCCATTTGCTCCCTCAAAGTTTTCTTCAGTCTGGTATCTAGCTCTGCAGGAAACCTTTGAACGCATCCCTTCCTGTGTACTTTATTGGAAAGTCGCTGATCATCTTCTCTATTCTTTGTGCTCAGATGCATTCTGAATAGATGCTGGAACAGGGAGTAGCGTAAAGTTCCTGAAGCTATAAAAAAATCTGGTGTGATTTTTCTCAACTGCAGCATCTGCAGCATCAAAAGGTTCCTAGCTGGTCTCTTAGTGTGCCTGTTACCTCACTCACCTGGTCCTTGATTTTGTTAATATTGTGATGGTGCCAGTGACAGAGGAATATCCCCAGCTGTCTTATTATGGGTTACTTTTAAACTTTCATATATCGTTCTGTTCTGTGAATTAATCTGTAAACTGTCTTGGGAGCCTTGAGAGAACGATACTAAATTCATCTTTTGACAAAGATTTTTCAGTTTCCTACTTCATGTCATTTATTTCTGATTGTTTCTCTTCTGGTTTTTGTAAATTGCATTTGTGTTGTATTCTACACAGCTGATAGTCATTTGTCATCTCATCTATATTGATCTTCTCATTTTTGTCAAACAGCTTTTGGTCTGTTCCACCACAACCAGAAGCTGAACAAAATGCATGCTATAACTATGTTCATTTGTCCCCAGATGAAAAATAATGTCATACTCTAAGCAGTGAGCCACATCAATTATAGAATTCTTATCTTTTCTTAGTGTTCTGTATTAATAAAAGGAATATCAAATCTGATAGTTCTAATAGTCAATTGCACCTTTTAAATTACAGGTATGTAATCTTTCCTTTGAACAAATCCATACAGCCATCGGAACAATAGCAGTGTGTGAATTACAGCTTTTGCAGAAAATCCAGCGGAGTATGCAAGTCTCTGTTTCTTTCTGTAGTCATCTTTGCAATAACAATGCCTCTGCTCATTTTCACAAACCTTAATTGTCATTCAGAGTATCCCATTTGAGTTCAATTATACGCTCTTAAGGGGAAGGAACCCTGTTAATGTTTATCTGTAAAGCACCGTGTTCATTTATAGCACTCTGTAAGTAGTGATCAATTTTCTTTTATACTATGTGTTCTGGTTTGTACTAAATCCATTTTAGCAGGCAGTAATTTTTCAACACCGGTCTTTCTCAGTGTGTGTGTTATTGGTAATTCAGTAAAAAACTGTGACAGTGGCATGCAGTTTTTACTTGCTTTTTATCAATTTTGTTTCCTAACTAACATTTTCAGAAGCAATAAAATTACATATTACTTGAGACCATTGCATACAGGTCAGGGTAAATCTTATTTCTTCCATTTTTCCAAAACCTATGTTTTTCACATCCCAATTTAAAATAAACATTGGTATATCTGTTTGTGCATACAGGAAAGCTGTCTAATCTTCTGTCTTCTAGGAGGGCCACATTACAGACCAAAGTGATTAAGTGCATTTTATTTAATGTCTACATTTTGCTTTTAAGTACTTTTGTCTTAAACATTAAAAGTGCAGTGAATGGATGATAAGAAGTACCTTATTCATACACTTGCAGTGCAGTAGGAACTGAAGTGAGCCCAGGATCATGTGTCTCTCTTAACTTCACACTGAACATTAAAATGTGAAGAGTAGGGAGTCCACAGGGCTACTAAAAGAGACGCTGTGATTTTAACGCTGTGTGTTTGCCAGAACAGGAACTAACTCTGAAGATACTTAAAGAAGAAATGGTTTCTCATTGTTAATTCTGCTTGTAGTTACAGAAGATTGTTAAAACACACGTTTTATTGGGCTTGCTGATTTCAGTTCTTTGACTAAGTAAAAAGGAATTTAGATTCAAAGTTGATGGTAACCAGATTGACTTGGGAACTTTTTTGAGTTCTTTTGTGACTTTTACAAAGAACACTGACCACCTGTTTGGGAGAAATAATGCTTATTGTAATTTAAAAGAGTAAGGCTGGGTGGCATACCCCAGAACTCTTCATGCTGGACATGTTTGCTAGATTCCACTTAAGACGTGTGTAGGAAAAGGCCTGAGGAGTCATGGAGATCCACGTTTCCACACAACAGGTATCTGACAACTAGGCAGCCTTCTGACTAGCACTTCCCTCGTCTTTTCTCTGGGTCTTTCCAGATTCCAGCTGAAGTAGCATTCTTGCATATCTGGGGCTTTTTACTTGTTTGGTAGGTTTTGTAAGCGTCGACACCACTGAATGCCATTTAACCCTTCTTCCTGTCTTCACTTTTGACTGCTATCTTCCAAACCATTTAGGTCTCTCTAGATCTGAGAAAACCTCTGAAGTTGTGTTTGGAATTTTAGATGTATTTCAGGTATAAAATGATTCTTGCGTGCCCCTATGACCCAACTCGTTAACAGTGAAGCTGGAAGAACCTGAATCTATTTAAATGAGAATAAAATTTCGTGATTCCAGTTCTTTAAATCCTCTATCCTGCTGGCAAATGGGAGATTGATATAGCCAATTTCAGCTGTGTCAGAGAATAGCATTGGTTACACCATGCATGAGAACAGGAGCTTCTCATGAAAGATTTAATCTTATCTTCTGGTTAAATGTTCACACAGAAACACTCAGAGCCACTGAGCACCTTGCTTTCACAGTAGACATTCAATTATTTTTCCTCTAATCAATATCAATAGAAGTTGGAGTTATACAGTACTGTTGAAGCTGGAAGCCACTATATTTAATACCTAACTTCAGTGATTCGGGCATGTAGGCTTGAAATTTTTCATGAGTCTTTATTCACATTGAAGAAACACTGACAGAAACTATTTCTAGTGAAGAAAAACATTCTTAAAATTTAAGTTGTTTCCTTCTTTTAAGGATTGAAAACGTGGCGACAAGGAATTGTTGCAGAGATGAAAGATGGCTAGGCACACAAACCGATAGTTTCTAAATGTTAGTTGTCAAAAAAAGATGTTTCTGGTGTTATCAGTTCAAGTGAAATATAGTTGTCCCATGGCTTCTTAGCAGTTAAATAGAGCTCTTTTTCCCCAAGGTCCTTTTTTTCTGCCTTGCAGTGGGTTTTGGCTTATATCTATTATATATTTGCTTTTTTGACGTATTTCCATGCGGGATGTTATCAAATGAAGTATTTGGCAGAAGTACTGCTCTGATTTAGCAAGAATAAATAACACATCATCTGTAACTAAAGTATTCATTTATTCTCCTTGGAAACATACATTATGGTAGATACTTCAGCATTTTTTTTCTGTTTTATCAAAGTTTTATATTTGGATACAATAAGCATAGAGATGCTACAGCAGGCATTTCAGAAACTGATTAGTTACTTGTAGTTTATGGATCAGATGGAACAGGATCCATAAGTGTTACGAGGATTGAGAAGAGGGATTTTTTTGTGTGGTGTTTTCATTTTTTAAGATCAGGGGATGGTAAAATCTTGCTAGCAGGGCACTGTGACAAAGTAGTAACTTCTAGTTCTTATTTAACTTTGTAGTGGTCCATTTACACTGCTTGAAGTAGGGTGACTTCTAAAAGCCAGCAAAGAGCATATGTTGAATGCCAACGCAGGTCAAATTTTGCAGTCGTGTAAGAAAATCCCTGCCATTTGAAAATAATTACAATGCAATTTGTGTATTGTGTGGACAGCTGCTGTTTACAAGAGAGGAAATCTAGTGCTAGCAGTTTAAAACTGCCAAATGAGAAGGCAGGATAACTTCACAGACTACTGTATTTGAATGTATTTCAGTAGAAAACATAGACTTTTAAATTGAGGTAGTAGAAATCTGTTTTCTTGTGCATGAAACATGTTTTGTAATGACTAATAGTTATTATTCCATGCAATAAATTGTTTGATACATCCTTTATTACAGTCATACACTAGATTGATAATTGGGTAATCTGCTAGAAATTAAAAATAAAACAGCAATTGGTGTAGTTTTTGAATGTTTATTTACAGAATCACAGAATGGTAGGGGTTGGAAGGGACCTCTGGAGATCATCTAGTCCAACCCCCCTGCCAGAGCAGGGGCACCTACAGCAGGCTTAGTAGTATGTTTTATTGTTTGTTGCCATGAAATCAGTTGCTCCCAAGTTGTGTGATATGCCATGGTTGGTAGGGCACTGAAGTTGCTTTGGAGCGAAATAGATAAAACAAAAGGTAGACCTCTCGCACACAGTGATCTTGAGAGCCAGATGTCAAGAAGGAGAGGCCACATAGCCTGCTCGAACCTTTCAACTTCTGCAGATTTAGGTTTGAAAATTGAGATCTCTTAGTTCTTGCTTATTAGTTCAGGGTTTTATCTTTAATTGCAGAAATCATACTAAGTGCAACCATTTAAAAAATCCTAATAGAAATTTTGGACCTTGTTGTTCTGTGGGTTTTGGGTTTGGGTTTGTTTTTTTTTGGTGGGGGGATGGTGGTTGGCTGGTTTTGGTTCTTTCAAGCTGGTAGAAGTCATTAACACTTTTACTTCCTCTCAAGGTATGTTAGTTAAAATATTTCTAAGGTAAAAAATGTAAGGGCTAAGGTGCTTTAGTGGTCCCAGTCACAGTTACTTAATATTAATATAATATGAGAACATGCAAGTAATTTGGCTTCTGGAGGCTTAGTAAGCTGTCGGACTGAGATCCTGTCACTTTCTGTAAACATCAGAGATGTCATGGGAGATGCAGACTATGTATAATTTGCTCTTTGTTTTGGAAATATTCATTAGTTAAAATTTTCAGGTTAATTTTGCTTAAAGAAACAGAACTTAGCATGCTATTTAAATGTAAAACTCATAATTGCCTGAAGACGGTATTTCATTTAATACAGGAGAGGATTCACTAAAGCTGGGGCTGCTGAAAGATCGTTGCACATCTGCGGAGACTGTAATAATGAATGCTCAATTGTGCACATAGTCAGGGCTGTATTATTTCGTGGTAGCTGCAGATGTGAAGTATGAAGTTGTCTTTCTCTTCAAAGAGAAAGACCTGAAGTTGTCTAGGTACCACAGGCAATTATGTCTTATACTGCCCTTCATAAATTTGTTGGCGTCATCTCAAAACCATCTGACTGGTTTTCTACCCTCCTCTGCTTTTTCTGGAAAGCTGTTCCAAAGTAAATAACATTGTGACTCCTGTCCTGTGTTTTTTCGGGCTAATTTGCTTCCATATTTGTGTCAAGATTCTCCTTCAAGTGGCCATTTTGGTGTTTACACAGAATTGCAGCATTGCTGAGGTTGGAAAGGCCCTCCAGTTCACCCACCCCCTTCCTTCTCAAAGCAGGGGCTGTGAACTGTCAGGTTTTGAGTATCTCCAAGGATGGGAGTCTCCATAGCCGCTCTGGGAAACCTGTGCCCACTTTCGACCACCCTCACGTTAAAAAAGTGTTTTCCTTATGCTTAAATGGAATTTCCTGTATTTCAGTTTGTGCCCATTGCCTCTTGTCCTGTCACTGGGCACCACTGTGAAGAGCTTGGCTCTGTCTTCCTTGCTCCTTCATGTTTATGTATCTTGGTAAGACTTCCACTGAACTTTCTCCTGGCTTAACATTCCCGGCTCTCTCAGCCTTTACTCATGACAGATGTGCCAATCCCCTAATCACCTTAGTGGCCCTTCACTGGACTCGCTCCAGTATGTCCTGCTGAGTAGAGGGGAGCAATCACCTCCCTTGACCTGCTGGAGCGTTTTTCCTAATGCAGCCCCAGGATGCTGTTAGTAGTCTTGCAAGGGTGCGTTGCTGGGTCATGTTTGACTTGTTCTCCACTAGGACCTCCATGTCTTTTTTTGCAAAACTGATTTCCACCCAGACTGTCCTGGTGAATGGGGTTATTCCTCCCCAGGTGCAGTGCTCTCCAGTTACCATCTTTGAACTTCATGAGATTCCTGTTGGCCCATTTCTCTAGCCTGTCGAAGTCCCCCACAACCATCTGGTCCATCAACCACTGCTTGCAGTTCTGCATTGTCTGCGAGTATGCTGAGGGTGCAATCTGTCCTGTCATCCAGGTCATTAATGAAGATGTATTGTCCTCAGTATGAGTCCCTGGGGTACACCACCAGTGACTGGTCTCCAGCTGGATTTACTGGGCTGATCGCAACCTTTTGAGCCCAGCAGTTCAGATGGTTTTCAGTCCACCTCATTGTCCATTTATGTAGGCCATATTTCATCATTTGAGAATGTTATGAGAGAAGCTGTCAAAAGCCTGGCTGAAGTCAAGATAAACAACATGCATTGCCCTCCCCTTATTCACTGAGCTAGTAATCTCACTGTAGAAGGATGTATTCTAATGTATACAATCTTTGTTATCCTTTGTTTTATTAGCCTATACAAAGCTGAACTGGGTTAGGATCCCTTTATACTCTCTTCATTCTCATGATCTTTCTGTTCTGTTCAATTTTTATTGTTCTCTTCTGAAAACAGTGACCAGACTGCTAAACATATTCTGGTTGTGGTCATAACAAGGATGCTTACAATTAACTTAATGTTCCGCTGTCTATATTGGAAATACTTTTAAAAAAAAATATTAAAAAAAATTTGTGTCTTTTAAGGCATCTCAGGTTATCTAACTCAGGTTGTGGTCAATTACTGTGTCCAAGTCCCAGGTTATCTAAGTCAGGCTGTGGTCAATTACTATATCCAGATCTTTTTCCAACAAATAAACCCCTACTTTTTATATTAAAAAAAATTTAGTTGTTGGGCATTGAGTATGTGACCTTGCATTTCATGCGAAGGCATTGCGTACCATTTCTATTTTCACAGCTGAATAGTTCTTGAAGTCATTTGGTTCTTCTGTAAGGTTTTCTGCTTTTCCCCTTTATTGAGCTTCTTTGTAAGCAAATCTCATTAGCACTGTTCTGTGGTGTCTGTCCTTAGTGTTTTGTAAGATCTGTCCTCAGGCTGATCCTGGAGGAGCTCCAGCGTTAACTTGCTTGAAGCCTGATGATCCCTATTTCAGCACAACCCATTGCCAGGCACCACTGCCTGGGATTTGCGTGCTACCAATTTCCATTTCTGCAGCTTTATTACTTCAGCCAAGTCCAGATATATTAAATATCAAAGAAAAATGTCAGATTTGTCTGGCATAACCTACCCTTAGGAAGTCCGTGTGGCATTTTTCCCACTTTTACCTCCATACGTTTCATTCAACTATTCAAGAAGAACTCCTGCAATCTTGCATGATATTGAGGTCACGTCGCACATATTCGGTTGTCTGTATCATGTTTTCCCTTTTCTTAAATGTAGGAAGCCATGTTTGCAGGACGTGGTGTTTTAGTAATCAATCCTCTGATTCTGTGATTGATTCTGTGATTCTGTGATTCTGTAATCTATTGTATCCTGTAATTTTTTATAGATGCCAGTTAATACCTGTGGGATGTAAGTCTCTGAAGCAGACATTTTCTGTAAGAAATGGTATTTGAGGTACTTGATCATGTTTCCAATAGCTGTGTTGAAAATTCTTTGTGCATATTTTCTGTGCCCTTACTTCATCAACTATGTAAATTTGTAATAGTTTTAATTAGATGAGAGATTGAGTGTTTTCCCTAGTAGAATTCTGCTATTTTTTGAGTTTTTGATCTGGAACACAGTTTTTGTACTGTAATGAGTTGTTATTTATCTGTTTTGGAAGCAAACACTTCCAAAGCTTTCCTAAGTGCAAAGATAAAAACTTGGTAGTGTGTCGTGTAAAATCTTTACTGGTTTACTTAAGACAATTTTTAAGAAAAAATCAGAAGTTTTATCTCAGGAAATACTCTGATTTTTTTCAGGGTTTGGGATGGTGATCAAGAATTTGGCGGGGCAGGTGAATGGGACTTTTATTTTAGAATGCTCATTATAAAGCAGCCGCTTGAAATTTATGTGCCTTCCTACCCAAAATGCTCATCATGGTGTGGTGCAGTAGTGGAATAAAGGCAGAAAACGAGGCATATGAAGTCATAGGTGAAAACTCGTAGGAAAGCAAACTTTAGGCAGCTGTTGGGCACAGTATTATGAACCAATATTATGTAAATACATATCCATAAAGTGGTTGCTGCTTCCCTGGGGGAAGCCCAGGAATCCCCTGCTGGAGCTGCCGTGAAATGGCACATGGGAGTGTGCAGCTGAGATTGGAGCAAGATAGGATGAGTGTTGGGGAGCTGTTGGCAATCCCCCACTGCATCGCATAGACCTGCACATCAGATTCCTCTTAGCCAACTTTTTCTGTGAAGATGAGTGATTATTATAGTTATTGTACCCTGCAAAGTCTTCCAAAGACACCAAATTAAGTCCTTTGCTGTAAACTCACCGTGCTTTTTCCTTATCCGTGAGGGAGCCCGGCCATTCTTCTTAATGAAAAGGGGGATTGACTCGTTTCCTTAGGTGTGTTCAACAAGGAGTAAAGCTGTCTGCTCTTTCCTTTGGTGCCTTGTGTGTCAATTATCACTTTACCGAGTTTTACATTAGTAAACATGCATGGTACAAACACTTAAGTAGAATAAGTGTACGTAGCTCATTATTACTCTTCTGTCTGGTCCCAATCAAGAGTTAATTAAGCACATTGGGATGATAGTGCTTCTGAGGGTAACAGATCCCTAAACTCTCGCTTCCTAACAGGAAGGTATTGATAATTAAGTACATGAAACAAATAATTTTTTGCCCTGGGAACTTTAGTTTGTTGATTCATTTACTTAAATATTTATGATATTGTGATTCTATTTATATTGCAAGCCAGACAAAAACACTGAAGACAATATTTCTGAATGCTTATTTGCATTAAATATTCCACAAAGAAAGATTTAAGGAAGCTTTATATTGTGAACTTTGTGACAGCATGTTTAACCAGTGTTTTCAGATTTTTAAAGTAATATTTTTAAAATTTAAAACTTGAAGTTTTAAAATACGATTTTTATGTGAACGATTTTTGGTATCTGTCTTTACCTGATTAAAATAAACTCCCTGTATTATTTGAGAGTGGTCGTTCTATATAATTTATACTTATATTATCCTAGTCTCTTAAACCAGTTATATCGGACTAATTAATTCTCTTTGGTAACCCCAGTGGATTTAAGGTCAATTTTTGATTAATTTTTCCTGTTTTATGATGACACTTGCTATCATCATAATAATGATTCTGTAATCAACTGTTTGCAACAGCATTCTATGTATTCTGCAACAGTTTTTTAAAAAAATAAATCAATTTATTGTAACAGTTTAGAAGCAGTACTTGAAATCTGTTAAATGAGGAAGGTATAAGCAAAGATATAATAAAGATTACCATACTGGGTAAGAATTAACATAAGTTATAAATATTGATCATCATAAACATGTAGAGTTCCATTTTACCCTGAGTATCATAGAATAATTACTATACCAATAGTAAAAGTAAGTTAGAAACTCCAAGTTTTCTTGGCTTTTTATGCAACTCTTGATCTTTCAGGGGATTTTCAAAGCTCTTAAATGTTAAGTAGCTCTTAAATGTTAATTTCCATGCTTTTTCAGTGGATAGTCAACTGAAATTTTTAATATTTCCTATCATTACTATTGTAGAATGGATTATTTAAAATTGGACTCTTATGCTATCATAGTATCCAAAAAGCCACTCTTTAATAAAATGTTCGGCACCAAGTCAATTGGACATTCATATATATTTAACTGAACGCTTTCAACCACATCGCAATCCAGTGATAGTAAAAAGTCTATCGGTGTGAAAATAATACTGATTATATATCCAGACTGCTGATCTGGATGCATTATTTTTCTAATTCTCGGCAGTATTGCAGTTACAGTAGTAGTATATTTTATTTTGATCTTTCTAATGAATCATGCAACACCTTTTGGAAAATTGAGTGCTGGAATACTTCCATCAGAAGTCTTTGCCAAATGTAGTATTATTGTTATAAAGTAGGTGTAACTTCCTTTGCCAATCATATTAGCTATGATAGCAGAATGGAATGCCAAGTACTGGCAGCTGTTTGTTCTTTTATTCACTGTCTTTGATATCCCTTGCTTAGTCATTAGTACTTCCACAAACATTTAGCAGGTTAATGTGTCAGCTACATATCAGCTATAAAAGTATTTTTGGCAGTCTTTCAAAGAAACTTTTCTTTTGTAGCTGAAAGAATCTAGTCTTCTATTCAGTGTTTTAAAAATAACTTGAGTTTAGATTATACAAACCCTAGCTGTAAAATTGAACATGGGTATCACAGTATTTATGAAGTATTTAAAAATGTGTTAGGTTTAATTTATTCTGAAAATTAATTCAAGAAATCGAAGGCCACAGTTTTTCACCCTCTCTATAACTTTGTTTTACTCTGCCCAATATTGTAGGTTGAAGAAATAATAAATTCACAAAAAGACAGCATAAATTGCTGATTAAAACAAGTGGGGTGGTTGCAGATAAGCTTGTATTAGCCAAGTTAAATTCAGTGTCAAACTTGTTATAACGATCTACACATTAAAATAATTAAATTTACATCTTAATCTACTCAATTTTCTTTTCATATTGTGGCTTCTTCCCCACAACACCACTTCCACCTCTTCTCCAAGACTATATTGTGTTTGTACATTGCGCTGTTGGTTTGTTCCTCAGAACTGCAGATCCACCCACCTGGAGCTATTGTCCCATCATGCGATTTTTTCCCTGTTCTTTACAAGTCGCATTTTCTTAACACATTCAAAGTTAAGACAAAATTTCTCCTCTTCGGTGTTTTCCTGTATGACCCTCAAATTAAAGAGTTATGTTATTTAAAACAAGCAAACAGCAGTAGTTCTTAGCAGTTATGATGACTGTCCCTACTTAGAGTTGTCTCAGGTGGGACTAAATAGTTCAGCTTCTGAAGCACGTGGCTTTTCTGTCTTGGAGTCGGGAAGTACAGTATGTTATCAAAGGATCTTCACACTTGCCTGCAGACTCCGTACTCTGTATCTAAAAGGGTTTATTGTCACTGTGATAAACATGCATAACTCCCGTTAGCATTAATGGGAGCTACGTCTGAATGTCAAGAGGAGAACTTCTTAATGCAGTAAAGGAATTAATTGAGCTGTGTTTGGTTCGTTGCTTACTGAAATGTGATCATTAGACTCAAAGGAAAAAAGTATTTGAGTGATGTACTAGTTTACTTTGTGCTGTGCAGAAACCTATTGATTTGCCAAGGCAGAGCTATTAGAAGATCAGTTAATTTTTGGATACTTGCTGTGCGATTATAGTGAATGTATAACGTGGCAAAAACACCCTACAATTTGTGCAGAATACTGCGGATAACCGGAGCTCCTGTTAGTGTGCATGTAGAAGGTTTCGCTGCCTGATCCGGATCTCTGACTGCATATTTGGAAGAAGTCATTTTGTTTTCCAAATAAAAGGTGCAATTCTGTCTTTACTGAGCCTTGTGGTAGACGTCGTCTTCAGAACACCATCAATAGCACAGATGATACTGGTTGCACATATAGTATTTATTGCTCGGTTTAGTTGAATATTATTTTAGACAATTTTGAGTAAGCAGAATCTTTTTTCTTTTTGTTATGACACTTGCAGTAGAGTGAAGTAAATGTTAAAGTGGATTATTATCTGCCATCTTTTCTGAACCAAATTTTAGGCTCTCACTGGAGTTCAGTACAATATATACAAATGGAAAATTGCTTCATAATTGCTTATCAACGCTCACCTTTCATTTAAATTTCTAGGGGTATGCTGAAGACAATGATTTTATGTATTCTGATCGAAGCAGCAAGGTTTTATATGGGAACAATTTATTGTGATTGACTGAGCAAATTTTACCCATGTAGTAGTAACAATAGCTTGGTTTTCTTCCAGGTACGTTCATTTCATTACTACAGTTCAAGGAGAATCTTGTCTTGGAATAATAGGTTGTTCAAGGGAAAGCAATTTGTGATTGCTTTCCAGTTAGCTACAGTAGGAAGTTTTGGGGTGATGTACTCTCCCAGACAGAAAAGTAGAATTTTTACTGGGGAAATCAGCTAAGTGAACGTCGTCTTCTGGTGACGTGCTTGTAGAGCGAGTACTCTCCTGCCATAAAGAGTTTGTTGTACAATAGCTGTGTATTACAATAAAGAAGGTACATCTTGAGATGTATTTAAGCTGTTAAAGTAACAAAATAAAATATTGAATGATTGTATAATTCTCAGTCATATGTGTAGTGTAGTTATAATTGCTTCCTTATTTCAAGGTAGTTTACATCTGACCAAAACACTGGATTTCTCTCCTAATAGAAATTTCATGTGCCATGTTAAACTCAGAATTCCATGAAACAACTGATTTCTCCCTTCTTGATAGAAGTTATTAATACTCTAAATGGGATCCGTCATTGCACACTGCCAGCTGTCAGAATTCATCGCTGTGCTGTGGAATTCTCTCTGAATTTTCTTTTCTCTGTTGTAGTTGTTTCTTAGTGCACAGGAGTGCAATCTGCTAATCCCAAACTTGGTATGTATAAACTGGCGGTGCTGTGGATTGGCAGTTTAGTAACAAGTTGAGAAGGTTTTTGTGTTTGGGTTTGTTGGGGTTTTTTTGGTTTTGTTTTTTAAGGAGTCTAAAAGTTTGAGGAATAAGCTTAGGCTTCTGTGTCAGTGTTGCTGTTTTTTTGTTGTTGAGGGTTTTTTATTTTTTTGGGGGGGATGGGGGAGGTTAGCTTAATGTTGTAACACCTGAAGTTTGCTCTGTGTGCGATCTCTGGCAAGGTCAGGGTTACAAGGATTTTTACAGCTTCCTACGTTAATATCTGCTGAACGTGCAGCCTACAGAGCTGTAAAGTTGTTGTCTTTTTAAAACCTCATTCCGAAACAGTCCAAGATATCTGTTTTGATGTATTTCTAGCTCTCATTTTTTAACACTGCTATCTTTTGTTCAGACTTTGGCAATTGTTAAAATGGATAATGGATTAGCAAGGAAATTAGATACAGTTCCTTGGTTTAAGAATGCTACTTTTGGCTTTTAGTGGAGGAAATCTTTTTTTTTTTTTTTTTGTTAAGAAAAAGTTGACACAATTATACAATGTCATATTTAATTGCAGGAATGACTGTAATAACACTGTTTTCCTACATTTGTCACAATAAACTTTCAAAAATGTTAAAATACTGGGTTAGACTGGGATTTTAACAAATACAGTTTGGAAAACAAAGTGTTTAATTTGGCTTGTGTGTGAAAAGCTCTAGAAGATGGTATGCTGGTGCTTCGGCTCAGTCGTAGAGAGGCAACTCATCAAAACCATTGCTGCTTAAAGGGTGAGCTTTTAGTATCTCCAAATCTAGAAGGAATCCTCACTATGGCAATTATTTCTCCTCTTTGAGGGAGCAACCTGAAGAATTGATAAATCTGGATTTAGGCACACCAGGCATGACACGTTGGTCTGTTAACAAGGGTTAGCTGTAAGCTGGTAACACCAGTTCCCTTTGGAACTTTCTATTGGTTTGGGCGGGCTGGTGGAATAGGAGCAGCTACTTGAAGAGGTCAACTTGAACTTGCTGAATTTGGGTTCATTTCTAAGTTACCCTTTGAAGGAGGCTGTTGTTTAGTATTTGCCTTGTGTTTGTCTATGGGTATTCAAGTGAGCCAAAAGTAATCATGGACTTGTGAAGTGGTCCGTAGAAACGGAATGAGGAAAGAAAAATCTTGTCTGCTATATGGAATCTATGTAGTGAAAATCAAAGTGCCTGTGGACTTCCAGGAGAAAACTGGAGCGGTCTGAAAATGAAGAATCTTCATTACCATGTCACATTTCATCAGTAGAAATATTATCCCTATTAGACTACACTTAAACACTGTAAATACTTGTCAGGCCCTCGGAGAAGTTGATGATTGTGCTCTTGCTCCTCTGAAATTTCTTTCAATGTGAAACCTAGAGCATAACAGATTTCAGCCTCACAAAAATCAGTCTATCCTTGTCTGAGAGCTATATCTGTTTTCTGGAAAATAATAGTAAAATTAAAAATGGCAAAAGAAGGGGTAAATAAAAAATATAAAATTAGAAGCAATGGCAGTGATGGTAACTAGCCCCTGGTGCGATGATGTGATGAAGTGGCAGTACATGATCCATACCTTCTCCCTAGAGAGGGAGACCTTAGAGAGAGAACCCATCCTGGCTGTCTCTTATCGTGTATCCACAAGGCAACCCCTGTAAATGTGGGACAATAAAGTGTCGTTTTCCAGAGTGTGGGTTATGTCCTGTTAATAAAGGGATGAATGCTTTCAACATTGTTAAAATAATGGATCTGCAGAAATAATTTTTGTTAACACCTGGACGTTCTAACTCGATTTCTGCTTGCTCTTTTTAATATTAGATCGCTTTGGTTTTGCAGAGGTAGTTCTTGTACCTGAACTGGTAAAATGAAATGTGTTTGTATTTTCTTAGGAGTAAAAAGTGGAGATGTTGGCTTTAAAGTCCCGTGCATAGGCAGTGCTTTCCGAACAGCGTCTGGCATTGAGCTGCTCGGTTCAGTTTCAAATTGCTTTACAGTTACTGAGGAATGTCCTCACAGCCCACTAAAAGAGCAACGTATTTGTATCCTGAGGACCTAGTCTTGATTAGTCATGTACGATGTATAACAACTAACAATTTACCAGAATTAAGATAATAGGACCAAATTCTCTTTTAATCCATACTGGTTTAATCCCACTGATATCAGTCAGGTTCAATATAAGTATGAGCAGAAAATTGGCTTTTAGATTAAAAGTATCTGAAACGCTTAGGAATTTGTTCTGGAAAATTAAAAATAAGGACTAATGAGTTAACCTTTTATATCATTACTTGTTAGCTTTGGCATCAAGAGAAATGGTGTTATACCAGTTACAACTGGTGAGTGTTTTAATATTGATACCTGTCCTTATCTTTCAGTTGATTTATTGGCAGATCCTCCTCTTAATGAACTTTAGATAGAATCTTTTTTGTTGTTGCTTCAGATACTCTAATGTATTAGCATTTTTTCATACATTTGCTGCCTGAAGCATACATTGAGTGCCTGAAGCTAGTTTGCTGCTTCTGTTTTAAGTAGCATTTCCAAATCTTGCATGCTGTATTACAAATACAAATTTGCATTCGATGTCATTTTATCATCTTGACAGCCTCCTAATCTACTGTGTTCCTCTGCCTCTATAGAGAATAAGTAGATGGAATTACAAGTTGTTATCCATGGGAAATCATGTAATGATGTAATTAACATTAGTAGAACAGCTAACAATAATGACAATATCCAAAAACTCCAGAAAGAATCCTTAAAATTATGTTGCAGTTTTTATCTTTCTGAGAAGGAAAATAACCCGAGGTATTTATAGTTTGAAAACACTTGATTTTAGTTTTTCTTAAACGTTAAGTTAAATACGTTTGTATTTGTGCGCTTCTAATATGATGGATTTTGTGCTATACAGAAAACGATTATACAAAATACCAAAGTAATAATATGATAATTTTAGATCCAAATTAATTAGCACATATGCAGTTAGGGTTTCAGATTAAGTACATGCTGTCTTAATGTGTTGGATCTTCAGGGTTCACAATTAGCATATCCTCCAGCCAGTGCAAGCAAGAGATGGGGTTGTTGGCTTGCCTGATGCTGCTGAAAGCAGCAAATGCCCCTGAGCACAAAACAACAGAGATTGTTGAATTACATTATTGCTTAGACTGTTTTACATCTTCTTCTTCTTTAAAGCATACGTAAAAGTATTTCTTTAAAAAGTAAATGGGCTATTATATGTGCTCAGATGGAGATTTTTTATGACAGATAAAGGAGAGCAGATAATTTTGGATATTTGGAATTGCCCATGAGAGGAAAAAAATCATACTTTATAACAATTAATGAAGTTACTGTATTCCCAATGCATAAGCTGAAGATTTCTGTCTTGTCACAGAGCATTGACTGTGCTCTATGACACGTACAGGCCAAGAGTGTGTCCCACGAATAGTGGCCACATGATTTTTCATTTAGTTTTAAACATTTTTTTGTGAACAGTTGTTTGTTATGAAGCTTGTAGGAACAAAAAGGTCCTAGAGTATGTTTTGGAACGCAGTTCCTTCTGGATATTTCTCTGATCCTTTTTTTTCCTTTCTTCAGTGGTAGCTATTCCAACTCTTGCCTTTCAAAATTAAGTTGTGAATTGGCATTTCACCCTTCGTCAATCATCAAGCATTCCAAAATACAGGAAAAAGTAAATGAGAAAATCCTAGATTTGTGAATCTGGGGGATCGAAGATAAGCACATTTTCAGAGGTGCTCATTTTGTCCATATTTAAAGGCTCTTGTTACCTGTAGGATCGTAAGACTGAACTGAAATGCTTATCACTAAATAAAATTTCTGTGAGGGTCACTTGTGGTTGCCTACTGGTTTATGGTATTTCAGTGATTTGACCGAGCATTTACCTGATCTTCAGCAAATCTGAATACACGAGTAAGATGCTCAGGGAGCTGTTCCTGCAACTTGAATAGTTGGGATGGTGGCTGTATTGAAAACATATTAAAGTTCTATTTATAATTTTTAAAAATGAATCACTATAGTTTGTTATCTTTACAGGAATTCCAGTTACAATTTATTCTTGGTTTGCCATGTTGATGGGAAAAAAAGGAAAGACACAATACTCCATATTCTGTTTCATAAATTGTTGGTTTTCAAAACTTGGCATTTTATTGTGGCACGTGCTTTAATGCAGATGAGACATTGTTTCCTTATTTTACTTTAAGCTCTTCAGGTGGTACTTTTTAAGTGTCTCCTGAAGTGAATGTCAAGACTGAGGGGGGATCTTATCAATGCTTACAAGTACTTAAAGGGAGGGTGCCAGGAGGATGGGACCAGTCTTTTTTCAGTGGTGCCCAGTGGTAGGACAAGGGGCAACGGGCACAAACTTGAGCATAGGAAGTTCCATCTAAACATGAGGAGGAACTTCTTTACTTTGAGGGTGGCAGAGCACTGGCACAGGCTGCCCAGAGAGGTGGGGGAGTCTCCCACTCTGGAGACATTCAGAAGCCGCCTGGATGCCATCCTGTGCAACTGCTGGAGGTGCCCCTGCTCTGGCGGGGGGGTTGGACTGGATGATCTCCAGAGGTCCCTTCCAACCCCTGTCATTCTGTGATTCTGTAATCCTTGGCATAGATCTCCTTATCTTAACTATATTGTAGTTTAATAGTGGTCAGTACTGGGTAGGTTTTTAAAACATTGAAATAATGAAGCTTATACACACATGTTGGAGCTACTCCTTTAGGTAAAATAAATTACCACATGAAAAGATAATATATATAGGGTCATACTAGGTATGGATTTCATTTCATTTGCATCTGCATAAATCACGCACAACTCAATCGAAGTGAATAAATTTACATCAGTGTAAAACTGTTTTAATTGAGATCACAATCTGGTCTGGGCTTCTCAGATTCTCAGAGGAAACTGGAAAAAGGAAATCGTTAACTTCAAACTACACCAAGAATATTAACTGGATCAGGCAAAGCATCTTAGTGTTTCACGTACACATTTCGTCTTTCTGTTAATACTGATTTTAGAGTTTGAAAAAAGTATTTCCTGTTGTACAAAAGAGAAGATAAAGTTCATCGGGTCTGATGCTGTGATTTTTGAAGCCAACAATTAAAAAAGTTGACTCTTTTTTTTTGAATCAAACCCAGAATTCTAGTAAATGTAAGGTTTGCCTTGCCTTCCACTCCTGCCAAATTAGGTCTGGGAGTTAGTGCTGAGGCTGAGCTGATCATGGGAGTCAAGTGTTGAGTGTCCTATTCGGGGAAAAAACAAATTTAAGAGCAATTTAGAGTTTGTCGGAAGTACACAGGAGTTGGCGACTAAATTATCTGTTCTGTGAAAATTATTTGAACTTACTAGAATGTTTGAGCTGCGTGCCAGGAAACTCAGGTAGTGCCACGCTCTGCTTTCAACTGCACATAATTACATCCTGGCCTGTGTCCGGAATAGTGCGGCCAGCAGGACTAGGGAAGTGATCGTCCACCTGTACTCGGCGCTGGTGAGGCCCCACCTCAAATAGTGGTTTCAGTTTTGGGCCCCTTCTTCAAGACAGACGTTGAGGTGCTGGAGCGTGTCCAGAGAAGGGCAACGAAGCTGGTGAGGGGTCTGGAGAACAAGTCTTATGAGGAGTGGCTGAGGGAACTGGGGGTGTTCAGTCTGGAGAAAAGGAGGCTGAGGGGAGACCTTAATGCTCTCTACAACTACCTGAAAGGAGGGTGTAGCCAGGTAGGGGTCAGTCTCTTCTTCCTAGTAACAATTGATAGGACAAGAGGAAAAGGCCTCAAGTTGTGCCAGGAGAGCTTTAGATTGGGTATTAGGAAAAAGTTCTTCACAGAAGGAGTTATTAAGCATAGGAACGGGCTGCCCAGGAAGTGGGGGAGTTGCCATCCCTGGAGGTATTTAAAAGATGGGTAGACATGGTGCTTAGGGACATGGTTTAGTGGTGCTTTTGGCAGTGTTAGGTTGATGGTTGGACTGGATGATCTTAAAGGTCCCTTCCAACCTAGACAATTCTATGATTGTGTATGTGACTTCTGTCATACATTTTGTTAAAATAAAATTTAAAAAAGTTAAAATTTGTTACAATCAAATACAAAAATTATAATGAAGGAAGGAGTACATCAGTTTAAAGGTGATCAAAAGCTATAATAAATAACTGTATTTTGTCCTTTTGGTTGATATACTGGGAATCGGAATGGAATATCTTTATGGTTTATGGGAAATAGAAACCTTCTTAAATTATTTTGAGAAAGTTATTGCTTGTGTCCCACCACAGCACATCTAAAGGCATTACAGATGAAACTGGCAAGAGGAAAAGTGAGTCTTGTGAACTAGAGCAAATACAATACAGTATTTATATGCTTAAGAGATTAAGAAATGGGAAAAATAAGGTTGTTGCCATTCAGTTATTGGTGAATAGAATAAAAACCATCTGTTTACGTCAGTAGATAAGATTAACTAGTGTGGAGGAACAGCATACCATCTCTCCCCGAAGTGGTTAGTAAAAGTGTCTGACGTAGGGGCTCGAAGAAGTTTTCTGCACTGGGCTACAAAATTTCCATCCCAGATGGATGTAGAGCATTTCCAACTAAATGTGGTTGGAAATCACACATGAGGAATCCAGAGGCTTTTCTGAGACTTGCCTGTCAAGGCAGTCATTTTTTGCTTGCTTCACATTTTTCTTCTTTACAAGAGGGATCGTTCCTTAAGAATATTGAACCTTGGAGGGGGGTGGTATTTCCATGTGGAACTTTGGATGGAGTATGTGGGATAACTTAGGAGAGGCCAATCCTGAAATATTAATTCCTAATGGGGTCGACTCAAAGCCTAATATCACCTTTCCATAGTTTTATCTTGGTCATTCAGAGGGCTCCTACTCTAGTGAGAGAAGGTCTTGATGGAGGTCTAGAGGAGAGACACCAGATTTTTTTTAAAACTTCTCCTGATCTCTTCTGGAGAAATTTCTTTATTAACTCTGGAAGAAATAAACATTTTATCAGCTTAGGTGGAATGCTCCACCATGATACTATAAGTCTTGCTGTACATATACAATAAAGTTTGGGCTGAATTTACACCTTCTGTGACTGGTTGGGGTTGTTGTGGGTTTCTCTGAAAAAAAAAAGCTTGCAATTTAAAAGTGCTAATCCCGTCGCTTCTGAACTTGTTTGGAGCTCCTGGAACATTTCCTGCTTCGCACTCCTATCAAAAAAACAGTTAGAATCTGGCTAACTACGTAATTTCTACACCAATGTTGTTAGTACTAAGTGACAGCTAATTAGTTGCTTTCCTGACTTGATTGTCTGCCTTTGTGGCACGGTGTGACAGGCTCTTATTTACGCTCATGTTTACAACCTGTAAACATATTTTGTTACCGGTAAGCCATATCTTGACATTTATATGAAATCCATCGGCTTCTAGTGGATAATTCTGATATTTTATTATTTTTTAAAAAATCTAGGTTACATATCCCATTCCTTCAGAACAATGAGGTACTACTGAATAAAAGCCATAGTGCCAAAAGTGAACAAACGCACTCTCCAGAAAAGCCCAGGCGTCTTCAGTGACATCTCTGAGGGATGTCTCTATTCAAACATTTTGTAGATCTTTCCACATGGAGATTATCTACCTTCTCCCTTCCCTGCCCACTCCTCCCTTAACCCTTTGGTGCAGCATCTGGGCACGAAGCGTAATTATATTGAGGAGTTTTAGGGTCAATGTCTTCGTGCAACTGCTAGATAAACTTTGAAGGTTCAGATACTACTTGGAGGCAGCCAGTGTGGGGATGAGATGTGGAAGTCAACCATTAACTGAATAAAAAAGGAGGCTATTTAATAGTAACTGAAAATTCTTGGAAATGTACTTTCTCTAGGCATGTTTGCAACTCGCCCTCCGTTCTCTTTTGACCAAAAAGATTCGGATTTAGAAATGGAAGGGTGAAGTACATTTCACATTATCCTCTACTTGTTGCTGTGGCAACATAGATGCATAATTTTAAAAGCAAGCAATTCTCAGCATTTGGGACAGATAACATTTTGTGTCTTCTTGCTGTTTCAGTTTGAGAAATGGGATTATGATTCATCAAATTCTTATAATTACCACACGTTCACTTGAAATATAATGTATGTTTTATATTATGTTTGTAAAATGTATAATGATCTATAAATGAGTAAAAAGGGTGATCCCTACTTGCTCGGGAGTGCCTCATAAATGAAGGGTTTGCTATTACAGCAAAAATTATAATCTCTGTTACTAGAGCTTTGGTAAATAGTTTAATGCATTGGGAATTCTTGAGAACAGTTAGACGAAGACCTGCCACTTTAAAAACTCCCTTGCCTTAACTGCTTTCTAACTCCAGTAGTCAAAAGCTGTTAAGCTTTAAGTGCTCTGTCATATTTGCGGGCTTTTATAGCAAAGAGTAGAGCAGACAGCAGTGCTGATGGAAAACAATGGTAGGTAGACTTAAAGTACTATAAAGCATAGAGACAATTGTATGTAATGCCTGGAATTGAAACCTTTTTGAATGAAATGATCGGCCATATGTGCCACCCTTATGGACCCCGTAAGAAGAAGAGAAGAAATGTACCCTATTGCTAACTGTGCATGAAATTGCAGTGTTAGAAGATATTGACCAGATGTTTCAATCTCAACAAATCGCTTGTTATGTGACTGAGTGAAAATCTCTCTGCCGCTTTGATCACATACACCTTAAAGGAAGAAGTAATTTAATAGAGGCTGTCAAAGTTCATCATTGTCAATAAACTTTGACTTGACCTTTGGCATCTGTTTTTGATACTATTGCTGATAGAAGCTGATAGGCAGCTGTTTACAGTTTGTGCTTTATGAATTCTGTGCTGCCAGACAACGAGAGAAGTCTCTTCACTTGTGGATTTTTTGCTGTCATTCGGAGTGTGGGTGTTTCATTGAGACTGCACATCTTCTAGCAGGGAAGGGAGAGTGACATATGCATGCGTTTTGGAAAGGAAGATTTGGTTTAAGGTTATAGATATGCAAAATCATATGCGAAATATCCTAAAATGTCACTTTGCAACAATATCAACTTCACTTATAGGTTAGTACTTAAATACATATACAGTGTTTTACACTGGAGAATTTTAAGGCATTTTTAAAATGCTTATCAGTCTTCCCTGTATCTCTATGAAGTGAGTGCTAATTCTTTACAGGTAGAGTAGGCTGAGGTACGGTTAACCGGAATGTACAGTTGCCCAATGAGTCTGTCTTACTGTACCCAAGTACGATGTTCCATTTTCACGTTGTTAATATGCTTCCATTAATATCTTAACACCACAGCTTCTAGTTACAGTAACAAGACTTTTTTTGTTTTTATTAGCCGCTTTGCCGTGTTTCACACAGTGTTCAACAAGGCAGTCAGTATCTTTGAGTTCTGTTACTGATAAAGATACTCTCAAACCTTACCTTGTACATAGCTTTGTAATATTAGCAAATTTCTTAATAAACAGCTGTATACACTGAAACAGCGCAGAAGAGTCCCAGGTAAACCTGGAATTCCTACCGTTGTGATACCCTTCATGTAGCTGTCATCTGAGCGATGGAGAACTGGCATGACCAACCCTGTTTTGTAGGTGTATCGTCTTTTACCTGGTTTGGAGAAGGGACCGAATTCGTGTTGTGGAAGGGGAAAGGCAGTGGCACAGCAGATCAAACAAGGAGCTGGGTGACATCTCAGGTTCTGTGCTTCAAATGGGAAAGGGACACAAGGCCAGCTGCCGTCTCAGTTATGTGCCTTGTAGTGTCTTGCAGGAGACTTTCTGCCTTTGGCCTCAGAGAACATATACTGAACTTAAGAAGCGAGGCTGCAGCACTTTGGGTATTTGAGGCAGAACTGTAGCATTATAAATACAGGATAAGGGTGATGGGGTAAGGAATGTTGGAATTAGGTGCCTAGACTGGCCAATACTTAAGGGGTGCAATAAAAGAGAGCGAGCTAGCTTTTGGCCACGTTGAAACTTTGGAATGTGGCTGCTACATGTCTAGTTACAGAAAATCCGCTCGTATTTCCTTGTACAGCAAGAAGCTTACAAACTAGACTGAAAATAAAAAAAACAGTGGACAAGCAGATGAAGAGGAAAAAAGGAAATAACAGGAAATGGAATACAAAAGAATAGCAGCACTGTAAATAGTTATTTGGATTATAGATTTTAAGAGGCAGTTTGTTAGCTTTGTGTTTTTGGATGTAGAAGTGAATGAAGTACTGCTCCTGGATGATTAACGTTTTGATAGACATTTTAATTTGAAAAGCTATAGCAAAACACAACTTGGGGCACTGCACTAAAACTGATAGATATTCCTGTGCAGAGATTTGGATAGTACATGTTGAACCAAATCCTGATAAGATTTAGATATTGGTCTCAGTGCAAGGCTTTAGCTAGTCTTTTCCTTTAAAAAACGTTATCACTTTTATATCATTTGACTGGAAGTTGCTTGAGGGTGTTGTCATGCATTTTAACAATATCACTTCCTCATGCAAGATTTGGCAGCTTCAGCTAATGGTGGAAGAATTACTGTGCAGGACACGGGACTCCTTTTTGCAAGCCTGCTTTTATAAAGATAAGCTTATTTTTTCCTTTTCCATTTTTTTCTTATATGGCCATTATGTGATAATAGCTGTTGCATTCTTTAGATGTTGATCAATGAAAAAAAGAAAAAGGGAAAAAAGATTGCAAATGTGTTGGAACAAAACTGTAGTATTTCATCTGTTTTCCAGGGTCTTGATACTGTATTCTGAAAACAATGATTCTGGAGTAGGGATACTGAGTCTGCTTGGGATGGAGTTAATTTTCTTCATTGCAGCCCGTATGGTGCTGTGTTTTAGGTTTGTCATCAAAACAGTGGTGTTGAACCCTGTGATGTTTTAGCTATTGCTGAACAGCGATGCACAGCATCAAGACCGTCTCTGTTTTTTCAGTCTGCTGCCCCAAGTAGGCTGTGGGGTGGGAAGGAGGTTGGGAAGGGACACAGCCAGGCCAGTTGACTCCAGCTGACCAAAGAGATAGTCCAAGCTGTGTGGAACATGGCCAGAAATAAAACCGTTGGGGGCAGGGAGGGAGGGGGAGTTTTGCCAAGGGAGCCGTGGCTCGGAGGCTGGCTGGGCATCGGTCTGGTGGTGGGAGGTGGTGAATGATTGCCTTTGCATCATTTCGTCTTCGATTTTTATTTACTGTTGCATTTCCAATTCTCTCACCCATCCCCCCCGAAGGGAGGATTGAGGGAGCGACTGGGTGGGGGGCTTAGCTGCTGGCTGGGGCTAACCCACCACGGTAGGGATTTTAAATGATACAGTATGTGTAATGGTAACAGAATATTGCATTCCAGTTGTGCTTGAGGTGTATCACATCATTCACAAGAAATAAGTGAGCTCACTTGGAACAGTGACACTAATGTCTTTTTTTAGGATTGTTTTGCGTATTGTCAGGTTTTTGTGTTTTTAAGATAGATATAAAACGATTTGGGGTTTGATCCCACTTACTTTATCTGGTTTTCTAAGACGAGGTGTGATTTCTTTTAGTATCTAAAATATTTGCAAAAGTATTCATAAGAGCTTGTTAATGGACTGCGTGTATAGTTGGTGATGGGACATGTCCTAGGGGTACAACAGACTGCTGAAACCTTCTGAAAAGTCTGTGGACTCATTCTAAACTTCAGAACGTAAAAATAAGAGATACTCCAAATAGCACTGTATAAAAAGAAGCCATTTCTGTTCTGATTTACTAAAAAAAGTGCTTCACGAGTAGTTGCTAACATTGTTTCGTTTAGATTTTTAGCAAGCATCTTAAGTCTTAGCTAATTTTAGGTCTTTGGAGTCCTCTCCTCTGCAAGCTGCAATTTAAAACAAGATCAGATTTGGCAGATCATGCAGAGAAGAGTCCAGCTTCAAATAACGCACTTCAGATGCACTTCAGATGTCTGTATTCAGTGTTAATGAGTTTTGAAGATCCTTCACTGTGAAGGGGCATAATGCTTCCTGTTGTGTTGTCAGTTCCCAAGCATTTAGGATTCAAGTCTACAGCTGAAAACTCCTCTGTGCAGAAGGTATGTCAATCTGAGCAAAGCTTCGTATGCTTTGGCATTGTTAGTTTAAGATGACTGACAGATGTGGAAATGCACTACTGGCTGCAGCTTTAAAAAAAGAATTCAGGAGCTAAGGAGTTCAGATGGAGAACAATGTGTGACTGATAGTGAATGTCTTTGTCAGCCTCCTTGTACTGATTATCGATGTTGTCCAGTTAACAGTGGCACTTACAGCAAAGCGTAGCATTGGAGTAAAATGAAATAATTTCTGAAGGATCTTTCGGTCAGAGGACTATAAAGCTGCCTTAAGTTTCATCAGTGTGATGTTTCTTTTTAAGTCTTGTGGGATTTTGTACTGAGACCCAGCAGTAGCAAACTCTCCTTTTGGCAGGGGAAGTATCTTTGCAGCTGGAGATAGTGAGGTAAACTAGATCAACTATTTAGATTTGCTGCTTTTTGCCGTTCAAGTAGAGGTCCTACTCTACAGTGAATTTTTCAGGAACAGCAAAGAAAAGCTTTAAATGCAGATCAAGTGTTGTGATATGGGATACTGGACTCTGCCTCTGTGGCAGAAGTATGTCATTCTCAAGCTAAATGTATAAGTTTGGGAAATACAAATCAAAGAACTTGGTTCTCTCCCTTTCTTTCTTTAATTCTTTAAGACCACTGATTTTCTTTCACATAGTATGAAGGGGCATTTTTTTATTTTTTGGGTGTAAGACACTATTCAGGTAACTCTGTCATCTCATCTTGACTATCCTTCTCAAAAGACAGCATTCAGTAGCCACTCAAAGTCAAGTCCCTTCTAGTGTTGGAAGAAGTGCTTCTAGAAGGGCTTCTGTAACTCAGAGGAAAGGTTATTTCCAAAGTCATTTTCTAATCAGACAAAAGGGGGAGATAGGTGTACCGCATCTTTGAGTCTGAGGAGGTGGAAGAGTGGGACATAGTTAACTCCTAGCAGTCTCACAAAGTCACAATTGAGTCTTCAGAAGTTTTACTTGTTACCAGGTTTTCTTGGCGCCTCAGCATATTGCAAGAAAAGACGATGCCGTTCTCTGCAATGGCCACCCACTCCCTGGAACGCAAAGGTTCTTACACTTCTCTGATAGCTAAAGCATACCAAAGAGTTCACCCTGTTAACTCTGATCATGAAAAAACACTTGAACAGATACTCCTACTACTGTGAGCCCAAGTTAGACTCATGAAAATAAGGAGAGAAGCATTCTGTCACTCTCTAGTGTATCCTGGAGTGGCCAGCATGCAGGCTTTGGTCTTTGATCATAAGAAATTATGTGCCTGTGTAGGGATAGGGTAATCCGATATTAGATGATGGTTGTTTTCAAATCAGCCTAATTTTAAGACAGAGTTACGCTAAAGGCAAGAAATACATTTTAAAAAAATGTTAATAATTGCTTTTAGCTTACCAGGATGCATACGACAAAAATGTAAGCAAATGCAATCTGTTTAGCTCGAGAACATCTGAAAGGTGTTCTATTTCCCGTGCTCCTTCCTCTGTCACAGATGCTTATCCGAACTGTGAAAAGGTCAGGGGCTGTCCTTGTGTGTACCTGATGGCCAACCTGCGTTGACAGAAGAAAATGTTAGGATGGAGATGTCATAAACCACTCTGGATTTTGAGTTTCCTTTGTGGTATCCCACTCCTGAGGCTGTCTCATTCTTTTGTGATAAGTTCCTACTTTTGACACTTCTGTCTTTGAGCCATTAACAGCCTCAAATTCCCTTGGGTGATGGTGAGGATTCATGGTGTGGCCAGGTGCCAACCTCCCCTGACCAGACTGTCAATACAGTTAGTTAATAGCTGCCTCACTGCCTGGCCAAACCCTGGATAATTAACTCATTATGCTAGTGCCTGCTGAGCTGGGTCATTTTCCGTTTCTGTCTAGAGTCTTTTTCATTCAATTAAATCTTGTATTCCACATAAATCTATAAAATGAATTTGCAGTTTATATAACCATATACGTGGCATTAATGCGTGCAGTTTGTTACTGGCCTTCGTTTGCTACTGGATATAATGCTGCCTGACTGTTTCTTGGTGATAGATGTCTGGTGACGACTGACCCTCATTCCCATTTCGAGTATTTTAGCCAAAATGTTGCTAATAACAACGGTGTGTGAAGTGGCCCGTAGAAGCCTGTTATTTCCATATCAAGTGATTCCAAATTAAGCTCCAATCCAGGGTCAAATTTTTAAAAAAGTGCTCCAGAGTCTACCTTGAAGATGTTATTTGTCTCTCTTGTTTTTTCACACGTATGCAAAAGATGCCTGCTGTGACTCATGCCACTGGGTGCAACTTCAGTGGTGTACCACAGAGATAGTTCTATACTTCAGTTTCATCAAGTTTGTAATGTGATGTCTGGTTTTTGCCTTTACTAATACGTAGCCTTTTAGCTGAGGAAAGGAGGAGTCCTGCAGCTAGCAACACCTCACCACCTTTATTGTGGGAATCTGCGGGGATAATTCCAAGAAGCTGAGAGTATTTGTAACTGGAGATCTGTGATGGGGAAACACTGCTGAACTACTTTTCCATCTTCCTCAGCGTTGCTTAAATTAGGTCAGATGTTCAAATGAAAATAATATCTGTATAGTGGGAATATTCCCCCACCATATAATACCTGTGTTTCAAATAATCATGAGTGTGAGCAGAACCACTGCTTGTGGAAGAAGTGGTCTGCACAATATACAGAGGTTCATCTCAAGAAATCCTAGGTCGTGATTTCTGATTCTTGAGAATAATTTTACTTACATTTAAAGTAAGGATTGTGATAGTTATATATGGCATATATCACATCTGAATTCAAACTGAGCTTCTGCCAATAGCCAAAACTGTGATACTTGAACAGAAATTCTTTTTTTCAGAGATGTATGTGAAATATTACTTACTGCTGCTCCAAATGTTGTCAGACTTTATATATAAAGGATGGAAAAGTTGTGTCATTTGATAAAATGGTGTAAGCCGATGGTGCAGTTTGAAGTCTTATGTTTCTTGAAGAATTGTTGGGGTTTGATGCTTTGATAAATGCTGTTCATAGTGATCCCTATTAATTCTTGTTATTTGTCAGAGTAAGGCATGCTTTTCAACATGGGACACAAGGCTTCAGGTACTTCTTAGCGGTGTGGAAATTGGTTCCATACTTGCTTACAGTAGGTCACAACATCTTTAGTCTTGTTAAATAATCTGTTCTGCTTAACCGTACCTCCAAATATAAGAGATTCCTAAGACATCCTAAATGAACACTGTGCAACTGGGCATTATGTATGTGCAAATGTATGTAAAATACAAGGATATCATAGATAATCCTCCTGTTAGGGTTTTTCTTAATTTATATTAATTTAGAGTGATACGGAATAGATTAGCAGAGCATATGTAGTGTGCATGTCATGAATGAGAGATTGAACGCTGCCACCGTCTGACGACACAATTTTATTTGTCCTTAAATTTTATATATCTTTAACTGCTGCAGGAAAGAGGTCTTGCAACTTTTGCCCACTTTTGCTTTATTAATGAAGACTTTTACATGATTCAAGAATTTATTTATTTTTTTTTTCTCCTCTGAAGCTGGAAGTAATAAAGATGTGACTAAGCATGTATTTGCAACTCAGTTACTTGACCTTTCTACAACCCGCAGCTACCACTAATGCTGCTTTCTAATGGAGACATTATCGTTTATTTAAATCTTGATTAGGAAACAATTATAAGTAGGGTTTTAGTATAGCAGTAAATTGATGTAGCCTTTAATTCATACTATAGATTGAGTGGATAAGCTTTCTGACTGTAATTAGAGTGAGTTATAATGACTTCAGTTGGTTGACTCACCACCAGCAGAGTAGGGCCTATGATTGTTGCTTCACATTTATTTTTTTAGCTCACTCTTGATTTTACATTGCTGCTAAATGCTATTTTTTGACTTAGTACAAAATGGAATTACATTTACAGTTGAACGATACATATTTTGTATGAATAAAAGAGGAGCTTTATGAAATAACCTGGCACCTTAGCAACACTGTGCAGCTACGCTCTTTCTTTACAATTCAAGTGACAGAGCTGCTCTTAATAAAGTTGGAGATAGATATTTTCATGCGTGGTTTAACAATGTAAATGGGAAGCATTTGCTTTTTTGCATATAATTAAATGGTAGACACAAATGGTTATTTTCAGTACCATTTATTTTTTTACATATTGTGAATGTTGCACAATGTTTCTTCTTAGGTTTCTCAAATGTATTGTTTTCCTTATGTGCTATCTCTGGGTTTTGTGGGTTTTATTTTTTTCTTTTCTTTTCTAAAAATTTTCTTTAAAGATATNGGTTTCTCAAATGTATTGTTTTCCTTATGTGCTATCTCTGGGTTTTGTGGGTTTTGGGGTTTTTTTCTTTTCTTTTCTACAAATTTTCTTTAAAGATACCATAGGTTGCTTGATTAAATGTAAGTGTAGGGGCATCTCCTTTGAGCAGGAGAACTTCTTTTGAAATACCTTATAAGAACATAATAATCCACTTTATTTGATAGTGAACTATGTGTATTTAAGTTTTATGTTAGGTATTAAGCACTCGATGGGATCATTAAGGGTAAATTTTTTATTCTTTGCTGACCTTCTCTCCCCTGATATACCAGATGTTTTTCAGTTCAGGCATAGAAGTGTTCTCTATGTCACAGTGCTCTGTAGGCGCAGAATTAAATATGGCGAGTGGAAGGAAAAAATGGCAAAAAATAATACACCAGGCATGCTAACTGTGTATTTGTTCTTTGTTTTTGTTTCTCCTGTCAATCTGCAGTGGATGATTCAGAGCCCTTACAAAGCTGCAACTTTCTTTGGGTGCATTGGCAAAGATAAATTTGGAGAGATCTTAAAGAAGAAGGCTGAGGAAGCTCATGTGGATGCCCATTACTACGAGCAGAGTGAAGAGCCAACAGGAACCTGTGCTGCCTGCATCACTAGCGATAACAGGTCAGGGGTCTTTGATATTTTCCTAATGTAGTTGGCAGAGTGTGTGAAGCCCAACTTGTTTGGACTATTTGGCCTTGAAAAACTGTGATTTGAATGATAAAGCAAGTATTAACGCCAGTTTGAGACAATACAGGACTGCCCGGCTCATAGTTTGGAGCTGAGCAGTATTAATATACTTTTAGAGATACAGCAGCAGTTGTATTATGACAGAAAAGTGTAAGATGATAATATACTACTTTCTGAACTTTATAGCTTCCAGTTGCTCTGGAGAGAGGAAATATGTGGGAGAGGAGTTGGTTAACAAGTATGTTTATGCAGCCTATATGAAAGCTGATTGGCATGTAAGGCATGTACTTGGTTGGCAAATGAGGAATACACTTCAGGTGATAATGTGTTTAAAGAAGATAGGTGTCAGCTATAGCCTGATTGAAAGGGTTAATTTGATTTTATACCAGAGGAAGAAAAAAAGCAATTTTTTTTTTTTGCTGGTTTTGAGCAGTTCATCTAATAACTGTAATTCTGTATGTCTACATCTTAACAATTTCATCTGAATTTTGTCTTCCATGTTTTCGTTTGCTACTTTTTTTAGATGGTCTTTGCTATATAAAAAAAATCACTTCTCCAGAACTCTATTCAACTTTTCTTATGTTTGTAGACTATGAACAATCGCCTTTGTGGTATTTTTGTATGGTTTCAAAGCATTCCATAAGTAAGAACCTGTTTATAGAGTGATTTATTTTGGGTATTGTAATAAAATTATTAAAAACAAGAATTTCAGAAAGAGATAATGAAGACAGTAGGCATTTATCTTGAGCCATGGCCCTTTGCTTTCTTCTTTCTCCCTCCACCCACAACCCTTGAACTTATGTGCTACTACTTTGCTGATTACCTCCTGACAATTTTTTAAAGGTTTCAAAACCAGCCAGTCAGGTCTGCCTTAATCTTGAGATGTTACCAGCACACACCAACCCTCCCTGATTTCTGCCAATATCTAAATTTTCTGATACTAGATATTGAAACAATGATGAAAATGGTATCGGTTAGCCTATAGAAGATTTTCTGTTTGGCTCTGAATAAGAGCAAAATATCTGTCATTATCCTTTTTGGTTTCCCTCTGTGGCTTTCAGTGCTGTTGATCCTAAGGAACTGTTCTTTCCCTTTCAAAGCTGTATCAGGAGTTAGTAGAATTTATTAAGGTAAGAGAGCAGTCCCATAATTACAATCCATACCAAACTTCCTGAGAATTTGGTGAATGTTTTGGGTACAATTAGAAAAAGTAATAGGCAGCAACGTGAACTGACCTGAGAGTCAGAGGAGGGAGAATTTTCCAAATAACATGTGGAACTCTAAAACAATTTTAGTTAGAGTGGACATCTGTTCCAAACCCCTGCAGGACACAGGGACAACTTTGAAGTTAAAATAGGTTTTTCAGGGCCACGTCAAGCTGGATTTTGAACATCTGCAAGGATGGAGGTTGCACAACCTGTCTGGGCAACCTGTTCCAGTGTTTGACCACTCTTCGTGGCAGAAATTGTTTTGATGATACCCAGTTGGAATTTTTCTTCTTCTAGCTTGTGTATATTCCTTCTTTTGTCCAACAATAGTCTTCCCTCATCTTGCCTGTAAGCTTTCATTAGATATTTGAAGACGGCAGGAAGGTCTCCCCTTAGGTACCTCTTCTTAAGGCTCAGCCAAGCCTTTCTTCATTTGTTAAGTGTTCCAGCCCCCTAATAATCTTGATGACCCACTGCTGGACTCACTGCATTATGCCAGTGTCTTCCTTGTAATGGAAAGCTCAAAGCTGGACGTTGAACTCCAGATAAGGTCTGGAGACCAGAACAGAGGTTTTCCTCTGTTCTGAGTATATAACTTCCTTTGTCCTGCTGGCTGCGTGCTTGCTCATATAGACCAGAATGGGATGAACCTTCTCTGTGCGGGTGCACTGCTGACTCGTGTTCCAAGCCTGGTTCACCAGCACCTCCAGGTCCTTTTCTTCAAAGCTGTGTTGTATCCTGTCAACATTCAGCCTATATTGTTGCATGGGAGTTACTCCATCCTAGTTGCATGACTTTGCATTTGCCTTCAAGTTTTCTGTCAGCCCAATTCTCCAGGCTCTTGAAGATCCACTGAATGACAGACAGCCCTGTCCTCCAGCTTATCAACCTGTCCCTCCCAATTTAATGTCGTACATAATGTCTTACTCTCAGGAATGAATGTACGTACTCAGTGGAGGAAGGAAGTTCATTCATCTTCATCTGGAGTTTTGACATTAATTATGTCTACAGACTTCCCCCTTCATCTCCAGGATCCATATTCAGTTTTTCAAAGAGACGACAAGCAATAAAGATATTTCGGCTCTGTGATTCTCTCTCTCTTCAGTCACATAGTGTCTGTGTATGCATCCTGTAGCAATCACCATTTCCTAGATGACATGATGAGAAACCGAACTCAAGACTGTCAATAGATGTGCATCATGAATTCAGAAAAAATATGTGCAACTTTTGCTGTGCATTTAGAAGTTTAGGTAAAGGTGTTCATAAAAATGTCTGCAAGTACTTCTTTAACTTATTAAGCAGTATTTTTGGTTTGCTACCATAAAACGCTTTTCTCTCTTAATATCAAATGTTTGCTCAAATACTGGAGGCAGCGACTCCATCTCAGTGGCTGTTTCAGAGCATGCTCGAGAGTGTGCAGCAAGTTCGAGTGACTTATTTCCCTGTTCAGGAGATAGAAGAAAATGGCCAATGGTTGCTGCTAAAGGCTTTATTGTGCAAACCCCCCCCCTTCTAGTGAGAGCAAATTCATTCTCAATCTTTAATTACCCTCTGATTGTTTCTTGGTTTTCAGCATTTTCTGTATCTGTAAGAATCACTTCAACCTGGCCCCAGTTGATAATTCTGTTAATTCACCAGTCTGTTGGGCCAGTTGAGGTACATGCTAACTTCTTTCTTCAGGCAATTCAGCTTTCTTGTGTCCTTTGGAGGAGCTGGCTAATAGCACTCCTGGTTTTCCCAGTAAGTGAGCATGTATGTTTATGTTCCAGGTGCTCTGATGTGAGCGTTTCTTGTTTCTGCTAAGTCTGTGTAGCCTTTTGCAGGAAAGGGTTCAGAGCTAATTCGTGATTACCACTCGGAATTCTCTAGCTTAGCAATACTAATACGTTTTGTTTTCTCAGAGCTTTTCAAGAAAATCCTAACACATGACTGAACTCTAAAGTCGTACCTACGCTCCGTCATAATCTGTGACTTTGATTTGTGCCTTCTGCTCAGAAATACCCACGTGCGCAGGGTCTCCATTAAGCTGTTTGATTTGAAGCGCTCTGGCTGTCTCCAATTACCATATTGCATTGAAAAACCTTCTCTGTGTCCCACATGTTGAACTTAGCGCTGTTAGACTTACAGTTTTAATTTGGAAAAGCTTGGTGCTTTGTCTTCAGTCTAACAATCTTTTATTACGCATCATGTGCAGAGCATCTCTCCAGTTGGATGTAGCCACAGAGAGCTGGGTGTACAGTTTCAGGGGCATGTGGTAAGTGAAAGGAGACACAGAGAGATTCTTTGCTTAGTTTTCTGGAACATAATTGCTTTTCACTCAGCAACATACGTAGACAGACAAGATTTTTCCAGCTAGGCCCTTGATGGATATCTAGGGTTTGCCAAACCTGAAAGATTTAATTTGCTTTTTAAGTTTGGTTTACAGAAAATTACCATCGTCATGCACATGTCTTTCTTGGATTTACTTGGTTCTTCGGTGGATTTCTTGTCATTGAAATGATATTCATCAAGAATAAAAATTCTTGCCCTGTTACTTGTACTGCTACACAGGCTTGGTCTATTTCTTTATATTTTTTTTTTTAATTTTCCAAATTCACATTAGTTCTTGTTGCCTTTAGGCTTTACAATTAAAGAGATAAGCCCCAAGAATATTCCTGGGATGAAATGACACAGAACTGTGCTATGTATTTCGATATATTCAGAAAAAGTTAGTCTAACTTTTTGTTTTCATTTTTATATACTTGATTTGTTTAACTTACAGGGAGTGTCAGTGATGAGTGTTTCAGGAAGCTTACAGGGAGACTGGTTTCTGTCTTCATAAGAGATTCTTTTGGGCCTTTGTTTGGTTTTTATTGAATAAGATAAAGAGAAATGGTGATAGTGGAAAGATGCTGTTTTGAGGTGAAATAAATTCTCAAGAATTCCCAGTTTACTTAACTCCTAATGCCTGTACATGATACTCAGGCTGGAGGCAGAAGCATAATTTGGCAGAAGCAGATTAGCAATTCACTCCGACCCATTGTCTCTGGATTGTCGTAGCATTTATATGGAAAAGGCTTATGTATATGACATCAATTGTATGCACGTTGGAGAAGGCAAAAGTTTTCAATAGCTGTATGTTGTATGTGTAATTACACATTATTAATCTGGCTAATTTACTTAAATATCACAAAACAATGATGTGTTAATGATAAAGGTGCATCCTATGACTATTAATTCTTGAAAATGAAATGTAAAACTCTGTATGCTAGCATGGAAATGTCTGTTTCCCCAACTCCCCTTCTCTAAATATTGGATATTATTAAACATTCTTGTAATAAAATTGCACAGAAGGATTTGTTCATGGTAGCCAGAGTGGAGAGCTAGCGCATACCCATCTTTTTATGACCTGTTTTTAGGAATATAGCTGTAAGTTTTGTGTGTTTCGTAAGGCTGACTTGAACGGCTGAAGAGGGGGATTTAAAGTAGAATGTACCATACCTGTAATAAAGTAAATATGATACAAGTATTTTTGTTCTTGCTAATGGAAGTTGTGTCCCATGGCTTGTGTTATAACTTGTTAGGAAAGAATGAAGTACAAATGAGTTTTTGGTAGCTTTCCAGTAATACACAGAGGGGTATAAACCAGAGGTTGTTTTAACAGTTCATCTAAAACTAGCAATGTTACCCTTTTTCGTTTGCTAAAGGAAAATATGCACCTACGGGGGGAAAAAAACCAAACAAACCCCTTTTTAAATAATTTATCTATTCATTGGAAAGTTATGAAGGCAAGACATACGTATCCATCAACTTTTTGGTTCTAGTGAGGCAAAACAGTTTTCAGAAGATAAACTGGAGTAGCTGCTTTCCTTTAGGTGTTAGGTACTAGAAGAGTTTTTATGCAAATCTGCAGATGCTATACCATACTGAGGGAGTTGACCACAAAATGCAACAAAGGTTGAGTCTAAGCAAATGAAGGCACGTGAACAGTATAATAGTGATAGATTACATAAACTATGTGGCTGGATTTAAAATACATTATTTAATATATGGTTTATATTTAAATTGTTTTGAATATCTGATTTAAAACATACTATTTAAATATTATTAAACGGTCAATATGTTTTTTGTGGTGCTTTTGTTAATTGCTTTTATGTTCCTTAGGATCTTGGATTATCTTTGAGAAATTTTGTTCTTTGTGAGAAATTTGCCGTAGTGTTAGATAAAGAGGATCTAATGCCTGGTTTTTAATCACTTCCAGGTCTCTTGTAGCCAACCTCGCTGCTGCTAATTGCTACAAGAAGGAAAAGCACCTTGATTTGGAGAAGAACTGGAAGTTGGTGGAAAAGGCCAAAGTTTATTACATAGCAGTAAGTTCAGCTTCTTTCAAATTGCTAAAATTTGTGTGTTACAACATTCTAAGGTTTAAGCAATAAGCATGTCTGTTGCATACGGTTTAGGATGATTTCGTAGGAATACAATAAAAAAAAGACTGCTTCAATTTCAGCATAGTTTGATTTTGAATTTAAATGTACAAATGTAGAAGGATGTTTTAGTTGTGTGCTGTCTTAAACTAGTGGGAAAAAATAAGAACTAAACATATTTTCAGAGCTTTTGTAGTAGTGCATCAAATTTACATTTCACATTTTCTCGTAAATTGTTGTGAAGGATGCACAAATTATGTAGAAAAACACTATTAGCATAATTATTCACTGCAAACAGTTTGAGCTTATTTGTGTGAACAATCTTAATTGCTATTTATTCCATAGTAATTACTACGGCACCTTATAACTCAATATTTCAGAAACAATGATTGTGACAAATCTCTTGAATGTGGGCGGTGGGGCAAACTGATTTTAATGATGAAATCTTACTTCTGGGATAAAGGGGTTTTGAGGATGGGGCATTAGTAGATTCACAATTAGTATTCTTTTTTTTACCATCCGGAATGAATCAAGCCAGATTAGTGTGTTTGTGTACATTACATCTTGCCGAAGTAGAAGCAGTGAATTTGTTTTCGTCTTGCTCTCAAGTTGATATGACTGATCAAAATTAGCAAACGTAAAACATCTATGACAGATTAAAACCTCATAACATGCATGTAATATATGGATTCTGTATGACAGCTGCTTCCATTCCGCTACCTGAGCTATGTGGGAACAGCTGGTAAGAAGTGTAAAAAATTGATTATCCAGGAGGAACAAGTTCATTGAAAATACAGTTATTTCTTTTAGCTAGTGTTAATGTCTCCAACAGCCTGTTAGCGCGCACTGCTCTAGGCTTTACATGCTTGTTATTGATTCTTGTGTATGGCCAAGACTGCCCCTTTATAACTGTCAAAAAATACTTCTAACCTTCTCAGTATACAAAGAAAATATATCCCACTGCTATGACCATATGCTTGTGCTGCGGTTAAAAAAAATACGTAGGTGTATTGTCTACTCATTTTTTATTTCTGTTTTTCAAGTGTTCTGAGTTTTTGTTTCCCAATAATTATACCTCAGTCTGTTCCAAATGCCATGCTGAAGAATTCATGCTATTGGCTAAAAAAATACTGAAAGTCTAAGAGTATAGTTTAAGTAAAGAAGAAGAATAACGAATGTTACCAAAAGCTATACTGCACTAAGTTTTTTTTTAATTTTACCATGCTTATATATAGTTACCAATGAAACTTCCAATATAAAATTTAGAAAAATTAAACTTCGTGGAGATGCTTCAGGAAAAGTGGGAGACGTTACATGAGGTGAAAAACAGGTTTGGGTTTTTTGAGATATAGCCGTCATCTTATTTTTAGTTCCGAAGCCACTCTTCTGTGTTCACTCAGTTTGATCACTTAAATTTTGACTAGGTGATTCACTACACTGATTTTCATATATATTAAAAGCTGTTCTTCAGATGCCAGTTCTATGACATCCGAGCTTTGACTAAGAGACAGAGAATTATTGTACTAAACTGAAAATAAAACCCAAGATGCGCATATGTTAATGGATAAATAAATAACAGTGAAGTGCTAATAAATTGTATTAGATATTTGCAAAATGGAGTTCAGATCAGGGAAACGTCTGATTGCAGGAGGAGATCTGTTGGGTAAAGAACCTGGTTCACACCTGTAGCAAAAGCACTCCAGGATGGGCTCATCTGAGAGAGTTCTCAGAGAGTGTTATCGCTTCAGATGACAGATTGCTCGTGTAACTTCAGTGAAGGAAAGGAGACAATGTGTAGAGCCATAGACGTTCCCTCATGCTACAGTGCATTCGTGCCCTTTTCTTTCATTTAGCTTCTCTACGTGCAGGTTTGTAGCGGTTTACCAGATTAAACAAAACCATGTAGTGAACAATTACCACCCCTGAGGTATAGGGTAGCTCTCCAAGTCATTAATTTATCTACTGTTGTCTGTCTTCACTTTAGTCTGGTTACCTTCCGTGGCTTTGCACTGGGCATATGTTGCTTTTCATTTCCTTCTTTCTATCCAACTGTCACCTATTCCTTGGATCGCGTTAGAATGTATGTTAGTGACAGATACTTATTCTGGAAATCCATGTCCTGAGATTATCAAACAATCTATTTCCTTGGCAGAGTAGGGCAGTCGTTGCTTTAGGACAGGTCTGGGATATCCTGTGGTCATCTGTATGTGCTTCCTAGAATAGATAATATGCTTTTCAATGCAGCATTCAGCAGAATGGCCCTCAGATGAAACTTAGCTCTGAAATCTAATCAATTCACAGAGGGAGGAGTAGGTACAAAGGAAAAGATAGTGAAGCCGTGACAGAACCCTTAAAGACGACTTCTGTTACCATGAATGAACACAATACCTTTATTTTAGCCATCTGGTAATCAGATCCGGCAGACAAATTGGGGGAAGACTAGCAAAGAATAGAACCCTGTAAATCACAGATAGAAGCAAAATGCAGAGGCTGCCCCTGCTTTCTCAAAGATGGTAAACTTTAAAGGTGTCTTTTAATCCTTTAAAATTACTCTACTTTGTGTCATTTAAGATAGATTACATGCACTGTCAAACTCCATGCAATTTCTTTCCCTTCTCCAGATATAATTCATATACTTGCAGTAATTTCTCCCACTGACATCATATCTTCCAGTCTGTCATATTCATTTCGCTGTGGATCAGGTAGCTGTGCTGCTGGTGTCTGATTAGAATTCACTGTGAGGGATTTTATTTGGTTCCTACTGGGGCTAGGAAATGTCTCTTCCTCAGACGTTTCCCTTATTTCAGAATAAGTTGAAAGTTATGATAACATTAAACATTGTCATTCTGTCTCTGAAGTTGTGAATGGGAAACAACCTGACGTGAAAATAATCTTAAGTTGTGTTTTATGTGTGTGGTTTTTTCGTTTTCCTTTCTTTCTGCGAATCTATGCTTTCTGTCAGGACTTGCATTTTAGAATTCTTGTGTGTTAGAGATGCATCTTACAAACTTGGGTGACAAAACTCCATATTTGGGCACCGTGCTTGTCTTATTTTCACAAGCATTTAATAAACTGCTGGTAATACTGTATTTATGTAGGCATCTTTAAGAATTCTGTAACGTGTATTGGGTTGTGGGGGTTTTGTGTTGTGCTTTGTTTGGGGTTTGTTTTTTTTTTTTAGGATCATCAATGTCTGTAGCGCCAGCTGAAATCTATGGGCATTGCTGGTACTCACTTTCTTTGACATTGCACACAAACATTTTAACATTTTTAGTGCAAGTTGTAATATATAGCTATTAATTTTCATATCTTATGAAGAGCTGGAATGCAAAGATATTTTTATTTTTAATTTAAAAAATAATTTGCTGAGAAGAGTTACTTAGGAGAGCAGAAAAACTCAGGCGAATTTTAGTTGTCATTTGACTCCAATTAGCACCTCTGTGTTACTATATGCGAGTAAGGAATTTTGTACTTGTCCTTTCCTAATGGGAAGAAAATGGAAAAGGATAAAATGCTTTCCTTCATTAAAAGCTGCACTTAACCTTGTGAAATCTTAACCCTGTGACAACTGATACGGCTTGCTCATACAGACAGCTCAATTGGAACTTTCTGCCTGTATTTGAACATTATTGCCACAAGCGTGGCGCTTCCCAGATGTGTGTTTTCTCTTGTTCCAGTTATTTCTGCCATTTATTTAGCTTTACTCAATTTGTTCTTCAGTCCAACACCTGCATTCATTTAATGTTTGCAGTTGGAGGCATTAGGTGGGTGAGACACTGTCATTTGATGCTAATATTATCTTGATGCTGAAGTAATAAATGTCTTCTTGAAAGGTCCTTCTGTGCTTCAGTTTTTCTTTTTTTTTTTTTTATTTAAATACTTGCCTTTACTAAGCGTATGAAATGGCAGTATTGACTGCAGTTAGGTCCCCGATCTGTAGTAACTTGAGTCTTAGCTTAGAGTGGATCAGATAAGTAGCTCCCAAAACCCACAGATCTTCCTTTAATAAAATGCTCGTCTCTTTTCTGTGCAAAGGAAAATAGAAGGTTGTTGTTTAGGCACTGTATTTGAACTTGTACTTTGTGGATAGAGTTTGTGTGCTTAAAAAGCTTTTCTCAGTGGTATCTATGTAGACTTTTTGCGTAGCCATTTCACATAGGTACGGCGTTGCTGATACTTGTGCTTATCTGTGATCATTAAAGAGATGTGGGACCATTTTTACACGGTACTTTCTACATTATGATCCCTTGTGTTTGCTTTTTGAACTTCCAGTGCCTGAAAGCTTCGGCTCCTGTGCTACCTGTTGTAGTCGGAGAGTAGAGGAGCAATGAAGCTTTTTTTATAGCTCTAAGACTTTATTTCTCTGCAGCTGAATTTTGGGTTGCTCGCTTTCAGGATTGCCTTACAACCTTTTATTCGGAGAAGATAACACTTTCACTCAATCAGCTTGGTGTCGGCTGTTGTTATTTCACAATCCATAAAAGTTTAAACCGTTCCCTTCTCTTACTTCCATGTAGCAAATAATAGAAATTTCTCAATGGTGATGCCCTTCAGTTGTACCACATAAAGTATAAATTTTTCTAATACCTCTTAGATTTGTTCACCGGCATTTGTTAGAATTACATTCACCACCTTCAGTATTTCTTTTGTGTTTACAAATTTAATGGCAAGTGTAGTTTATTTTGATGTTAATGATGGTTTTGATCAAGACCAGGTATTCTGGTCTTAGGCTGAGTTTCACGGAGGAAATGTCATGTATTGCAGCATAACGATAATGAACCCAATGTAACATACCTATCTGCTGGAGGAGAAGTTTTTAAAGCTCCAACCACCTTGCTATGTTTCAACAAGTACGGTGGTATTTTTATATTTATTTTCTTCTAATGCCTAAGTGCTTGTCTAAGCAGAGAGATACTGTGGTGGTGCAGTGGGCTTGATGGCGGAATTATCTGGTTTCAACATGAGTCTGTCAAAACATAAGCTTGATGTCAGCAATGTGTAGCAAAGCTTAAATAACATTCTACAGTATTTTACGTGAGGTTTGGCTATTCTACTTGAGAAAAAAATGCTGATTATTATAACAATGTAAGTATAAGTGAAATTTCTTTTGTGCTGTCTCCTCCTTTCAGAGGCATATTCAGTGAAGGCATTTTTATTGTAATTTGCTGCTATGATGAGTATGATAATTTACTATGGATTGTGATAGGTTTTTTCTTTGAGATGTTCTGGGTCTATGTGTGCATCATGGGAAACAAGAGACGAAGACACTAGCAGGAATCAAAATATGCCCTAAAAAAGATATTTGTTTGAGTAACTCCACAATAGCTTTTTTTTCCGTTGATAACTTTTGCCATAGTGCTCTGGCATCAGTATGGACGCCATTTGACATGCAAAACAATTTCTCACAATAATGGATAGGTTTTGTGGCCAGGAAAAAAACATTCTGAATGTCTTAAGCATAAAGAAGAAGCTGCAGATAGCAAGGGTTAGTTGTGGCCTTTCCTGCTGGCCTGGGACAACGTCGCCTTCCTGAAACCCACCGTCTTGAGGGATTGTGTTTTCTGGAAATTCTGGCTGCAGTGTGATGCGTTCGTTGTGGAGAGACGATAGACTCTGTATCTAACCAGGAAGCAAATCTGCCGTTTACTGGCTTCCAAAACAAATATGGGAAAAGGACTTTCTCTCTCGTAAATACAGAAATTCCCATCTTTATTTCTTTGATCAAAATGCAAAAAAGAGCTTTGTCTAAACTGGCACCAGCACGCGTTATGTCATTCTGTGGTGTATTTAGGGTGTGGTATGCATTACGCACCCATTTCAGGTATAACTTCTCAGGCATAGACAATTTGGCCAGTGTTTTCTCAAGTAACTTATGTGGAAAAGGGAATTAGAAACTTTTTTCTTATTTTTTGCGAAGCTTGATCCTCAAATGTCATTCTTAGAAGGTGAATGCTTTGTACTTTATGCAGAAAAACGCACCATCAACTTTCAAGAAACATTGTACCTTCTTTTTCTGTCATAGAAAATTAATGAAATTAATCTGTCTAACATCATAAAAATATTTATTTCTAAATGTTCACCCCTATGTTATTAATTATATTTATTTACATGAAGAACATAGACGTTTCCTTTCCTGTCACTCTCCTCCTACCCCAGGAGCCTTTAAATTGCAGATACCCTTCTTCAGCACAGTAATTAGTGAAGCTCAGTCATCGCTCCTTTTATCATGTGATTTTTTGGGTGTTTTTTAGAAGAATGCATTATTAGAGCACTTACACAGCCAGTCTAGCTGCAACAGCCAGGCGGCAATAGCAGTGCCATTTTTCACAAAGAAAATGTTGAACAGGAGCCAAATGTTTGGTGGCAGAGTCTGTTGCTAGGAAATCAAGTTCCTGAGGCGATTAATGACAAAGCAAGCAATAACAAGAAGGCAGAATTACAGATTTAAAAGAGAGGGAGAAAAAAAAAAAAAAGTGGTTGGTGTTATAATTACCCAAAGAAATCCGTACTCATTAAATTGGCTGTTTTTATGATTGACTTTAATTGGAGGTTAGCTCAGATATTTAGCTCCTTTCCCACCCCTTTAAACACACACATGCACATAATCTGTAGAACTGCAGACTTGTTTTTCTAAGCATTGAGAGGAGCTTGCCCTGTAATTTGATCCCCACTGACAGATGCATTTTCTATGCTGCCATTTTGAATTAACCTATTGTGCAACAATTTTCCTCAGCTCTGTTGAATAAAACATCAAGTCTTATTACCTCAGATGGATTTGATAGAGTAAAAGAATGTACTTCTAGCTGAAGTAGACTATTTGCAATGAGTTCAGTGATTTGAACTCTGCCAACAAGCGCCAATAATTTGTGATGTACACTTAAAGAACGAAAGAGAGAAGAGCCGCGTGGGGGGTCTTTTTGGCTGTATGGAGTTCAAACGCAAACCTCGGAGTAATATTGTTGTTTGTGCTAAGGTTATTCCCTGAGATCAAGCCTTTTTAGCTAAAGCATCTTAACTACGATTTTTACCATCGAGCAGATTGGGTTTGAACCGGAGATTCTCTTACCCCCAGTGGTTGTCCAAACTGGTAGGCTACTGTGGGATTAGAAAAATAAAAACCAATCCCCCTCTCCCAGAAACCCCAACAGTTGGATTGTTCCTCTGAGACTTCTTTTGTGAAGAGAAATGTTCCCTCGTAAAGTTAAACTGGAATAAATGATGTTTTAAAATGATTTTAAATTCCAAATGGTTTGTATCCTGTGGTAAGGGAAGAACAGGCTTTCACCTTATTCACTTTTCTCCCCAATTAGAAAAACTTATGCAGTCGGTTCAACAAAATTTTGGCACAGAAACGGGGAGGCAACTGACCCTGACATTTAAATCCTGTCATGTTTCATCGATCATGTTCAACACAATATTCCCTACTTTCAGCAAGCGAGAAAATCTCCTTTTGCAGTACCTGTAAGTGAGCGTACTGAAGCTAACTGTAAAAGCTAAATGATGCCATAGCTCTCCAAATTCCTAATCAGTGAAACAATAGAACCACGCGTATTCTGTCCAACAATACCCACATTACTAATCAGATGCCAATGCCAAGCTGTCTGCTTTGTTAAATACCCAGGTTCCCTGAGGCAAGAAGACAGCTGCTATAACTACTATGAAATTTGGTAGCTCAATCTATTTTTGCTACCCTTGGGCTATCGAGCTACTGTTAATTCAGACCACCCCAATTGGTACACTTTAGGGATTTTTTTTTTCAAAGTGTTTGTAATTAAAATGATAAAACATCATTATTACTCCAAAGATGTTGTGTGCACTTTGCATTTGACAGATACCTACAGAGATAAACCCAGCATGTAATTTTCATTGACATAATGGTCGTGATTGCATTACCCTTTTAAAAGTATATTGCTTTTTATGGGGGTAGGGGGGGGAAGAGGGGAAAGGGCATGCTTTTATTTCATTAGTAGAATTTGTAAATCTGTTGAAATACTAAATCAGTCTCTGGGTTGCAAGCTACGTGTCTGCAAAGGCTGAATCGGGCTTTGTGGCAGACTGGGGAACGGTGAGAAGAGGCCATCGCCAGGGCCAGGGACCCGCCGTGCCGCCCGCAGACCCCGCAGAGACCCTGCTCCCAGGTGCCTCTGCCTTCAGGGACACCGAGTCTCGAATCATATGTAAAGTCTGGGCAGATTTAACACACTATTTAAATGTAAATTAAAAAGGGAAGCCTTCATACTCGAAGGGGTGAGGTGAGTCAATTTGAAGGGAAATTTTTACTGCAGGTCCTCTTGCGTGTCAGTCTTTATTAGCTGCTCCCTTTATGAGAGCACCAGAATTTTGTCTGTTACCATGTCAACTTTGTTAGAGCAAAATCTCAAAACTAAAGCACCAGCAAATCGAGGCGTTAGAAGCTCTGACTGAGATAGTATTGGTTCTATCTTGAATTATTTTTTATTACAGTACTTCTCTGATAAGGTATAAAAAGAATCGTTAATTCAAGACTCTCTTGAAGACTGAAACTTGAGATTTGTGACTCTTTCTGATTTGAGGTAACTTGCTTATTTTGGACGCTGACTACCAAAATGTATAACAAATTGGTAGTCAGCACTCTGGGTACAGTTGATTGAAATTTGGCGTTCCACTGTTCTTCCAAAGGAGTTGATCTCATTAACCTGTGGAGATGTCGTAGTCTGCATAACCCTGGAATAGGTATTCTTTGTGCCTATGTCATCAACTGCTGCATTAAAAACCGCATATGTATACGACAGCAATTGTGCTCTGTTTTACATGAGGGTTAATTTTTTGACAGCAAAAACTACGTGCATGTGTGTAACTTGAGAGCTGAGTTAAGCTCTTTATGATAGTCCACTACTTGGTCTGAAGTTGAAATTATGGTTTCGTTTATCATTTACATGTGTGATAGGGACGGTGCAGTTGTTTAAATACAAAACTCTTTTTTCTTGTCTTGCAAAAATTTATGATTAATGATTTGCTTTGAGCACACACATTTGTGCTTGTTCTTTCAAAGCCAGTAACTTTTGCACTAAAATTATAGAATGCTGAAATATGTCTACATAGTGCTGGCGGATTCATATATCCTTCCCCTTAGCTCAAACCTGAACTGTGCTGAATGGCACTGGTCTACACTGTAGACTACAGGTGGTGTTTTGCAATGGCAGGAGGGGAACCTGAAGGCCACTTTTTGGTTCTGCAAGTAACAAGTATTTAAAAAAGTAAAAATGTTTTTACAGCATAGCTAATCAATATCCTAAAAAATCTGTGTCAAGTAAATTTGTGTCCTACATGGTGCTTAGCAATTGTGTACGTAGAGTAAAAAAGTATTTTGCAAAAATGCTTCTGCACAGATTGTCAGTGATAACATCCTAAACATGTTAATGGTACGCCCTGCACATTGGGCTTTTTACAGCTTTGGGATAGATTCTTTATGCCTTTAGGAGGCAGAAGGGCTGAGTCCCGCCAGCCTGGTTTGCTTGCGGGTTTATTTGAAACAGGAATTGACTGATTCCAAAAACAGACTCTGAAAGTTCATTTGAAAGAGGCTACGGGACGTAAGACCGATCCTGGATTGGCCTTGGTGCAACAGAGGAAAAGACCTTTTCCCTTTCTCAGGGGACATCTGCTTTAGTTGAGGCCTTTCATGGTGTTTTCTGAGTTTCTTTTTAAAGAATAGGACTGTGCCTTAAAGACAGGGCTAAGCAGGTTTTGTGGTGTGGCTTTAATCCTTCTAGTTGTGGGGCTAATGCTCAATCAGCAGCGCGCTGGGTCACCTGCTTGGTAAATGTGCTTCAGACTGTCTGGTTTGGTCAAAAGAAAGAAGATCCTCCTTTTTTTCTTTTCTTCTTCCTTTAATTAAGGATAGAATACGTAAGGAAATACTAAATTCTCTGAATAAGTCTTGAGTGCTGCTTTAGAAGAAATGTGTTAGTTGGAGAAGTAGAGGTAGACACTGTTACTTTCTAAGGCGTAGCCAGACCATCGTGGTAGCAGGTAGGGTTTTACTGATGAAACGTCATTTTAGAAATATGAACAAAATAAAAAGACCAGGACTAATCCTTGCAAAGATTTGACTTAAACAAAAGCTAAGGGCACTTAGATTTTCTCCACAATAGAAGGATTTTGCTGATGCAGCTGCTGTGGAAACCCCCCCCTGGGGATTTACACTTCTCTCTGGCATAAGCACCCCAATGTGGAGACAGTTCGGAACAGCTGCTATACCAGCAGAAATGCTCTCACCTTCCCAAACTAATCATACTTGCACCAAAGTTTTTATTGGCAGGACTGTGTTGGTTAAGGACAATGTGGTTTTTTCGTGTTTCTAAATAATGTAGCTGCTCGGGCAACATTATTTAATAAACGCCTGGCCATAATGTTCACCATAAATATCAGCATACTCAAACCTTGTAGTCCGCAGGTATTGCAAAGCCCTTTCTAAATCACAAGATTTCCCACGTGTAGTATGTAGCTAATAATGTCTAGCCCTTGATTGAAGATCTGTCTTGTTAGCAGTTTTTGTGCTAAAGTTACTGAAGTTGTTTTGCAGAACGCCACCGCTCCTAATAGTTTTTTGCCAACTATACTATTGCCAGATGCAATATAACAATACTTTCCTGCAAATTTGAAAATGGTGGGGAACAGCAGTTAACAGTATTTAGCATGAAATATGCCTTGGCATATGCCTCTGAACATGTCTTTTTAAGACCATATGGAGTATAATTGGTGCTGAACAACATTGAGGTGTTTTGTGAAAAGTAAAGGCTAAGCATTATAAAGAGTCATAAAATCTTAAAGAATGAGACAAATGGAATAAATGGGAGAAAGAAGGGAGGTACTGAATATTCTGTCTCTCTCTCTGTATAGCCTGAAGTGAGAGACCACAGTATTTTTGATAGATTTCTCTTCACAGTAGGTTTAAAATTAAGAAATTCAGCAAAACAATGGCAGGTAGTGGGCATAGGAGATGGTCTGAGTAATTAGAACAAAGCAGAACCAACATTATCATCCACTGAGAGCACCCAGGAGAATATTGGCATTTATAGCTGGGCTTACGATCATTGACACTCTGTATATGGCGTTCTTAAGGCACTTGATCACAGCAAAGTAAGGTAAGAATGAATTTCATCCTTAAATATGGATTTCCCCTGTCCTTTGAGGACTGGAGTCAAAACTTGAGAGTTTTTATTCATGTGCTTATTAAGATATCTCATTTCCAAGAGATGATTTAGAATTAGTAGAGCAATGTGCTAAAATTAAAATTCCTCACTACTTAATTGATTTTAATCATGAACTGTAGCTGAATGTAGAAAAAAATTTACAAACTGTGACTGAAAATTTTCAACTACATGAAGGGTCCAATTTTCTTTGAAGAAAAAGAGAAATTTTCAGCGAGCGTGTGCATAAAGGATAGCAAGTATTCATTCCCCAGAACTAGCGCTGTCCCTGAGTGCTTCTTTATACTGCTGAGAATGGGCTGAAGAGAGTTTCTGCTAAGGGCTGTAGATTCTTATCTGCCTAATTGAGCCATCATTTGTTGACATGAGGGAAATCATGTGACCTGCCTTTAATGCATTTCTCCTTAACGGCAGAAGTGTAAAATGTAGTTCGTGGAAGGGGAACAGAAAATGTTAAAATGTTTTTGAATGGCCTCCTGTACGGAATACTGTGAGGCTTTGTATTGCAGCAGAATCAAATGTTTGAACATTTGTACGGTAAATACGTTAAATAAAACCATCAGATTCTAATTATTTTAAAATCATTGAACTTCTTTCTATTACAAAGCCCCCCAAACCTTCAGAATAGGAATTTAATAAGGTCTTAGTTTTATCACTATGATGATAAAATTATGTCAGTAGAATTGAAAGCAGATGTCATCTTTTCTTTTGAGCAGAAATGTCCCCATAGTAATCTGCCCAACTGCAGAGTTGGTACCGAGTATTGTACAGTGGTAGAAGGAACAACAGAAAACATTCAATATTATCATTTACTAGATAAGTATCAGAAAAGGGTATTAAAACACCCTGTAATTGGGGGCACATTCTCTGCTTTATTCAGTCCATCTAGCACATGAATTTTATATTAAACTTCAGTCATGCTCCCTAACCAAATAGTCTAATTTTAGAATGTAGAATTACAGGCACGCTGCTGTCTTTTGGACATATCTTTTTGTTAGAATAATCTTTCTCTTTTTTTTTTTTTTTAACACTGAGTTGAATTGATCTCATCTATAAGAAAAGTTAATTTCAATTTTGTTTTTAAAAGAAGTAATTACTGGCTGCTCTCTTGATGAAGTGATATCATACGTTGGAGGATAGGGGCACAGCAGCAAAACCACTTTAGAATGGTATGTAGAAATCATGTAACCGAGGAACCTGAGACTGATAGAACTCCAGAGGTGAGCTTACCAATGAATAGATAATCCGATTGTGTCTGCTAATTTTTATATCACTAGCAGTCATGTCACCACTGACCGGACAGGGAAGAGTATCAGAGAGTACTTGAGTATTTCTGCGACTGCACATCTCTAGGAAATCCTCTGAACTGGAAGAGTATTGTATGTGCTTCTCTTCTTTTACTCTTGTCTAGACATCCACTTGTGGCTGCTGTAGGGATGCAATACTGGACTAAGAGGAACTCTGAGCTGATAATTTACTATTGTAGCTTTTAAGTTCAAAAGATTCATGGCTTGCGCCTCTTGTTCTTGGTTTTTGACCTAGTGAGAGAAGAAAAATGTGAACAATAATGACAAGTAAGACAAAAGTGTTAGAGGTGAAAAAGAAAAGCGTAAATCTTTAGACGTTAGGAAAAAATGCTCCTGGGATGTTATAACATTGCATCTGTTAATCTTTTGCATGAAAAGAATACACATACTTTAATGTTTTATTTCCAGAAAAATTGTGATAATATTAATAGAATAGAGTACAGCTCACACGTTTGTGAACCATGGCAGAGCATTTACTGTGTTTTCCACAGCGTTCAAGCCAGTGGTTTTAGATTTGAAAACAGATTTTGTTAAGCCGTAATTGTTTTAAGCCTGTATTACCAACTAGAAAGAGACTTAATAGTTAATATCTGCCCTGAAGGCTTAGTTTTTAATTCTGACTGTACAATGTAATAATATGTAAGTAAGCAGAAAATTCAAGGGTTGATTTAGACTTTCTCATGTGGAAGGCAACACCTAGAATTCTACCCGGGACATGAATTCCATTTTCTAAGCTGAAGGCTATAAATAGTTATAATAGCTCAAAAGCTGTAATTGAATCACAGTCAATATGTATTTAAACTGGAGTTAGAGTCATCCTTGCCTCCTCTTGTTTCCCCATTTGGGAGAATAATTCATACCATTAGACGGGGTATGGGATATTTTGGTGCTGAGTGACATACTGTCAGGAAGGAAGAGCACTGCTGCGTTTCCCCCCATTCTCGTTTCAGCCCAGGTGGAGAGTTGCAAACCTTAGACTTCGCTTGTGCTGCCTCCTTTCTGCTTATAATACAAAGGTATTTGTGCATATGCAACCGATGCATCAGTTGGCATTTGGAAAGTAATTTTCTCCTCCTCCTAAGAGTAATTGAGCAGTATCGTTTTAGCCAGTAAGAGTATTTTTTCCAAAAATCGAAGCTCAGTCATCATCTTGTCTTTTCTTTCTTATTATTATCATGTATATTGTAATGCTAAAAGTAGTCGCTTACATTTTATTGTAAATAGATACTACTTAATATTGCATTGGGTTTACAATACTGTATTGTCCTCTGGTTACGATTCAGCAAAGATTTCAATTTTTATAATTTTAACAGTAGGTAGGCTTTAGTTGTAAATTAATAGAAAATATGTAGCTTTGTTTGGAACTCATGGAACTCATCCACTGGTAGATGGAAGGCTCTTAAAACAAGAAAAACAAAACCAAAAGAATCCTAATATTATTGAATGTATGTGCCCTTTAGGTAGCATATGTGTGTTCTTGGCTTTGCCAATTCAAAATGTCCAATGGAAATCGATTTCTGTTTTTAGCACAAGAAGAAAAGGGGGATTGAGGTAATAAGAACCTTGGTTTGTTGATATGGCCGCTGGCAAAAAAACCAGAGTTGCAGAGTGACTCATCTATACTAGAAGGGCAATAGTAGCCCACAGCTAAATAAAAAGAAAAATCGGTTACGTTGTGTGCACTCTTAGTTTTGCGTATGTGCCTTAATTATTTTAATTGAAGGAAGATTAAATACTTATTGTGACATCAATCAGCTAAAAATTTGCGTTATGAATTAGGCAAAATGTTAGAGACAATCCTGTACAGATTTGGGGGCTAAATCTAGAATGTGTTTATAGTTCCTTCGAGTTGAAGAGCTCTGGCTAAATATGGAAGCCTTGATGAAATGCATAAAGCGTGTTAGCTGTAAGTTCTACATGAGTAATATTTGCTTTGGAGTTCTGTTTGCCTTCACTGATAAGTTTGCCGAGCAATACTCAAAAATGATGATTGCCCTGAAATGGATGATGGTTCAAAAATAAGCCCTGTGCAAATTAGAAGGAGTTAATATTTGCCTGATACAACAAATGAGTAAGAAGTTTTAGAGCAGGCGTAAAAGCAGTTCTCAAATTATACTCTCTTGTTTAAAAAGAATGAAAAGCTTTTAGAAATCCTGTGAAACATTGTGGGTTCGTCTTCCATGTCAGTAGTGTTTATTGCCACAAGAGCCACAAATGTTTGAGAATATATTATAATAAACTACCCGGTTCTACCCAGATGTTAAGGATTATTACTAATGACTCATTTTGCTTTGTAATTGCCATCAAGTTTTTTCATTACCAAAACCTCTGATGAGAAGACCACTTTCCCAAAATTTCTCAATACACTGTTTTTTATATTGAACTTTATAGATTGTTTATTTTCCAAAAGCTCTTAGCTTCTAATGTCTGATATAAAGTGTTTTTTGGTCTAAAATGCGTTATAAAAGGACACACATTTGGTTGATCTGTCTTTGTTTTATTTTGTATAGCCTTCTTTGGCGTAGTGCTTCAAATAATGGAACACCACAGATCCTTCAGCCTCAAAATGTTCTCTGCCGTTTTGGTAATAATGGGCCAGAAAAATTGGATTCCATTCTTCTGTCGTCTTTGTTCCCTCTAACTTGCCACATTAAAAAGATTACTGCAATCTTGGCAATAAAATGCTGGATTTCAAGTGTATGGAAGCAGACGACTTATGCTGCAAAGGTGGTTTGGTTTAGTCTCCAGAGAGACATCCTTTTTTTAAATCTCCTTAGACCTCAACCTTCTTCATGATGATGTTCTCTATACTTTGTCTTTTATAGCTTAATTTGCTTGTGCCACATGGAAGATTTCTGTTGCTTACTGTAATTTGATGCAAAATATAAAAATTCATCTTGTCATTCTCAGAATCTCCCCTGCTGATGAGCTGCAGGACTCGGTAGCCCACAGTCACGTGGGCCTTGAAAACTGAGTCGTGGGCCTCATAAATTGTCTAAAAAGCAGTAACGGTATAATCTGCAGCTGTTATCATACATAGGAGGTGTGACTTTTTTTCGCAGTATGGAAGGAAATTAAATGAGAGGGGGCAAAGAGCGTGTTATAAAGGAGTTTAGTGCACTGTTAGGTAAACGCTCGTGTTTTTATTCAACATATTTAAGATACTTTGTTGGGATGTGGGTTACCCCATTTGGTTTACAGTGTGGTTTTCCTGAAAGGGTAGCATTGGTTAAGCACAATAAAGCAAACAAATCATTTTCTCCAGACGTATGTGGTTGAAGTTCAGTGACTGGAGCCCCAGACTAGCGACGGTTGATTTGCCTTGCGCTAATGCGAGTTCTTATGGTTGGTGGTTCAAATGTAGCAGTAAATCTCAGTGTAATTTTTCTCCAATTTTGCTCATATTTTTGTTACATACCTCACAGATTTTTATAAGAGATTGTGATATGCTAGTAAGACCACCCGGTAAGTTTAGAACTAAATATTTGATGCATTACGTTGACTATACCGTATACTTATTAATTAAAATTTTGTTAAAATTTTATTCAACACTGTGTCATATGTTCATAATGGGGATTTGAATTTCTAATATAAATGTTACAGCGGGTTCCTCTTTTACTAAAAAGTTAACTTTTCATCTGACTTCAGCAAGCTAATCCTAAAAAAAAAAAAAAAGAAAAGGTAATTTCATTTCAGAAAATAAATTTTCAGATACTAGCAAGTCAAACGCAAAATTAAGCACACTTTCAAGTTGCTGCTTTGTCAAAATCGATTTAGATTTAGAGGAATTCCTGTGGATTGAAGTGAATTCTCAGAAGAGGTGGTTTACGTGAGAGAAATGAAGAAAACTGCTTAACTTGCTATGAAATGCACAACATTTATTATCCCTTTCAAAGCTGGTGCTGCATGCGGTTGTAGCTGTTTACGAGTGGGTTGAAGGCAGGTGGATGAGTGTGCTTTCAGAGATGGCCCTGCTGCTCCAGCTGGGCCAGCGCAGGAGTACTGACGGTTGGCTTTAGCTGAACGGGAGTTGAGCTACTTTGAGCGATGCTTTGTTTAGGAGTACTTTGTGCTCCGATTGATCTTGGTAGTTTAAGGTGCTCTCCAAAGTTGTAGGGAGTTGTTTAATACAACTGTTCAGGCATGGGTTGGACAAAGTTATTGTCATTGATTTTCCTTTTAAGTCCAAACCCAAGAATTAACCTCATCCCCTCTATTTGCTTTAAATCAATGGTGTTGATTAAATAAACTCCTTTTTTTCCCTTCCTCTTATGTCACTCTCATTAGATATTTAAACATACATTAAACTGGGATGTAGATACTGTTTATTTCTTTAAAATATTTTCTTCAGCAGAATAAAAAGGAGAAATATAAATGAGAAATAAAAATGTGGGACAAAATAAGAGCCATACTTACAACTCCTGAGAGAGCGATCTGATAGAGTAAGGCAAGTGCTAAGGGAAGAGTTAGGAAATCATGGCCATGGCATAGGGAAATGTGCACAAAATACTCTCCCAGCGTTCAGCAGTCTGCAGCTCAAGGGTTTCCTCAGGTAGGGGTGGTAGCGTGTTGCTCAAGAGTTCTTGAGGCTGTTCCCAAGTATATGCAAATAATAGTTTTTTGAACTTCTGCGTTTGTGTCATTCTGAAATAACAAGTCACACACTTCAGTAGTGTATGTATGAAGTATATTTTTTTGTTTTGAGCCTGCCACCTGGTAGTTTTATTGGATGTCCTTCGATCCTCGTAGTATGAGAGACACTGAGCAAGTGTTCTCTGCGTCCTTCCTGACGCCAGAAGCTCGCGTGTTTTTCTAGAAAGGGTGCGTTCGTGTGAGGTGGTCGACACGGAGTGAGGGATGATGTGAGCGTAGAATGCCAGGCTGACCCCATATGGATCTCATTAGCGCGGGTAGGTTGTGAGGAAACGCACCTAACGTTTGAAGTGGAATAGGCTAATGTGTGCAAAGACTTTATGGAGTCCTGAGGCTTGCCTGCAGACACTCGGAAACGGTGGGTAGGAGTGTGAGTTTATAGCATGGTTGTTGCTCCACTGCTACATGAGTACTCTGAATGCGTACCACACTAAAGGTGCTGCAAGATGTGCTTTCCCACCAAAACCACGGATGAGCTCCGAGTATAGCCTTTATGGAAGTTACCGTGGAGTACAATGCTGTATTACACTCTAGCTTACTCTATATTTATTGTCCAGTGGGGACCAGCCCAAATACAGCACGTGTGCATAGATTTCTGTTTTCTCATTGTAACTTTATCCTTCCTTTTTTTTTTGCTCTTATATTAAACATAGTATCTCTTAATTTTGTGAGGAATATTTTCACGTTTGTGGCATCCTGGCGCTAAATTTCACAGTCCTGGTTTTCTTACTTTCTCTGTGTACACCGGCTCTGCCTGCCCTCACGGAGACCTGCTTCTGGCTCCCAAGAGCCGAACGCTGTATTTCAGATGAGGATGTATGATTGTAATTTATTCAGAATTATTTCCTAAACTTAACATAGAGTCTTTCTTCTCTTTTTTTTTTTTTTTTGTAGTTGCTGAGCAATGAATTTTTCTCAAGTAGGTAAACCTTGAAGGTACGTCATCTTTTCTCGTAGTTCGAGCCCCTGATATTAAAACCTTCCTTTACTCATTTGAATGGCTGTGGAATAGGATAAAATTCTAGGATAGAATTGTATAAATATTCTAGCGGTGGAGAACTGGAGATTAAAAGATACAAGGAGAAAAAATCAATCATCTAGATTTTGGGAGGGTAAAGACCAAAGGAACGAAACAACTGACAGCACGTGAGCTGGAGGCCTGAGCCTGTATGTCTGGTTTGGTGCTGCCGGTGAAGAAGAGGACAAGCTGAAGAACAACTGTGCTTCCCAGAAGTCAGTTTGCTGTTTTGTAAGTGGTATCTAGATTAGGTTTTGGGAAGTTGAAAATCCCCCACAAAAAAAAAAAATTTATGTTGCTTACATTATTATACCCCATTTTTTAATTGGCATGCAAAGGTGGTGGGGGGTATTTTACTTTTCAGAAAAAAAAAGGTGGTTGTTTTGTGGTTTTGTTTTCCATTGTTTAGGCAACTCACGAAGAGTTGCATACATGGGTATGTATTCTTTTTCCCAAAAGCGTAAACCTGTGCTGCCTCAAGATTATTGTATATCCAGTAGCAGTAAGTTAAAAAAAAAAAAAAACAACAAAAAACCAACAAACAAAAAACAACAAAACAAAAATTGGTAATTTTAAACTGTGGGCTGCTGCACATGGCTTAATGCCAGAACAGTCAGTGATTTGCAAAGAATCAGTAATCCTGGGAAGAATGTTATCACAGTGATGCCCTCCTACACCTAACCCTGGCAATTGCCTGCAGCTTTGCTCAAAATGAGGATATAAAATCAACCTTACAAATCATTCCATGTTTTCACAGCAGCAAATATTCTCATTTATACCGGCTGTTGTGCAGACCACTTATGATTTGGAAGGCAAGTTTTATAGATAAGCGTAACAAAGTAATCAACGAACCCTTAAAAAAGAAACCGGTGGGAAGCGGAGGAGGACGTCGTGGGCGTGCGGTGGTGCCTTGTGGCAGGCTGGGTTTTGCAGTATTGCTGGTTTCTTAAACAGCCTGAGCATGGCTTTTGTCAAGTGGGAATGGGCTCTGTTTCTGCCCAGGCCTTGGGAGAGCACGTGTGCCTTCAGATATCGTCTAATTTCATTTCTTTTTCTTTGTATGTGGTCTTAGTGGCACCACAGTATGACCAGTGCAGGTGTTTTACCCTGACTGGCTGCTCTGAGATCCTTTTCTAGAAGTTTTTTCTGTACAGATCTGCTAATCTGTTTTGCCCTCAAAAAACGTTCCCACCTTCTTTATGCCTGTTCTTGAATTGCAGGAATACATTTGTCAGTATGATCTGGTAGTAACTTTACGCACACGACCTGCTAGTAATAAATTTTAATGTAGAATTTTTGCGCTGAGATTGAGAGTGCTCCCTAAAAAGGCGCTGCGTTGCCGTGCAAGGACATCGTGCACGTTTATACTACTGAGCTAGGTCAGGTTTTCTAAGCTCCAGTTGACGCGCTGAAGTTTGCTTGTCCTGAGTGAGGGTGCGACATAGCGGTACGCGTGCCCTGGCATTACTCTGTCCTGTGTGTGACACACAGGTTCCTGGGGCTCGTCCCAGGGTTAGCTAAATCAGTAAGCTAAATCACTATCCCATATGTTTCCTAAGCAGTTATGTTAAATGCATCCAGCTGACAGTCGTCTTTCCTTGTAGATTACCACCCACAGGACAATACTCTAAAAGATAATGTCCGTACTTTGAATTAAACTTTTAAATATAAAAAAAAAATAAATCCATCCATAAAAAGGGCTAATGGTTAGCAGTAACATTGTTGCCACCCGAAAATTTGTTTTTTCCTCTGAATCATTGCTCATAATACAACAAGCCTGCTCATAAATACCAAGTATGTGTTCTCAGGGGAAAATCTGAAGAATATTTTCTTAAATATACCCAACAAATTGAGTATTCCAGTTCTCTTCTTTTAAAACAAATATTTTCTGGAAGACTGGTCTCTCACAAAAGTGGATATTGATGTGGTATCCATGTGGGACAGAAAAGGATTGTTTGAGCTCACTCAAGTGAAGTCTTCCACCCCTTTTGTAACAAATGCAGACACCAGTCGATGAATGAGTGTTACAGCTGGTGCCTGTCGCGATCACATGTTCTGCTTATGGAGCTTGTCTTGCTCGAGACTTGATGTATTACAATAATTGAAGTAATAAACTTCGCAGGGAAAGATTCAAGAAGGAAAAGCTACAGCCTCTACTCAGACTTGAAATGCCTTCCTTTATGATATTGAGGGTTTGAAGTTTAGGAGAGCAGTATTTCTGTGGCTCTTTTTCATGAAAAGACTGAAATGTTTGCTCTATTTCTGGTGGGTGTAGGTGGAAGAAGGCAACATTTTGTTAAACACATGCAAATATAACAACATTCTGACAGGAGCAATGTTAATTTATAAAAATTTCCTTCACATGTGAATAATTGATAAGGCTAAAGTCTCCCACTGAAGCTTCTACGTTACGGATCCATTTCACAAAGGAGCTTAATTCTTTCATAATGAGGCTTTTAACTCTGATAAAACAAACGAGTGGATTCTTGAAATGTGGCTTTTAGCATTGCAGTGTCTTTCAATCATAATTTTCCATAGAGAAGATCCAAATGGTTCTTCATTTGAGTGACCTATGGCCTGTGTAGTCTCAGTATTTTCATGTGTGGTCCTCAGCCCGGAGCAGGAAGATCAACGTCCGTGCTGTGGAAAGAAAGAGAAAACTAAGGGATGTCTGTGAATGCAAGGAGGTGTTCTGGAAGTAGAGATGGGGTGCGATGCTATCTGTAACTTTGTAGTGAGTTCTGTGGAAACGTGACACTTCTGGAGCGCTGGAGTCCCGTGCCAGTGTCTCGGAGCACGACGGCTGCCTGTTGTAGGAACCCCGCTTGCCAGCAATCCCAGCAGCGAAGCTAACATACTTATCTGTAGAAAATGCAAGGTCTCAGATTCAGCAGGTCTTCCGTAAAACAAAACAAATCCATCCGTCAAAAAGAAAAAACAACCAACACCAAAACCCACAACGAAAAACACCAAAGAAAATTAGTTTACCAGTTAGTTTATATTTCTTACGATTGCTTTCCTTTTTTGTTACTGTAATATTCTACCTTTTTTTTTAATAGGGACTAGCTTTTTCATAGATTTGCAACTCCATAGAAGAAAACACTGATAATTTGTCTTAATTTAACTTTCTAGTGAGATCGATGTTCTTATTATTTGATAATACATCAGTATAAAATATTTCTATAGAAGTTAGTGGAAAGATTGTATTCTCCTCCATAAGGCCACCCAGATAAATATGCAGGTGTGATATTACATTTTCCCTTGAAATCCTGTGTTTTCCATGTGTCTTATGAGCAAAACATTGACAAGAAAAACACATAGAGACCTAGAGCTCTCGTTCTGTCTGTCTAACCATCTTCATCAATCAGTATAGCTTTAAAAGGAGTTGAATGCCAGTGATGCATTGTTTAGCAAGGTTGCTTTATCCTACAGGCAGATAGTCCTGTTGTTGCATTAACTGGTCCCATGCACCTACAATTCCCTCCAGGGCAGTTGGTGCACAGGACAATTTTAGTACATGAGGTTAAATGTAGTTTTTAAAAGTATTGCCTTACTTGAGAAGGGCTGGTCTGAAATACTGCATTTCCCTGGTGCTCAGCTTGTTTGTCCCTGAACTGCAGTATGTTTCTTCCATAGCATAAGGTGTTTGGGAAAAAGCACTTGATCCTGAAGACTCATAAGCAAAAAGAATACTGCTAGCAATATTGCAATTGTTCAGAAAATTCTCTGAGAACTGCCTATTATGAATGGATTTCATATGTGGGGGAAATAACGGGCATTTAGGGTGCAATTCATAGGGAGGGGATCTTAAAATAGATTTTTTTGAGGTTTTTTTTCTTTCTATTTCCTGGACTTTTGAGCATATTGTAAGGTCAAAGGTGGAGTCGTTGTCTAGATGGTAGATCCTGCTGCGGTGCTGGTTTATTTCGGCATGCGGTCTTGTATCACAGAAAGAACTAGCAGAATAATGTATCCAATTATAATTTGTGAGAAGCTCAGTTAAAATCTACTAAGAAAAGCATCTGGTTTGTTACAGTCTTCCTGAACATTTAAACAACTGTGTGCATGTTTCAGCTTCAAGCTGATCTCTCAAAAATGTGTAAATGCATGCTTTACACAATTCTGTCATAAAATTCAGTTGGTTGCATTACTTACGTGCCCTTTTCACAGCATTCTCTCACCTCCCACTCCTCTTTAGCAAACCTCTGTAGTTATTCCTACTGATTAAATTGGTGCTTAGAGAAGAGTAGCGAGCAGCGAGCTGCAGGCTATGCATCTTGTGGATCTGATGTGGTCTTTGAAGACTGATGGTGATTTGTGGAGGGGCTTTTTTATTTACCTGTTTAGACCAGGGAGTGACGTTAACATTCAGAAGCAGCGTGCAGCTCTTGACATGTGGCACGGAAGCCTGAACGTGAACTCTTACAAGAAGACAGCTGACCATCCCTTTTATGCTGGTTTTAGATTTGTGCTGGTCAGTAAACTTCCTTTCCTGTTTACTGTTTCGAAGTAACAAATGCTTCATGATCAAGTGAAGAATGCCTTGGCATAGGAATAACCACTTCAACCCGTGCATCTTTGGGCTAATAATACTACAGAGGTGAAGTTTCAACAGGAAGGCAGGACAGTGATTTTTTTCTTTTTCTCCAACGGCAGGAATGTACTGAGTGCAACGAACATAAAAGGCAAAAGGGATAAAAATGTTGGCCCAAGTAGGCACAACTCTTGATTTAGTCAGGAGATGAATGGGTGGAAATCACATATATTATTTTCCTCAGATTCTCCGACTCGACGTTCTGAGTATGTAAATGTTACTGCTATTCGGTACTTAATTGTGAAATTTACTAAGATATTTGATCCTGAGTTTTTATTGGTGTGATATTCCATTTGTTTAAAAGTATACCACATTAAAAAAAAAAGGGGAGACTCCTTAGTATATACTGTTTGATGGAGAAGGGAACTAAAGAAAACCTTCCCTATCCTGACAAACTTAACACAGAATTCCCTAAAGTCTGCCTTTACAGTAATATTTTGTATCAGACTTCAGGTTCTGTTACTATAAACGTGAAATTACTCTTAAGAATGCCTTACATCTTTTATTGTAAGGCTATTTATATTTAAAGGTGTTATTGAATTTGCCGCTTGTTGTCCATTTTCAGAGTTGAAATTCAATTTTAAGGCTTGGGGTCAGCATTTTTCAAAGTTTGCAAAACTGTAATCCTTGAAAAATACTGTACATAAAATAGCAAGCTGTTTTGTATTTGCTAAAAGCTGAGAAAGTTATTACTTCGGCTTTTGCCAAGTAAGAAGACTAAAAAAAGAAAAGTTTATCAGAGAGGATTACGGAAGGAACAGATTTATGGCAAATGTCTGATATATACCCAGAATCCTCATGTTCAACTAAACCAGACTTGCCCTGGGCCTTCTGGAGCACAATGCCCTTAGCAAGTAGCTTTCGACAGCTTTTTCAGGAAGCAATATTTTTCTTCAGAAAGAGGGTCACTCCACTGTTTTTCTTTTTCCTTCTCTCCTGTCTTATCTTTTGAGTTCAGGAAGTATTTTAAATTTACAGCCAGCTTTGAAGGCATGAAGCAAGTTCAGCCCCAGAAGTATTTCCTGTTATGGCATTAATCTAATTCCATGAAAGTAGAACTGATTTTTCATCTGTAAAGTAGATAAAGTGCCTGGAGCAGCAGACCATTACTCTGGGTTATCATGATAAAGAGGCTTAGTTTTGACACCAAAGTGTTTATCAGCCTAACCAGGGGAAGATTTCATCCTTTTTGTTGAAAGAGATATTAATGGATTATAATATTTCTTTGCTTCATGGAGACAATGAGTTCATATTGAAAATGTTGACCCGAAATAACAATGTTCCCATAACATATTATAAGTTAATTTATCTGGAAAGCTACCAGTACCTGGGGGAACAGGGGAAAACCAGTTGTAAAATGATAATATAGTGGGCAAGTATGTCGTAAGTACATGTAGTGCTAATTTCAGAATTATAAAATAGTTTTAGAGCTGTGGCTGGAGCTGCTGTTTTCTTTATGGCTTCAGTGGTGCCTGTGAGTGCGGTTAATCTGATCTGCCTCATTTTATGGATGTTCCGAAGTACAGTACATAATAGCACTCAGATACAGTAGATAAGAACAAGTTTCACACCTCTTTTAAGTGGCTAAAATGATGTCACCTTTATGTTTCTAACGGTGCTTAAAGCATTCTGCATTTAGCTAAAATTGGGCAACATCTTATACCTTATTCGTAAGACTGCTTTCTCCAGTGTTTAAGGTTTTGTTAGTATTTATGTTATAGAGATAGTTTGAAGATAACACTTAAACTTGTCCATAAAAACTAAGCGCCGTCTTAAAGCTTTGACTGTATCCCAAGTGCGTACCTGTACAAACTACGTATGCAAATCTCTTTCAGACTGTGGGAGCTGTACGAAGTCTCACAGTGCGCTTCTTCCCACTCCAGTTCCAGTATCTCTGTTTAGGTGTCATCTCCCCAGATTAATATTTATCATATTTGTTTGCTGTCACTTTAGAGCTAGGGATAAACTGTATTCACTGGTCTTGTGTTAGTCATAGAATCATAGAATGGTTTGGGTTGGAAAGGACCTTGAAGATCATCGAGTTCCAACCCCCCTGCCATAGGCAGGGACACCTCCCACCAGACCAGGTTGCCCAAGGCCACGTCCAGCCTGGCCTTGAACACCTCCAGGGATGGCGCCTCAACAACCTCTCTGGGCAACCTGTTCCAGTGCCTCACCACCCTCAAAGTGAACAACTTCTTCCTAATGTTCAATCTAAACCTGCCCTCTTCCAGTTTGAAGCCATTCCCCCTCGTCCTATCACTCCATGCCCCAGTAAAAAGTCCTTCCCCAGCTCTCCTGTAGCCCCTTTAGGGACTGGAAGGCCGCAATAAGATCTCCCCGGAGCCTTCTCTTCTCCAGGCTGAACAGCCCCAACTCTTTCAGCCTCTCCTCATAGGAGATGCCCTCGCATCATCCTCGTGGCTCTTAATGTAATAGTAATTTTACTTCACATGTGATGAATAGGTTTTGGTGTGCAAGCTCCTGAGGATTAGGAAGTGATGCATTTTTTCTTCACTGACCTCTGGGGAAGCGTTGCCTCTGCTTTGCCTGGGGAGGTGGGAACCGAAATGGGTCCAGCCGGCAGGGAGGGCCACGGCAGAGGCTGTGGTACGGGATGGTGGCTGAAACGGATTCCAGCTAGCGTAGAAAAAACTAGGGGTGCACGGGCTGAATAAGCCATAAATACTCAAGATTGCAGGAATCCCCAAGAGTGACTTCACACTCAAATGAAAGGCTGCTAAGCAGCAGGCATAGAAGGAGACGTCATTCTGAGTCTGAATCATTTCCAGGGGCGGCAGAGCCTGAGCCCGTGGCCGGTGTGGAGGAGCGGAGCCCAGCGAGGGCAGCTGGAGTGTCCTGAGGATGCGCTGGGCTCGGCACCCCGCTGGCTGAAAGGAGCGCAAGCGCTGCGGGGCCGAGCCAGGATGAGGGTCTAGCAGGGCAGTGTCCGCTTGCTTGGCTTCTGTGGCTGTCACCAAATGCGATAGGTGTCTTGTTCCAGAAAAACGTCCGGCTCCACCTGTGCTAATTCTCTTCAGGCCTTGAGCTGTGAATTCTGCCCCGATTCATTTGTCATTTGGAGAAAAAAAGTTGCTAAACGGTTGAGTGTGGTTGTCTAACTATGTGCAAATTCATTATTTTAAAAAGCGCTTCCTACGTTTCCGTGACAGACAATATAGTCTTAAAGATAAATAAGACAGACATGTTTTCAAATCTCTATCTGGAAAAGTTTCAGGCGAGGCTGTCTGTACGTTTCTTGTGGAGGGTGGTGTACGCAAGCGTGTTCTCCCTCTCCTTACTTCGTGTCTTCACTTGTCTGGGATTATAATCTCTTGGGCTGCACTCTGAATCGAAGCAGGGAACTGAGCTGAGGGAAAGAAAGGAAAAAAAATTTGGTTTGGGGTTGGTTGGGTTTTTTTTAGCTGATCTCCTAGCAACCCCACAAACAGTTCTCCCATAAAACTGGCCATGGTATAGGGATATTAATGAGCAGCTGGGGAAGGTGGAGGTTAGGAATTACTCGCCCTAGCACTGCTGGTAATAAAAGCGTGCAAGTAATTGTGGCCTAACATCACATTTACTACATCTACATTCTACATCACATTTACATTTTTAATAAAGAAAAAAAATATATACATGAGGCATATTTACTGACCCCCACTTCTCATAACCATTATGTTTGTACGTTATTAATTTGGACTTCCAAGACATTAATGCGCTACTTCGTTTTAAAAATATCTTTTTCTTTAAATGTGGGTCAGTGGTGTTGCAGTAGCGGAGTAAAAACTGGTATATGCACAGAAATGAAAATTTGAAAGATTTCAAAGAAATGTCCGTAATACAATTTTTTTCCTTCTGGTATTTGGCATAATGAGATTAAAAATTCATGTTATTTGGGGTGTTTTTTTAATTACTTATAAAATTGGAATTGCCTTTATTTATGCAGTGTCTGTTAGGGCAGGTCTGTGGTGGTGCATTCGTTCTGCAGTAGATCTTCGGCTTCAAAGGCAATGTCACAAGCCCCTCCAGCCACTTGCCCCCATGGCTTTCCCAAGCTGCAGCCAGAAGTCTGCTGGGGGAGGGGATGGGAGCATCTGGGCCTGAAAGGATGGAGCACTCTGAACTCTGTTTTCTGTGCTGTAGAACAGCTGTGGAAAGAAGGTAACCACTGTGCGTTAGAGCAACAATTAGCACTGCTCTGGCGTATGTTGAAAGTGAAAAACGATGTGAGGTGCAAAGGTAGGTGTCCCTTCTCCGTTGTATCTCCTGGATGATGCCTTCCTGAGAGGGTATTACGTCTTTAGTCTGTTCATCAAATTTTTGTGTTTTGATATTTTGAGGAACAAGGAGGTGAAGGGAAGGAAAATGATGATTCCTCTACTCATCAGTAGATTTGTTGCAGATGATCAATATTGAAAACTTTCTACTGAAAAGCGTTGGCTGTGAATTTCCTGTAGTTTCCTTGGAGGAAGGAAGGGGGAGTTGTGTATTATTACAGGAAAAGTATGTCTTGCTCTAAAACTGCACCTATGGTTTCAATTAGTCAACTTGCAATTATAATAATGTAATGAGGAGTAATGAGGAGGTGGGGATAACCTGGGTAATTGCAAATGTGACTAACACAAAACATATGTAAAATTAGATTGCAAAGAGCCTCCATTGAGAGCTCAGTGGAAATATAGTCCTATGGTAACAGTTGGTGTGCACAGAAGACCTCATCCAGTTGGACACATGGAAGCAGGCAGATGTTTCTGTTGCAGCAAAGAACTAGCATAGCTGTGTCACTCCTGTGTGCAGCCAACTCTCCAACCAAACCAGGCTTAATCAGCCACTCCAACCATGGATGATCATGAGTAGCATGGAACTGCTGGGAACGTCGTTTTAGAAGCAACAAATACCTTGTCTTTGTGAGTAAGGCAATATTGATTGGAAAGGGCTGCCTGTGAACTACTGAATTGATTTTTCAGAAATGTTGTCAAATAAGCCTTTAGGTCTTTTTTTCGGAAGTATTGATAATTGATAAATATTATCCTAGTCAGATATATTTGCTTCTGACTTTCTCAGTAGCTTTGACTGTTTAACGAATACCACATGCCTTCAAGGTGCAGCTTTGTGGCAATCAGAGATGATGCAATTGTATTTCATCCTACTACCAGAAAATGCAAGCTTAGTATGTAGTGTGGTAGCTGAAGAACAGAGATTAAATTGTTCCCTTCCTGAATGTTGATGTAGAAGATGCATACATGACTCTATTCGCATCTGTAGTGAATATTTGGAGTCACTTGGTCATATGCCTACTTTAATTTTATTTTTTTAAAAATAATTTGGGGGGGCAGAAAGTTGAAAGGGAAAATATGCTTAAGGTACAAAAATATTTTCTGTTGGTTTGATTGGCAACTGTGTCTATTACCACCGCTAATATCTAAGGCCAAGACAGAAACATCTCTATGATTTCCTTTCCTTGAAAAAAGGAGTATGTTTGTCTTTTAGAAAACATTGTCTGAGGATTCTAATCATACTCAAAGGAATCTCTGAATTAACGTTTTCCCTAGCAAGTATTTAAACATTTTGGTTTAGATTATTAGAGATGATCCTGTTGCTCAAGCAATCCCTGAAGTTTCTAGGGAATTACAGGCATGTAAGCTGGAGGATTTTACTAGGCAAATTTTAGTAGAGACTTATAATAAAATAGAGTTAATGAATGCCTGGCTAAATAGAGTCCACTTGAGAGAAGTCAGTATGGCTTCTGCAAAGGGAAGTCCGACTTGTCGTGTTTGAAGGACTCAACAAACATGTGGGTAAGGGTTATCCAAGTAATACAGCTATGTCTACATTAGGAAGAAATGCCATACAACAGAAGCAGAACCCTGCAGAGGGCACTTGGAATAGTTGTCATTTGGCTGGATGGACCACAGAAAAACAAAACAAAACCAAATCAAACAAAACAAAACCCAATGCAAAATAACCCAAATATTAGGAATTATAAAGCAAGGACTAGAGAGCAAGGCACAAAAGACAAAACATCATTAAGCCGTCAAAGAAACCCACACCTTGGATACTCCTTGTAGTTCTGGTTCAGTCAATTCCAAAAGGCTGTAGTAGAACTGGAAGAAAGTTCAGAGAAAGGCAATAATACAAAGAAAGATAAAGAATGGCTTCTGTATGAGGAACATAGGACTCTTGCTTGGAAAAGAAACAGCTGAAAAGAAGAATCTACAGAAGCTGAAAAAATCAGTAGCGGTGTGAGAGGATACATTAGGATCAACTGTTCACTATCTCTTCCAAGGTGAGACTTAAGTGTTACTTAGTCAAGCTAGTAGGAGACAGATTCAAAATAAATACCAGTAGCAGACATGTGGCACATCTTGCCAAAGGTGGTTGTGGATGCAAAATGTTCACTTCCAAGACAAGTGCTTGGAAGATGGATTCACTGAGCATTGCCTTATAAGACATACTACAGCGTGCTCAGGAAACTTCTCGAGCTGGAAACAGTTGGAGGCTGAAAGATTACATGGGGAACGTGTGATAAATGCATGCCTTGTTCTTAATTTTCCCGATGTGTGTCCACTCATGGCCATTATTAGAGGCAGGACACTGGACTGGATGGATCTTCGACTGAACCAGTATAGCTGTTCTTATGCTCTGTATTGGAAGTTGTGGCTTGGTTTCCAGAATGTACTGAAATGTTGAAAGATTTATAAAGAATTGCTGTTCTACAGAGAGACTTTTTATAGAGCTGATAGGAGCAATTGTGCTGCTCCTTGTTCCCATTTGCTACTTCTGCCTTTGGTTTTGGTAGAAGTAATAAGTTTGTGAAGACAGAGCTGCAGGAGGGAACAGGTTCTGGCGGAATTGTAGAGATGTGAACACCTGATGCTCAGCTGATGTGGGAAAATATAAACCAACAGTTTACACAAGAACAAATGGAGAGCTGCAATGTGCCCTTTCTGTGAGCCCTGTTATTTCATCCAGCAGGGCTTCAGTTGGAGTAGAATATCTATTTTTGCAGAGTAAGTACAATTAGTAACACTAACTCAAGCATTATGTATTGCCCATCAGCTCCTGCCAAAAAATATGATTGGAAAAATCTTTAGCACAAGAAAGCTAAAATCCAAAATGAACTTCAGATGTTTCACTCTAAGAGCACCATATCACTCAGCTTTGAGTGGGTTATGCAAAAAATTAATTTCTTTTTCTGTGTCATTACTAGTGTTCTTTCATTGCACCACAATTGTTACTGAATTAAAAATTATTTGGGGTACTCGACTCATTTTGAAAAGTTTGCAAGAATACAAGTCAAGTCCCCTGGGTGAGCATCTGCCCATGGATTGCCTTTACACATGTTGTTTTGAAAGGTGAAAGGTATCTATAATAGCTCAAAGTGACACAGCATCCCCAAAACAGTGAGGAAGGCATGTTTTAAAGTGTGTTTCTCTGGGAGAATTGTCTGTTTACACATGTTGTTTTGAAAGGTGAAAGGTATCTATAATAGCTCAAAGTGACACAGCATCCCCAAAACAGTGAGGAAGGCATGTTTTAAAGTGTGTTTCTCTGGGAGAATTGTCTGTACATGTGAAGCTGTCATCACTTGCTGGGCTTGCCGTTTTTATCAGTCTTACTGTCTTTGACCATCAACCACGTAATTCTAACTCTGTTTCATTTATTGTCCTCTCTCAGCTCAGGGACTCCGAATGATGTGGGCATGGCAAAGAGTCTTGATGAGTGCCTGTTACTCATCTGATGCTATCTTATGTTGGGATCGGACAGGGATATTGCAGACAGTGAGAGAGATCAGTGTGCTAGCCCCACAAGTATCAGTTCTTCCTTTTAAAAAAACAAAACCAAAACTTTTGTGCTTCACACATTCACTGGTTTCTATTAGAAAGTTTTAACACGTTTTTGTGTGCAGTGCCTTTATTATTGTGTATGTGCTTGTGTTGCGCTGCTCTCAATCCATTTATGTCCTGTTTTCTACGGGGGAGATAACTATACATGTATTTATTTCTGCAAAGTCTCAGGTTAAGGCAAACTTCTCTGGACAATTTGAACACAATCATTTTAGCCATCTGTTAGCCTTTGCTCATCATGAGGGTGGTTGTTTTTAAAAAAAAATTAAAAAAAAATCAAACACCAAGAAACCCAACACCATAGAAATTAATGCTTGATAGATATTCATGATGCTTGTTTCTCTCACAGTGAGAAAGTAGCTTAATTCTTTTCAAGTAAAATTTTACATTGTTGGATTGAAATTTGAATCATTTCTTCAGAAGTAGAAAAGGAGCATACTGTTTCTCTTAAGATAATGGCATGCATGTGCTCATGACTGATTCAGTGTTTTGATCTCAGATGCTCTGGACATCTATCATGTAGCTACTGTCATATAAATTACACATTAATATCACGAAGATTTATTCCAGCATTTGCAGTCGTAGAAGTTCCCTTAATGACAAAGTATTAAAAATATTATAGGTTTTGTGCTGTATTATTGAAAATTAATTTTTTTTAAAAAAAAGCTACCTACCTAATTATACTAAACAGCTACATCTCATTCCGCTTTCTGATAAAAACATATCACTGATTCAATTGAAACATTTGGAAACCTTACAGAAGTACTCATTTCACAAATAAGATAAAATCATCTTAATAGGTTAGAATCCAGTCTTCTGCAGTTGGTAAAGGATATGTGATCAACCGGTTATAAATTTCTGTCTGATATTTTAAGATATCAGTGAAGATTTCCCTAACTGGTGAAATTAGCTCATAAGGACACTTGTTACTTTCATATGGTTATTACAGAAAAACTTGTTTAAACAAAGCCCCATCGTGTGTACAAGTTTCAAAGCAAATGGAAATATCAGTGTATGTATCCAATTATGTTGGGGGATTTTTGTGTTTCCAATCCTCGAACTTTGTTTTCTGTTTCCAGACTTTTGTACTGTGTTATAAATGTTGGCTAATTATTTAATAACAAAGGCAGAAAGAGGAGACTTGCAGACAGGCATCGGGGGAAAGATGAGGAAGCGAGCAATACATTTTCAACTTTGAATATGAAATCACACTGAAAATATTCATGGTGATGAAGCTGACGCTTATAAAGGTTCGGAGGAAGGTCCTTTGAGTAGGGCTATGTTCAGAAGACACCAGGAGCAACAGCTGGCTTAACTCCGTAGCTTCGAATGACCGATCACAGCATACATGACAGTAGGCATCACTCTTCCTTGAACAGGAGGAGGTAGCCGGAGCCACTAAGAATCTGTGGGAGATCTGTAGAGCTAGCCACGGGAGGAATGCTGTGCCAAGTAAGCTGAGCAGTTCTGATTCAGTGTAGTATGTTCCTTTTCTTTTTTCTTGTAGCTAAAACATGAAATGGAGAAAGAGCCGTAATTGTTACGTTATTTACAGTGGCTGAGGAGGAAATGGAAAGGCAATAGGGAATTTATGGAGGATATAAAAATAGCAGGTAACGAATAGGAAGTTTGTCTGTGATCTTAATCACTTTGCTTGTACCAAGCTCATATCTCATTCACTTGCATTTTTTCTAAAATTAGTATTTTAGGGTAGGAATTGAGTCAGCCTTTGTGTATAGATCACCTGTACTATAATGAAGTTGCAATCTAGATCAGAGACTTTGAACATTACCACAACATGAACAAATAATAAAATGATATTAATAAGAAACAGCAGCCCATCTGCACAGGATGCACAACCACCCTAAATTCTATATATGTCAAGTGTAGATGAGTTGCAAACTTTGGGTTCTTGAGGTAGTGCACGTTTCCTGTGTAGAGGAAATTTCCGTAATCAATAAAAGGCTTCATCCTTAAGAAAGAACTACTTTTGCATGCGAACGCCTATTAAAAGAAAAAACATGTATATTCTAACACAAAGTACAAGTTATCTGGGTCTAGCAGAACTTCCTGCTTTTGAGATTTTGAATTATTGGATTGTAAGCATTCCAAGACAGGAGCTGTTGGGTCATTTACTAATTGTAAAGCAGTAGCACAATGAAATCCGAAGTAATAGTCATGATGCAAAATAATTTACTCAAAGGTATTACCTTCCTTTATGTTTCTTGCTGTCTTGAAAGTTGAAGATATCAGGCAGATGACAAAGGGAAATATCAGCTGTCCATGGATAGAGACACCCTAATAAGCACTTAGCAACATACTTAATGATTAACTATGTGCATTAATTAGTTACAAGTGTTATGTGTCATTAATAAATCTATACTTAATTACAATATTAAATACCTTATATGTTTTATGATTAATTCCATAACTAAAGCAAGCATTTACATGTTTGTAAATAAGTGATGATTGCAGAGTAATTATCGTTAAATTGACTAAAATGAATTGTTAACTGTGTCATTGTAACCTGCTCCTTTCACTCAGCCGAAGAATGAATTAAACTTGTAGTTGGGGATGGGGGAGGAGGGGGAGATTTCCCACCTTATTTGTGTATTTGCATGAGAAAATTCTGTGCTGTAATTCCTCCTGTGTATTTTCAGGTTAAGAAAGGTAATCTAAAACCCCATTCTTAGCAAAGGTAGATAATAGTGTTTGCTCATAAGTACGTTAGTATATTCTTTTTGCAATTTACTATGTTTCTAAATGAATTTTAAAAAGGAATCCTGGTGTGTATTTCGCAAAATGTTGTCTATTTATGTACAGTTCCTGAAGAGAATAGATAAAAGCTGTGTGCATTTTATCTTTGTGTTAAAAGTGATTATACAAAATGTGCCCTACAGTCTGTTTCTGTCCTATTGAAAGTTGGACAAAGTCTTATTTAACTTCAGCAAAACCAGACCATTATTGTTCTACACATAAGGAACTGGTTTAGTGGCTTAAGCTACTAAAATGCAATTGAAAAAACTGCAGTTTCTTAGAACTATAAATTAAATTCTTCGTCCTTTAGAGGCAGATGACTTGAGTGCCCACTAGTTTTGTAAAAAGAAAAAAAAAAAAAGGAAAAGATCTGGTCCTTTCTATTTATTTTTTTTTTCCTATTCAGTTTTCTAAGAATGGCAAGCAGTTTAGTTCTTATTCAACGGGTTTTTTTCAATACACGTTCTTCACTCATTTTCAGTTAATATCTCTGGGCTCACTTTGTATAGTTGATATCACTATGTAATGCCATGTAATTGAAGAAGCAATAGGAAGATGTTTCACCCACACTTGTTTCTGCTATACCTCTTACCTCATCACTAAAAAGCTTAGCTTATTACTATACTCGGGTTTCTCTCATGAAAAAATAATGCTGCCTTAAGCAGAAGAGTTTCTGTTTTTCAGCGCTCCATTTGTGGATGCTAACAACGTTCCAGCATTCATGAAAGGTTTGCTGTTATTGCCACCATCATAACAGATGGGCTTTCATGTGGGTAGATCGTCCATCTGACTAGTTTCAGTTCTTCATCAGGTATCTTCTTCAGGTATCATCGTAACGGTAGAGAAAGGGCTGTCGAAGCATGGCCCTGTCTGGACCATTCAGGGAAATTAAGGCACATGGTGGTCTTGGAATGCAAAAGGATATTGCAGTTTTGTTTCTCCCCTTCCATAAATTATCATTAACTTTGTGGATGGATGTGAATTTCAGTGGAATTACTAAACTTGGTTGTCAGCTTGTTTGAATGCTTTTCTAGAATAAAAGTGCTGTGATAATGTCATGTATAAGCAAATTGAGAAAAGCTGTAGCTTTTTGCTAATATTAGCTATTTCCTAATAAGTAAATTGAGAAAGAATAAGGTGGGTTTTGTTGGGAGGAACAAAACCTCCCAAAGTGAACAAGAATCATTTCTATTTCACGTGTGTTCTTTGAATTCATGCACATTCTCTAGGTTTTTCATCTAAAAGGATCAGGAATGACATTAGCTGCAGTGATGGCATTTTAGTCAGCTCTCGATGAAGATGGAAGTTTTCTGAGCAGAGCTGGTGGCCAAGGCTCTTTGGTGACTCCGGGTATCACCACCGTATTATTTAACAGTTCTTATTTTTAAAGTTATCATGGGAACCATGAGAGCTAGGAATATAGGCCATTTTTACAGTTCTAAACCCTAATTTTCTAAATTATGTCATAAAGTAATGCATTTTGCACAAGCCCATTATTATATTTGAGAGCTCTAAAAATTTAAATAAAATGTATTTCTTCTTCGGGATGGCCATCACTTTGTAATAGTAAACGTTATGATCCACTTTTACCAAAAAGAGAATTATTTCACTGCATTTCTCAATGCATATACAGAGTTCTCACTGAACAGTACTGGTGTGATATTGATACTTTTAATATTACTGAATATTCAGTGACAGATTGTGAGAAAGATGAGAAAGGTGACAAAGCTGGAAGCAAGTAATTAACGTGAGTCTTCTCTTAATTGCAAAATAACTGTCCTATTTGGGACTATTAGGAAGAAGAGAGGGAATAAGAGAAAGTTTGTCTTTGAGATTGAAGACACTGAGTCTGGAGCTGTGAAAAAGGCCTTGGATCCTGGATGTGCAATTCAAATTTTTTGCAGAACCTTGCCTTGAAAATTTGCTGTTCGGTTTAATTCAATAACACTTGTGAAATCTTCTCAGTTTGTGTTATAAGCACAAAGTATTAGTATTATTTGCCTTGTTGACAATTTGCCCCAGGGATAACTGCTTCAGCCAAGTATTTCCATTTGTATTCACTAGTAGTTATATATATGATACACCCATGGGTCCCATCAGTCCCTGTTATGATTGTGATGTGCTCAGAAAGGAAACTATGAATTATATTTCTGAAGAAATTAGGGGCATCATCCAAGAAAATGGTCTGTATGAATCCGGTCATATGTAACATTATTAAAAATCAAAATTCTGCTTTGCTGTCCCAAGACTAAGACTTGTTCATTGAACAGTGCTTCAAAGCGGAGATGATGGTATCATAGATGTCATATTCAGGAACTATAGGCCATATAAGCAGGAGTATAGAGGTATTACATGCATGTGCACAGGTATACACAGATATATCCGTCTTTCTGTTCTGGCTGGAACAGTCTCAAACTTCATTTTTTCTGAAGATACCAGGCTTGTATTTACATTATATAGTTCACAATTTGTTTTGCCTGTAATTTCAAGTTTTTCTTTATTATAATATAGAAGTGTGATGGCAATTTTAAAAATCATTTTTCACGACGTGAGAAATAACATTCATTTTTTTTCTCAGGATACATTTACTTTAGAGAAGGTTAGATTCGGTATTCCCAGACTTTAAAGTACTCATAGAGAACGTCAATGCAAACTTCGTTTCCTGGTCACACAACTAGGCTCGACGCATACTTGAGATAAAGATAATAAAATCATAGTAATATATAATATGTTATTAACAAAAAAATGCATCTTTTATCAATGCTGGGTTTTTTCAGGAGGCAGCACAACTTGCAAAATGCCAACACCAATGCAAAATTGCTGCGGGACACTATTGATTTTACTCTCTCTCATCAATTGCAAATTAATTTTGCTGCAGTTGGTAAAGCACTTGTATTGTTCTAGCTCTTGTTCTTAAAAGCAGATGAGAATCTCTAGCTCGACTGAATTAAACTATTACAGCATTGTGAGATAGAGCCAGAAACGAAATCTGGCTCGCATGCTCAAGTATTGGAAGTCATGCTTTTTGGAAAGCAGCCCGTAATAACTTAAAGCTTATATAATTTTAACTCCTTGGTATTCTTTAGATGCTCCAAGTTCTCCACTGGACGTCGTGGCCCAGATTCATTAACTAAGTTCTGCCAAAGACCTTCTGCCTGGTATTCCCAGCTGACTGCCTCTGTTTCACAAGTGTCTGATCCAACAGGACACAGTGAGCGCAGGGTTTCGCAGAGTTTGAACAGGATTAATCCAGCCTCGCTGTGCTACCTCTGAGAAAATAGTCAAAGTAACTGAATGTCTAATTATTTTTTTTTAAAGTACAAATATCTATTTTAAGTAATAATGGTTTTCAAGATGCATGCTTTAGACTAATTAGCCATGCTATCTTATCTTCTTACCTTATCTGCCGGTCAATGGCCTGTTAATGCATGAAGATTGTTCTACTTCCCACTATGCTGCTTCTTCTAATTATCTTTTTGAAGATGTTAAAAGAGGAAAGAGCAACCGAGCTTCCATTCCCTCTTTGAACAAGGCTATGCTGTTAACAAAGTCTCAATCCCTTCTCTGTAACATCTAACAGGGCTTTTTTTATACAGGAGAGAACTAGGGAAAATCCAAGTTTTGTTTTTGTTTTTTCTTTGTGAACAAGAGAAGCATCTTCTTCCTTTGGAATATACTATAAAACTGCCTTTCATTTTGGTAGCATACATTAGATACTTAAGAAAGGTACTGTGGCAATGTAGGTTTAGAGCAGAATTTTAAAAATAATGAAGTTGGAACATTTTCTAGTATTCCAGTCACAGACGGGATGCGATTTGAAAGCTTTCTTATTACTTGGACTTTTCCCGGCAGGACATGTCACTATGAACCAGTGCAGCTACCATCATTTTCAATTGCCACAGTTTCTCAGTGCATACCATTTTTTACCAAATTCATAATAAATACCATGGAACGTCATTCTGTACTCAAAATTATAAAATCACTATGTAATAAGAGTCTGTGTAAATGTGTTGAAATACCAAAAGAAACCAGGTGACAAGTCTCTAACAGGGACTATGAATTTGTGTCGTAGCCCACACGGTCACCGAGTGAGCAAAAAGTGTATTTGCAAAGACTATGAGCGCTGATCTTCTCTTATTTACACAATAAGAAATAATAGGATTTTTTTTTAAAGTGTTGATATTTTTAACTGCCTGCCATCCTAATAATATAATAAGTAAATATTTACTGTCTAGCAGTAACTTAGAATCTGACACATACATTCCTTCTCTAGTCCTCTTTTTTCCCAGTGGAAAATTGCATGTGATACACTTTTGTATTTTCATCGCCTTTCTTTGTGTTCTTCTGTGAATTGCTGAGTGTTTTTACTGGTAAGATAAAGGCATAAGAAATGTGCTGAGACAAAGCACTCATCATTGAAATACAGAACTCACCAGGAAGATGCAGCAGTTTCATGTTCTGTATCTGCAACATCCTTAAAGTTTGGAACTGCTGCTAATTTTGATATTTCCAGGGCCAACAGGCCATCTTCTGTAAATCTGAATATGCATCTCGCATCTTCACAGTAGAAATCATTTCATTGCAGCTTTGAGGAAAATACAGGATGGCATTCATTCATTCATCATGTGCAAGGTTAATGAGAGACTTTAGACAAAAATTCTGCAGTCCCAGAGATTAATTTCTTGGATAACTAATATAAAGACCCTCATTTTCACAGCTGAAAATCTGCTATGTGTGATACATCACTTAGGTAATAATAATAAATATAGCCCTTCTGTTAGAACGTTTCAGTACACTTTTGCAATAGTGTGAACATGTAGAAGACAAAACTTACATGACAGTCATGACTGGCCAGCTAATCCACAGCAGGCCTTAAAATTAAACCCAATTTATTTCACACTATTACTAGCCTAGAAATGGCAGCATTTCCCTCAAACGAGCTTTAAACTACTATTAAAACTTCCAATTTTTTACAGTAACCTAAGGAATTCAATGACAACCATTGGCCTGTAGACAATATTAAAGTCGGCGTAGATCGGGTCTTTGAGAGTTCACGCTGCTGCTTTCTGCAATAGCTCCAGTCTTGGAACTGCCACTGCTACAAGAAGTAACTGTGGAGGAATACTGAAGCATTACGTATTCTGTCAGAATAGCCATTATCACTCGTCTTCTAAAGGTACGAGAGGGAAAACAAATGTGAACGTACCTAAATGAAGATTTCAGTAAACTGAAAGAAAAGTCTAAGGGTTCAGTACTCAAAGCTGCTTGTGTGTGTGGTAATACTGGTGGTCATCGATAGTAGTTTCAAAAGTAGTATTTTATGCATAGGTTCTTCTTAAAAAATCCTTAAGGCCCTGTCCAGTGTTAGAAGGATGATCAAAAGAGTTTGTTCTTCTCTTTAATTTGAACTTTTCTCTTTTCCTGTCTTCTCAAGCCTACTCTTTTCTTATCCTTCTCTGCACGTTGATCAGTCAGAAACCACGGCACATTTAGACAACATATCCCCCAAAACTCCTTTCCTGTCGAAGTACGTGTTACGTTGACATGAGACTAGTAGTTTTCACGCCGTTGAGGTATGCAAGCTCCTGTTACCTTTAGCTTGGAGAAAAATGCGTTGGGATTTTTCCAGAAAAGCGAAGTCAGGTGTGCTTCCCTTTGTGCTAAACCAGCAGTTGTGTACTTTGTGGGTGAGGCTTTCTGCAACCACTAAAGGGCAGTGCATGCCATCTTATGATTTCTCTTCTGCAGCTGTTGAACTGTCCCTGCTATTAAGCAAATTGAGATAGAGTCCATTGCTGGGCTTTCTTTTTTTTGAGAGATTTGTGAGCTCGATGCGGTTTTTAACACGTAAGATGAAAGGTCTGCTATTGTGAGCAGGACACCGAGAGGAAAACTCTGCCCTTTTCTTGTTCCTGTTCAGAGGCCAACTGCCGTGTGCCCATAGTATGTGACAGAGCTGCTTGTTATTAAAACAAAGTTTTTGTGGGCCAAAAATCTCGGATTATGTTATAAGAGGAATCATAATTTCCGTATTGGTACTGAAACAAAAATACTGTGGAGATCTAAGGGTCTGATTATGCCAAGCACAATGTGTGGTATTTACTGTGCAATTGAAACTCTTAGCTTTGCTAATAATGAAATATGATCAGGTTTTGGATTAAGCAAGTAAACAAGCATAATAAATGAAGATATGTGAAATCGTGTCTCTTATTCATGTATTCTGACAAGTATACTTTAATTATTGATTGAGATGGCAATATAGTAAATATGCAGTTGCTTACATTAAAAATTCAGCGTCTTCCAACATTTAGCTAACGGTATCCATACAATATTCTTTGTGATATGGGTTTTTCACCACTACATGGCACCTATTGGACAATGTTGATGTCTTTTTTTTAAGGATAACTACCACCTTATATTATACCGTGTAAAGATACTGTCTTAGCAAGACAAGACTGCTGAGTCATTGCACTGTTATATATGACGAGTATTGACCAAGTGTGTGATAAAAGAAAGTGGAATGTCAGAGCTGCGCTCAATGGTTATTGTGTTAGTTGCTTGGTCTTTTGGGTTGTTTTTCTTTCAATTTTCATGGTATATCAAATTTGGGGTTCCATTATAAGGAACTGGAGAAGTTGTTACTCTAATGACAAGTGAAAAATGTATCTTTTCTTTTTATATGCAGTAAGGGAATAAAATTCTCTAATGATCTCAACAAGAACGTGTTCTTCTGGGCAATTTTTCATAATCTGAAGGATAGATCTTGCTTTGATACCATTGTGTTTTCAACCAAATTCTAACGGCAGAAAGAATGAAAAAGACTATTTTCTCAGTTTGGGTATGACAGGAATGCAAGTGTGAAACAGATAGCCAAGTATTTCAGAGAGAATATGTCTCGTCCCTCAGGCTCAGATCTACTTGCTTGGTAGGTCTTTACAACACATCGCCATGTTAAGGAGCCCCATGGCATCTAGGCTGATGGAATATTGTACCTGGCTCAGGTTTCTTCTTTAGTTTGGTAGTATTCAAACTAAGTGGTTATAATGAGATCCTTTTCCAGCAAATAGGAATTCCAGGAATCAACTTCTGTGTAGGGAAGAGTAAATGACCAAAGGAAGCAAAAGGTTTGTGCATTCTGTACAGTTCTACTTAAAAGGAACAGAGACTTGTGAAAAAGTATCAACTCCAGTACGTGGCCTGCTTCTTTTAAAGCAAGTTCTTTCTATTGAGTTACCTGGAGTAAACTAAACTCATGGCAGAACAGTAAAGACAGGCTATTTCATTACGTATTTTAATATGCTGAGGTTTTTTCATCAGTGGATTGAGCAGCTGTGTTTTGTTTTACCTTTATAAAAAAAATTTAGGAATTTTTGAATACAGTATGAAAATGTCCTGCCATAAGAAAAAAACATTATTAGTGCTTACTGTTGAAACTTTAAAATGGTGATAAGTATTTAAAAAACAATCTGGGATCATCAAGGTAAGGAAATAAGGCTTTGTTCAGTGTCCTGCTCAAAGGGGCTGTTTGGTGTCCTCTCTCTTCAGACAGTTTCTGGACCAGATTTTTGTGAGAGAAATGTCCGGAAGATAGCACTGCAGTGGTGACTTTCTCTTTGGAAAAAAAACCTGCTGGATTGCGTATAATTGGAAGTATGAAACCGCTTAAGTAGTTGTATGACGTTAAGGGGGAATTCCAGAGATAGGAAATAAAGTTCCTGATACGAGTTCTTAGGTATCAGATGGGTTGCTTTTCCTGAGGGCATTTTACAATTGTGGATTGAGGTCTTTTACATCTCACCTTTATGTTATCATTTGGGGAACTGATTTGGGTTTTTTGGGGTGGGTTTTTTTTGCCACAACTCTAGTAGGTAAAAATACGTAGTAAATGTCTATCAGAAAGAGCACTTCTTTGCGTGAGCAGATTAGACTCGACACATGCAGTCCCCACGTTCCTAGTTGTCACAAAGGTTACGTGTCCCATCAGTAATGGTTTTGCGTATTGATACAGATGTAGATTTTCGGACTGAAGTATATCCAGTTTGCAGGGATGAAACCGTTGGCAGTTTGGTCCGCGTCTTTCTGTGGGGTCTGGTAACATCGCACAGTCACGTATTTCCAGAAGATGCCATGTTCTCTTCTGACGTTCGTTTGCTCAGTGTCCCAGGCAGATGGCTGACGAAGCGTGAGGCACAGCAGAAGATGCCGCCGTCAGCCGAAGGTCTTCCGGGCTGCGGGTGCCGGAGGAGAGGGGAGGCGCACTGAGAGATCCCAGCGTTACGGGCTGGGCTGGTGGGGAGGCAGCAGCAGTTGCTGCCGCATGAAATGCACGAGCGGCACCAGCGCCGGCAGATGGGTCTCTGTGGTGTCCGTAGTGGTGTGAGCTTCCAGTCCCCAGCGGACTGACATTAATCTGCCAGGACTTACTACCTAGGGCGAGGTTGAAGGTTTATTAAAACAGCAGGCGCTTCAGTTCCACTCCGTGCGGCTTTCTCTCCGTTTACAGTCTGGTGGTTTACACTGGTGTAAGCCTGAAAGCACAGGAAGATGCGTGTTTTACGACTCCGTCTTACAAAATAGCCGTGGAGGAAAACTTTCAATATTTAGAATAAGCTTTTAAAGTGTATTTGTATATGTTTATTTTTTAAAAAATTGAATTACAGGAATATGTTACTGGTGAATGGTGTATAGCCTTTTGAAGAAAGAAAAGAAAAAATCACTGCCAACTGCTGAACAGCTAATTCACTCAATATAAAACAAAGATGCATTTCTGTAGGGCTAACGACATGCATCCCATCTCCTTGACAACCGCTCTAATTACCTCAGCTTGGACGATCAATATTTGATCTTTTTCCCACCATACAAACATGTCACTTTAACTCCATAGCTTTCTCTTAGCTTTTTGATAATTTGCAGCCAAGTGAAAATGGTCCTTTCTATTTGTTCTCCCTGGCTTGAGGCCAAGGGTTCTCTCAATAGTATAATGCAGTTCATTGATATGAATTTGTTGATCTCCTGGGTAGTTTTTCACAAATTTAGGGCAATTAAAAACCTTTAGAAAGCCTTTCAGTTGAAGTCAATAATTTTGCTTTTAGAAATTACTTCATCATTTTATGATCATTTTTGCTTCATCTGTTCATCAAACAACTTCAGAAGAAAGACAAAGCACCGTTTTATTGAATAGTTTATGTATACATAAAACCCACAGTTTTCAAACTTAGAATTAAGCAATAATTTAGAAATACTTTAATTGGAACGTTTAATTTGTAAGAATAAGAAATTGTTAATTTTATTTTGGACTCTGAAAAGTAATTTCTTTCTTTTAATACAAAGATAATGAAGCTTGATGAACTTTAACAATAGTTATGGAAACTTTCTAAATACATTTATGTCATTTAAGGTATGAAAGGAATCCAGTGTTGGAGTGGGGGTTGATCTGTGCGTTTTGTTTTGAATAATTTTTCTTCAGAGAGGTTTTTTCTCCCTGGACTGTTCCAGAGATATTTTAGGATTTACGTGTATTACAGCAGTATTATTTAATCCAGAAAGCATTTTACAGAAGCTCAGAAGTTTTTTTTAATTTATATAACAAGCCACAACATGGAACCATCTTTAAATATTAGAAAAGTCAGAAAGGCTATGCAGTTTCATGGTGTCTTCTGCTGCTTGTACGGATCTTCAAGTAGCGTCGTCTGAGTTCAAAATGTAAGGTATCTTATTGTACAGTCTCATGCAAAGAGGGAGTTACTGAACTTCTTTTGACACCTAGGTAAGGAATCTAGTTTCCTTGGAAAGAAAACAGGATTGGTGGGGGAAAACCAAGAAAGTAACGGTCACATAGAGCTGGAACTTCAACATCCCGTTGTGGAAAACAGGGAGGGACCTGTTCTGTCGTTTTGGAGTGAATGGTCTGAGGATATTTACTTTGAACTTCTTGTAGCTGTTACACAGGTAAATATGTTGGCAATGACATGCAGAATAAAGATGGAGTTCTATGGTGAAAATGAGTTAAACAATTCTTTAAATATTCTAATGATGCCTGAATGACAGAAAATGGTGGAGTTTTTTTGCTGAAAGATGAGAATATGGTAAGATTTCAGACAGCTTCACCTTGCAAGGATTTAATGGAATACTGAGAGATTTTACATTTGATAAAGGGAACAATGACATTCATAAAAGTAAATTAACTATAGCTGATGATGTTTAAAATTATGCAAAAAGTTATTTGAATTTTATACCCCAAAATCACAACAGAAACTACGTACAAAATTCCCCACCCTGCTTAATTTTCTACACTAAATTAGGAAGTGATCCTGTGAAGTAAGCGGTTGTTTCACACAAAGACCTGAGAAAGCTTTGACATGTGAATACTGATGATAATATTGAATATGCAAAAAGAACGGAAGCAAGGTTATGGGGGATGGTTTTGATGGTGGCTTTCCTCATCTTGGAAGCTTTGCATTCTGCAACTGGAGGAAGATTCTTTGGTTGCGGAGGATGTTAAGGAGTGGGGCAGCTGAGTGCATAAGAGTAAAAAATGCAAAATGTGCACTATAGAACGACCCGTTATTGTCCATTCTCCATAATCTCTGGTGAACAAAAGGATTATCTGCCCAAGGAAGCAGACACACGTTCACTTTCTGTACTCCAAGCAGATGCAAGTTTATTATGCTGCGTTCTGATGTGTCCAAAGGCCACATCCTGTCCAGCACTGAGCCCGTCTTCATGTACCTTTTTGCTGATATGCACTTATTGACTAACTTAGGCTCAGCCCTGCACTAACGTAACTTTCCCAACTCTTGATTTTTGACTGTTCTTGTAGCCGGTTGGCCCAAATCGTAAGTATGCATCTGCCTATAAAAAACTGTTCAAAATACTATAAATTTCAACGAATCTGTTTAACTGTATCAAACAGAAGTCTGTCCTTATCAGGTTGTGACGGCATACCGCGCTTTCTTGTTGATAGTTGTATTCACCATTTCAGAATGGGTTAATGCAAACTTGAAAGCAGCAAACTCGTTGGAAAGGAATGTCACAGCTAAAGTACGGCATAATGCGCCAAATCATTCATTTAAGATATGTTAGGTGGGAACACCAGACTTGTCATGCTTCCACTCAGTGAACACTAATGGGTTGTTGAAGTTTGTGGAAGTGTTAGTACAGAGGATATTACACTCCACAGTCCAAAAAAGCTTTGTGAATTGCTGAACGTGGCGGGTCAGAAGTAGAAATAGTGAGCGCCCAAATTTCAGGCCATGGAATGAAGTCATTTACTCAGGGTAAATTCTTCTTTGTCACGTGGTTTATTTACTCATTTTGTTTCCTTGCTTTTTGCCCACGCTCTCCTGAGCGGGCGTCTATGTTGTTGAAAATTATTAGGACTACTTTGGCTGGACAGTGCAAGATTTTTTGCTCTCTGGAATTGTATTGCTGTCTTGTTATTTTCTCTTTAGGAATTACTGCTAAGCCCTTGGTGTTTTGTGGAAGAGTTTAAATACTTTGTTTAGTGCATGCTGTGTTTATTAACTAGATACACTGTGTTGAATCATAATCCATTCGTAGAGTAAAAGGCTGCTATGCCCAAGGATACGTTAAAATCTTTCCAACTGCTCATACCTGCAAAACAAAATCTATCATAGTAGATCAGGGCAAAAATCCATCCAGCCAAATACCCTGTATCTGACAGTGGTCAGATATTCCTTAAACATTTAAGGAAACGGGGGAAGAAAGAGTCTTTTTTCAGTGGTATCCTGATATATCCTGATAGGTTGTGGCTGCCAGCAGTTATGGACTTCGTTGATCTGAAGTTGAAACTCCTCACTCAAGAGCATCATGTTCCCATCATCATATTAAGGAATTGATTCATTCATTTGAAGCAAATTTTCATTTGATGTAATAGGGTGGTTTATTGAACTTTTTTTTTTAAATGAACGCTGTCAAATTTTTGCTTCTACAATGTAAAGCATTTTAATACAAATCCTGAGAATCTTGGTAAAGATTGCTAGTATTCATGAGCTACCGAATCTGTAATTTGGAACAGAGTACAAAAGTAAATCATTCAAGACCTATCCCAGACAAGCTGAGTGTTAATAAGATGACACAATTTCACTGAGTGTAGAATCATCTCCTTGAAGGCAAAAAAATAATTTCCCATGAAATACCTTCTTTACTTAGGCTAATTAGATTCGCATTTGAAAAATCTTCACATTTAGCAATGGCCTAATTATTTAGCCAACTAAATATATAGCTTAACCAAAGAGACAGTCAAAAGAGGAATTACATCCTGTTATTTGTATGAAGTACATTTTTTTAACTACTACAAGAATTTGAGTCCAACTTTATTACCACAGTTATTCCTGTGAGAAAGTCCAAGTCCAGAAGACGTATAATCCCCAGGGAAAAGGAGGATATTGAGAGAAGGGATATTAGAATGAAAAAGTGGATGGAAAAATGTAAAGGCTAAACCATTAAATTCAGTGTATCCTTACGTTTTGTTCCTATATTGTCAAAGCACCATTTTGCATTACAAGATACATCACATTGAGCTCTGGAGGTTGCTTTTTTTTGTGCTTTTTAACTTTTACCTGTGCTACTTCTGAACCAGATGGGTCACTTGTCCTAACTTTCTTTTTGTTGTAGTTACAGAAAAGGTAAAGGCAGAAAGTATCGTTGTGGTATATGGTTGTCAAGTATATTTAGATAAGTGATAGCTAATTTTATCATAATGCATCTAATTAATAACCCACTCTCTTTAGACAGTAAAATAACTTCAGGACCATTTTCAGTGTAAGCATTGTAGGCAAAACAGTGGAATAGTTTTCATGCACCTTATAATAGATTGTTAATTAAAAGTAAATAGGTCTCTTAAGTAGAAAATGAAATTATCCCATTGCTTGAAATACCTTGATGCAGTTTTTATTACAGGTTGCATATGGTATCTGTTAGGAATTTGAGCACGGGTTGGTTGTTGAATTATTGTGTGGATTAGCTGTAGTATTTGAAGGTTCTCGACTTTAAAAGCATGTGTCTGTTTTAAATCCTACATAAATTCCTCACAGTTTTTTAGAACAGTCTGTAACTCTAACCAGGGCATTTTTAACACCACAGCTTCAAACAACAGCAGGAGCAAATCTAAAACATTGCTCTGAGTGGTTTCATAACATCATTAAAAGATTTCATTTTAATTAGATAAATTCCCCCTTTCTTTAACTTTTCAACCTTTCTCTCCTAAGTTCTACGAGGCAAAGGGTGAAAAGACTAACTGAATTGAATTAAATATTAAAACATTAAAATTGGCATTTTAGAGCTCACGAGGAAAAGACAGGGGAAAAAAAACTACGAAAAACATATATTTCATGCATATTTTAGATTTTATTTTAAGACCTTTCCAAAACTATTATGGATATTCTTAGTAAGAAATATTATAGGCTGTGTTGTCTCCCAGGGCAGCTAAAGTTTCCAAAAGGAAGTTCAATCTGTAATACATCTTTCACATGTTATTTTAATAAGAAAGCAAATATCATTTGTGTGTTTCCATGGCTAAATGGAGACTCATTGTTTGGTCCTGTTTCCCTACATCAGCAAATACATTTAGAAAGAATAAAGTCAACTTTATTTCAGGTTACACTGACGTGAAGCATTATGTGTATGTTATAGTAAAAGTGTTTTGAGGTTGAATGTGAAAATAGCTTAACTGCTGTCTCCCTGTTTGTGTCTCTGTCCGGGTTTTTTTTGCATGCATGGATTCGTTTGCATAGATTTACATGTTTGCAACTTTTGATGTTATTAAGCTCTCTTATTTCTCCTCACTCAAGAGCAGAGAAACTTTATTGGTAATCACGTAGTGTGATCTACAGAAGAGTAAATGAAAGAGAAATTACATTTACTTAGTTTGCCATTTCTCCAGAGCGACTTGTAAATCGTATAAAGAAAGTGCAGGGAAGCTGTTCGCTGCGTATGAGCATTGATCTGCATTGTGAAACCCATCGCTCTTTCGCTGTTGTGGGTCGTTAGTCTGAAACGCGTTGAAGGAATTATAACGAGTCTTTGCAGACTTTAATGCTCTATAGCATGAATGCAGTTTGTCTTCCTAACGTGTTGTCCCTCGTATGGGGAGAAGATGGGTCAGGCCCTTCGATGCCTTGAGAAACGTGGTATTGTAGGCAGCGTATGTTTATCTTGTGTACTTACCTTGGTTTTGAGACACAGTGAGCGCTGACTTGTTTAAGAACATAAATTTGGTTCACACCCATTTGAACAATGAAATCTAGGTTTGTTCACAATGTCAAAGAAAAGCGATGTTCTAACTAGGTTTCTTGAGAAAATGGCAATGCTGCGTAGGTGGACCTTGTGTAAGTTTTGTAGGATGACACTGGAATAGGAAGTTCACTGCTCCTGTCTGTTGGTTAACGAGGGAAAAACGTAGCTACCAACTAGTCTTCATTTATGTAAAACTTCCACGCAGACTTCTTCCAGTGATGTCCGGGGCCTCTCTTAACTAGAGCTAAGTTCATTATTGGTTGTATATATACTAAGAAGAGTTTATTCCTTTTAATAAACAATCAACGTCAGGAGTAAGCATTCTGCTGAAGTTACCTCCATGCCATTTTTACTTCTCCACAAGAAGGTGGGCAGACTGTGTGGCCAGAAACAACAACTCTGAGGACTTTGCGGTAAAAGCTCTGGCAGCCTTTGGAGAGGGGGAGGTGGAGGCATCTGGTCGATGTGGGTATAGCAGAGTTTACTCATCAGCGCGGTACAGCCAGGAGAGGGTGAACTTTTTGGTGAAGTTGCGTCATTGGCAATGGATCTCTTGTGAGTCCATCCAGCCACAACTGTAGCACAGAGGCTCAGGGATACAGCTGCAGTACAGGAGTGGACGTCCATCCTTCCCTGGATGCCGGGCCTGAACTTCCCTACCGGCCTGAACAGAGAGGCTTCAGGAGCTGGGGCCTAACGCCCAGGTGTGACATCAGAAATGGGGGTTTAGAGCGACGGGAATTGGGGCCATCCTCAGGTAAATTTTCCTATTGCTTATTCAGGCTGTAGGTGACAAAAGAGTTATGGGAGAGCTCCTCTGCGGATGAATGTTTTACTCCCTGTTTGTTTAGATATATTGTTGCTTTGCTTACCCGCACTGAGAATATGTTCTCGACCTCCAAAAATGTTTTTTCTTGTTTTATACAGAGAGTGAGTGCCTGTGACCGGGGAAGTGCTGCATGTGGGAGGCACCCAGGGAGGGCACTTAGAAACACCAGTAATTCTGGTCCCGAGGGTTACCTGGTACCCGTTGGTGGCTACAGAACTGTTAATTTATCTGTCGCCCGCATGTAACGATAGAAGATTTTAAAGGATGGCTTACGCCATTCTGCTCATCACAGAATCCTCGTTTCTGGGTTTGGCTCACAGAGGCCTTAGTCGTCGTGTCTAACTGAGGGAACAGAAGAATAATATGAACAATTGACACTGGGTTATTTGGCTGAATCCCAAATTAAAAAAAAAGTAAACAGCAACAACCTCGGCTTACCAGGTCTGTGGGAGGTGGCAAGAAGTCCTGTGACAGTCGAGGGCTTCCATTTCTACCTCTGACAGTAGAATAAAAGTGGCTTGGTTCCCTTTGGGGATTATATATGGTTCAGTTTTATATATTGATCAGTGTTTTTAAATGCTTTTAAGGCTTTTAGACCAGGTGTTATTTGAGGAGCCAGTTTCTCTGGTCCTTTGTGAGCTGTTAGAATGCGAGGGTATTACTGAATGATTGACAGGGCATACTTCTGGTTTTGTCACCTTCTTTTTATTTAATGCAAAGAAGTGAAAGAGAGGAAATACAGAAAAAGACATTTATCAGTTTTTTAGTTTTGTATAATTATTTCTCAATCTCGGTGCCTTTTTTTTTTTTTTCCTAATGCCACCCTAGAAACTGCAGCCTATTTATGAGGAAATTGAATTCAATTTTCTGAAAACTGGGTTCTGGAATTAATTTTTATTTGGCTTCTATTTTTTAGTGGACTCTGCATAATTTGCTAAAATCTACCAATTCTTAGTTGACTTATGTTACCTTTTAAAAGTTGAGTTTTTTTAAAGTTTGCACTACATGTTATTTGATAGGGATATAACCTGACATCTCTTGTAATTTCTCAGACAGTCTCAAAGCACTTTCTAGATGACATAATTGATACATCACATAAAGAATCAAAAAAGAACGAAACTGCTCAGTGACTCACTACGCCACTGTGTGATAGTTTAGGACAGGAAGTGTGGAATAACTATGTGCAGCTGGATCTACAGGATGAAATTAAATAGACAGGAAATACTTAACCAAGCTGGAATTTAACCACATCCAAAGTGGAATTTGATGTGGAAACTAGCACCTTTAATTACATGACATTTTTTTTCAAAGGAACGTTTATGATCGTATGTGGCCGCAATCTTAATTTTCTTGTGTTGACGCTGAAATTCAGTCATTGATGGAACCAAATTTTACTTCTCTTGTGAGAATGTCAGGATCCTAATTGTCTTTATTGTACATCCTTCTTCTGTGCAGTATTTAATTCTTGAATGGAAATGCATTTATGATTTTCCAGGATCAAATTATCAGTCAATAATGACTGATTTTATTTTTGCTGTTTAACAAAAGAATTAGAACTATCCCCCCTCGATTTCTTCTGTTGTTTTACTACAATTGCAGAGCGTGGAGAGGACTGACTTGGGTCAGTATTATGTGAGTATTCATAAAGTAAAACCACAATCAGAACTCTTCTTTCTGTCCTCTCTTTCCCTGGAACCTTCTCTATAACCTGTCACGCAAACTTAACTTTTTCTTTTTTCGTCCTATTATTGTAGTGCCTCGGAGCCTTAATGACAGATCCAAGCCCTGTTGGGGTGTTACTCAAAGAAATATTTCCTGTGGTAGAGCATAAAAAAGATGTCTTAAACCAACCAGTGGAAGCATGTTCAGTAACACTGAGGAGGATCTTCCAAAAGATATACTGAAGGAGTTGTTAGAGAGATAAAAGCATCAAAAAAGGGAAAAGTTACGAAAGTCAAGAGAAAAAGAACACTTCAGAAAGAAGATGGTCAATTCTACTATAAGATGATTAATGAGGAGAAAACAAGTACTTGGGTTTTCAGAGCTGGGAGGAATTTTGTAGAGACTTTGATTATGCCTTGGTGATACAAACTTGCATTAAAGTTTTACTAGAGCATAAAAAGAGGGGAAAGTGAATTTGGGTGGAAGTTAATGGCCATATTATGGAAAAAGAGTGCAATAGCCAAAAAGATAGGCGAGGGGAACTTGGAAGGAATCAAAGGCCATTATCAGTGGATGAAATGGCAGGAAGATGTAACAAGCTGTCATTTTTATCGTATTTTTATCATCTAACTCTAATCCTCGTGAATTACAGCGTAAATTATAGAACGTGCTATTTGAAAATTAGATATCTTTATCATAAATTCTTTTCTCTTGTCTTGCCTTCTATACCCATCCTTTCCTTTTCCTTGTTAAATCAGTTGGCGAACCTTTAGCTTGCGAAGTTGCACGTTATGTCACCGGTACGTTGAGGCACATGTATCAGCACAGTTCATAAATGGGAGCAGCTGGTTTCCTCTGCACTTAAGAGAATGTACAAACACACAACCGAGATCTTCAAATCCTCTGTATGCTTTGGATACAATTCCTATCCTGAAAAGCCATGCTGTGATTTCAATTAGTGCAGATGTGCACCAAGCCACCTTATTGGCTCAGAAAAGAATTCTTTTGTTTCAACACTTGAACTGCTAGATCTGGTTAATGTTACCAAATGAAAAAAAAATAACATCACACCTATGGTATTAGGCTTATACTCCAGTATCTGAAAAAGCCTTGGCAGGGGAAAAAAAAATGTTATCATCTCATAGGGAAAAGCTGAATTCATACACAGGAACTGCAGGATTACTTTGACGTTTTACTAGTCCCCTGTAACACCAGCAAGTCCCATAAATGCCTAATGGAAAAACAGCAGAAAATGAGATCTGCAGCAGGCCTTTAGAGATCAAATTTATGTTGCTGAACACTTTTTTCAGGTCAGGTTTAAAGGTCAAAAGAAAGTGGATAGATTAAATTTGCTGATTTTGCCAACTTTAAAGGCCCCTTTTAGAGGTTTTCTGTTTCTACGGGAAGCTCCAATATGCTTTTGGATAGTTTTATGCAAGAACTGAAATGTATAGAATCTTTACTATATTTTTCTCATGTGAGAAAGACACTCATTTAACAATACTTAGTTATCCCCAGGATGCCCTTGAGCAGCATCTGATTTAGATACAAGGTATGTTATCATCTTGAAGTAATTAATACTTCCTATTAATAAAGTTTTTAGTGTCTATTCGTTTCATATGCAGACTAAGACTCGTCTATCACAGGGCCAGCTGTGACACCACAGTGACAAAAATAGTTACCCCAAGTCATTTTCACACTTGTGTTAAAATTTATCTCCCTGTTTCTCACACAATATTTTTCCCTTCTGTATCTCCAAGCAGGAAAGTATCTCCCAGTGAGCATCACTAACTTTTACACTCCGTGCTCCCTTAAATGTGAGTAGACTCAAATGATAATATCCTCAGTTGAGAAGGAAGAAAGTGGAATACAAAAGCTTACCACAGAGGACATTCTAGATCATCAGGCTTTGCAAACACTGGTAACAAAATGAATGACTGGGAGCGGGAGAACGACTGTTGGGCAATATCTTCAGAATCCTAAGTAATTGGGGCATAGTGCCAAAAATGTCATTTTTAGAAACAAAACACCCTCTTTTCTGCAGGGTAGTAATACTACACACAGACAAGTTGAATTAGAAGCTTAGTTTCTGTACATGAAGCAGTGCAGAACAAACAGCACGTTTGTATACCTATATTTTGTTTCCTGGTTTTATTTATATGGAATTATTTCGTCAGTCTTTAAATACTTGAGTAATTCGGTGCAAGATCATTCTATATTAGCTCAATGTCAAATCATAATACTCCCCAATTCAAAAAATTTGGACCTATCCTCCTTGGTATGTCACCTTAGGAAAGTCTTGAATGTGTAGCAACTGCAGTTGTTCTCTCAGTGTACATAAGTACTTGTAAATTATCATGCTTAAATTCATAGAAAATATGCACTCAGAAAGGCTTTTAAAAAATTGCTTTGAATTGCTACCTTTTTTTTTAACTTTCTTGCGGATACTTTTCTACTATCTGATGATTTTTAGGGCATGAGGTTTTCAGAATGGTTCAAAATTTTATTAATATCGAATTCAGCAAAGACCATGGACAACTGTGTTGACTTTCAACTGTGTGTTTCTTATATGCCTTTTAACGTTAGGTATGTCTTTGGAATGGAGGAATTAAGTGACATCTTTAAGTACAGGTTTACCGGTATCTCCATAGTTTGAAGTACGTTATTAGCCACTCATTTAGGAAAAGCTTTTCTTTCGATGTAAAACTATAAACACTAAAGAATGTTATTCTTACAGTTGAGTTCTTTAGCAAAGCTCCTGCTAGAATTTGAAGAGCTAGCTGTGATGAGATCGTTGTCTTGCCTGTAGTCCTGGGGGAGGTTCTGGTGTTTGAACTCAGCTGCTAGTCATGATGGTTTTCACACTCAGCCAAAGTGGACATAATAATTCCAGTTTCAGTGCTAACTGAAAAATTTACTGAAATGCGAGCCCAAATATCCGAGCAGTTCTAGTGAAATATAGCTGTCTCTTACAATCAGCAACACAGAAGATTGCCTGACCAGATATGGAGCTTGCTGAACTAAATGGAATAAAACTTAAGGCTTGGGTTTCAGCTTAGGAACAGCTTATCACAAAACGTGCACAAGCTCAGGGTAAATTTGCAAATTCTCCTTTCGGAATGGAGCTGATGGGACAAATTTTAATAAAATTGGATACATCTGCAGTGGTATCATATATCAACCAAGAGGCAGACAAAAGAAGTAGGAATTTATTGGAGGAATCCATCTGACTTTTCTTGTGGGCAGAATTACATCTGGCATTTGTGAGGGTGTGCCATTTCCCAGATCTTCACAGTATGTTGGCAGACTATTTTAACAGGCTTGGATGTTCATTTGGGAGAGCACGATCTCTGAATAGATACATAATTCACTGTAGTAAAACCAAGGTACAAATCATCCTCAGAACAGACTCTTTTGCCATAAGAAGAATATCTAAAGGCAAATACAAATTTGTAACAGGCGGTCAGAAAACCAGACAAAGTGTTACTGTATCAAAATGCCAGACATTCAGAAGATGTTTTGTAAAAGTTTAATTTTTCAAACAGCTCCTTGTCATCTGTATCCTCTTCTCAGAACATAGAATGATTATGATGGTAATTGTGGAAAATTGCTAGTCATCAGTGCTATTAAATATCTGCATTCTAAAATGTATCATACAGTCTTGAAATGGTTGAATATTTTCCAAGGACTGTTATTCACAGTGAACATTCTGAAGTTCCTTTGCTCTGAGATTAGAGTGGACAGGAATATGGCAGGCTACGTGAGATACAAGCGATCATCGTTGTGGAGAGTAGATGCCAGGAAAGCAACTTCACAGGAAGACTTCTGCAACTCCTGCGCATCTGAATGCAATTTGTGAGGAGTAAATAGGGTCAGAAGACACCTCACTCTGTTTCTTACGTGTATGCCAAAGTACTGCCGTGCTGCAACCCATTCTCTGAAATGGGCTTTCTCAGCAGCCTGAACCATACCATGGAATTACTCAGAGGTTATGGATGTGCGTCAGTTACTAGATTTCAGTACTGTTGGATTTACGAAGTTAAGTGCACAGCTTCACAGGTCTGAGGCTCTCGTTCGAGGAAGAGTCCTGTAATTTCTCTGCTTCTAGACAAGACCAGGGCTGCAGTTTCTGGTGAGTGACAGTAATTAGCTCTGGCTAAACCTAGCCAGAGTTAGGTGACATAAACATATTGTCCTATGATTATGTATATCACTTCTAAGATAGGAGAGTGTGGATGAAGGAGACTCTTAACTGGTTCTAGTTCAGACTGGAAGAAATCAGTTGGGTGCTGGCAATAGAAAATCTTGACTCTCTTTGTTGGGTATTGAGTGCCTGAAGTACTCATTTGGTCAAGCTAGAGCCTAAAACCTAAGCTAAATCATCCTATTCACAATAAGTTCTTTCTGTGGGAGCAGTTTTGTCTGTTTTGGCGCCCCGAAGGGAAACTTGCCATCAGACCGCATGTCAAGAAAGTAAATTTCTAAACTTAAATGCAGCAAACATTACAAAATCAGGACCAGTTTCACTGTTGGCACAGTGGTGCTTATTCGAAAAAGCTGATGTAAAGCCTATGCCAGCAAGAAATTTATTCTCTTCACATTTCCGTTTTGTGCCCTGGTGCCTGATCAAAAAATAATCTTTTTAAGTCTTGGTGCTTCATAGCATCCATGGAGAATAGGTGTATGGGTACGCACATTAAGGATCAAGTTTACCTTCACAGGAGCCACTATCCTACAATAAACAATTTTTCAATGAGTGTCACTCACAACTTTCATGAAAAGCTATCGGTGTCTGTTTCCGATACGGAGCAACTGCGCTGATTGTGCTCGGAGCTGGAGGATATTCTGCTGTAGAACTGCAGGAAGAGCTGAACGTGCCCAGGTGGTACCTTCAGCTGAGCGACAGGTCAGAAAAAATACCTCTCCCACCTGCCTGGTGGCTCTTTGGGTATGGAAACAATAAACAAGCAATCTATTTGTTTGCGGATCCTGTTTAAATTATTGATGAGGACAGGTAATGGTTTATAAACCAGTTATTTCCAGTTATAAATTTTTTGCATTGAGTCTCGTGGGGTAAGATTTCCCTACTACAGAAACACAGAGCATAAAAGGAAAAGGAGTGAAAGGCAGTTTGTGCTTCAAATTAGTACATGGAAAGTGAACAAAGCCATCCATTGTGTTGCTTTCGTGTCACTGTTGTTAGATATTAATTTGATAAGAGTGTGTTAAAATGGGGAATGGAAAAAAATGTTGAACCTTTTTTTTCCCTGACTGCTTTATCATACATTATAATGTTTATTGTTGAGATTAAGTACTCTCTATTCAAGCAGTAACAAGTTTCATAGTGGAACAAAAGTAAGCAGCACTCACAAAAATCATTTTAACAAAAAGTATGAACAGAAAGATATGAAAACTATTGATTATGTTGTCTGTGGTGACATACAAACAAAGTGATAACTGTTCACATCTATAAAAGTTGAAGAATGGCAATGTCAGATTGTGCAAAGATTAACATAAGAATCTGACATCTTTGGTGAAAATTTATAATTACATTTGACGCTTTGGTAGAGATTGGAATGAAGGTGGAATCTTGTCAAGTGATTTATTTTTTTTTTTGTTCATGTTGTTACCAACTACTTAACCCTTTGATTAACATCAATTATTACTATGGATAAATGCGACTACTGGAGAGGGGAATACGTTGCCCTGTCATCTGTAGCACTATTCAAACGTCTGTTTCAGAAGGGCACTTCCTAAGCTTAATTTTGTTCTGTAGAAGATGTTCTAAGTAGCGCCGTGTGGATATTGCTGTCCAGGGAAAGTTTTGTCAAAATAGCTGATGTGTGTCTCTGCTGCCCTTCCTGAAGAAAACTCGAGCTCTAAGTATCAGAAAGTTGAAGAGATGTGAAATATTTATCCACGGTTTCTGAACTCTGATTTGGAGGTACCATCATCGCTTTCTTTTCCTGTTACTTGTAGAAGTGTTCGATACCACTCTGCCCGTGTGTGGTTTCTTACTAGGCTTCTGCCTGGGTTGGACCATAAATGTTGATGCGGAGCCGTTGCAGGGACAGGAGTAAAGAGCAAATGCTTGATGTCCACTGAGCTGTTTTGAAGAGAGAGCAAACTCCAATAAATACCGAATTGTTGGGCTTCCCTCTCAATGAAGGCATGCTATTGATACAGATGCATAAAAATATATCAAAACTTGAGACAGAGACTTTCCATGTTTGCTCTGAGGAATGCATGCTGCATTTTACTTTGACATGGACCAATAATTTTCATGCCCTAAAATGAGGTTATTTATTATACAGTTCCAAAATGTTCTAGTTTGGCTCTTTAAAAAGTAGAAATGGTGTTTATTTAGCGTAAGGAATGGATTTAAACTATCAGAACTGAGGAAGTGATTTTGAGAGATCCCAACTTCCTTTTCTTATAAAAGCACTAAAACATGAGCTTAAATGCTGATTTAAAAAGGAGTGCTTTTTCATTTGTCTTTATTTATATACGTCCAATATGTCAAAGTTATTCTTTGATATTCTAACCTAGAAAATCATGGTTATAGTGTATAAATTAGCACACAATCTAACGCTGTTCAATACATTATGATAGCTTTAGTATCTGTTTTTCCTACTCTCTCTGCTTTCAAGGACACAAATTGGATGGGCAGAGATTCAAGTAAAGGGCAAAGAAGAGCAGGGAATGTTTTTTCATAATTAATATTCTTGTACCAGAGCTCATTCCTGTCCGAAGGACTGTCTACATATAGGGCTGTAGGCATTATTAAGATCTCATTGACTTCATAATTTTGAATTCAGAGAAGCTCCATGTGAATTTGAAGGGCCGCAGGAGGACATTAACCTCTAAGGTGTTATTCTGCTCCTAATGAATTTACATGGTTCATTTGCAAAGTGTAGACTTTTTGTGGTGTTTATTTCAGGGTAAAACAGCTGGTTTCTTACATCATTTGTTTGAGGTAGATGCAGTATCTGGGATGCTCTGCTCTGAAATGCTCTCTTAGAAGCTGATAAAACATTGGAGGCTATATGCTTTGTCCACATATTTTTTTGTCCCTATTTTTCAAATACGCACAGATCTAATATATCAGAGACTGCTAGGATAATTGAGGTTAGAATGGACCGCCAGAGGTTTGTCAGAGCAAATTCGAAGTTTACACAGTTGCTTTATGTTCAGTCGTTTTGAATATTTCTAAGGATACTCAAATGTTTGACCCCTATTGTGAAAATTCTTTTTCCATTTGGAATTTCTTCAAACATTATAAAACTCATGTGAGTTTCCAGAACAGTTTGTTTCAATTATATGATTTCAAATACAATTTTTTAAGAACATTAAAACATATAAATCTCTCTTCTTTTTCCCCCGTACACTTCAACAGTTCAAGAATAAGCAAATTTAATTGAAGCAGACAAACTAATTTGGGCCCTAACAAATAGGAGAGATGTTGGTTCAAGGGGTTAGGCTGATCTTCCAAAACCAGAATTGCCATGTTGGAAACGTCTCCTTGAATGTAACTTTGTTTTCATAAAGTGACAGTTTGGGAGGCTTAAGTGAGTCCAAAGTAGTCACTAATTACCAGTTAGAAGTTATTTTCTTAATTGTTATTTGTATTCTGCTCTGTTGTTCTTAATCTGTAAATTGATTCGGAACTGTACGTTCTCATTTACATGACAGTTTATGAAATCCATTTGTGTGTCATACATGAAGTAGGAAACACCGCCCATACGTTTCTGTTGTTGCAGAAAAAAGGTGTAACGTGGCACAGCATTCTTAAAATCCGCAGCACGTAATCCTACCATCACAAATTGCGTCACGGTGTCTGTATGTCCACATGCAGCCTCGGTCAGTATTTCCCGGGCTCCACGTTGCGGACACCGGTGTTTTTAACAGAGAATCTGTGATTTGCAAGCGTTCCTGTCAGAAGCTCTACGTGAGGTGAACGTTTAGTACTAAACGCACAGTGACACCCGCGGAAGGGACCTGTACCCCGTTGAACTCGGGTACCTGCTTGTGAAGATGGAGAAGCTGCCCGGGTACGTGATAGTCCTGAGGCGGCTCAAGGGGCGCTGTCACGGGTCCCGCTTTCTTGGGGGACAAATAGGGATTTGCTCACAAAGTTTCAGGGGGTTCCTGTTCTCAAAATCATTTGACTTGAAAACTCAGAGGTATTCTGCATCAAGAAAGATTCGTTCTCTGCCATAGGCTGACCACCTAAGTTCATCTTTTAATGATCTAAACCTATTTTTAAAAATATTAGATGTTTTAATTAAATGAAAAAAAAAAAGTTTGTTCAGTCATATTTCCTGTATCTGTAGCCCGATTTTCTGTGGAGGTGGGCAAATAATGTGACAGGAGTGGAGTCATTTTCAAGCAGAGAAGTATGGAAAATATGCAGTAGAAAATTAAAACTTACTTAGATTATTCCAGCATCTTGAACAGCAGCGCAGATTGAAACCTGCCACTCCCACGATAATATGATGTTGCGGAAAACAGTGTCTTGGCGGAGAAGTTTCCCCTCAGGTTGTAATATCTGGGAGTAAAAGACTAACACGACTCTCCCCAGTTACAGTAGCTGCTATTACAGGTGCTGCTATTAAAAGTGGGTTTCTGAGGTGTGAGCTCCTGAGTTCATTAGAAACAGGAACTTAATGTAAGTATTATTTGGCTCTAAAAACCTAATAGTTGGGGGTATCCCCACCACCACCTTTGAATTTGAAGAAAGTACTCATTCAGACTATAATAATTAATGCTAAGCACTTGCATAGCTCCTTGTATTCAGGGTTCTACAGACAATTATTATTACCCAAATCAATTTAAATGAAAATATCTTTGTTTAGAGTTTAGTAATTTTCCGCATTTCAACTGTATTTCTTAATAATTATTAGAATTAGCATAGGTCCCGACCCTCATTTATTTGTGTGTTCAGAAGCAAAGTCGTGCAACAGTCTTATATAATGAAAATTAAAAGGCCAAGCAATAACATTAATGTTCTTTTAAATAATTAATTGTAATGTGTGGAAGTGTGAGCAATAAATGTTTTATTGTAAACCCTGATGTGGTAATTAATCCAAGTGATTAGGACCTAATTGCGTGTTCATAGTAAATGTTATATTTGCTGTGAAACAAGTTTTTTTGGAATTGTGGTTCTGGGACTACAGTAGAGAGAAGAGCGATATTTAAAAGGAAAGGATAATGCACTTAGTTTTAAAGTTGGTAAGCCACATATTGAAAGAAATACATCCTTTATTACTTTGCCAATTACTTTTTTAGTTCTTCTGAGCCCTTTATTTTACTATGCACTTAATTTTATGCAGTAGTGGTGCTTCTACATTAAATTAAATATATCATAAGGATATGTAGGCTGTTTATAATCAGCTAGCAAATACCTTAGGGAGCAGGAGAGGTTATTTTGGCTTATTAATCATTTACACCTTAATTTGCAAATAGCAAAAGACCTATTATTCCATAAAACTTGTCATGACTTTAATTCAAAGAATAAGTCATCCCGTGAACAATGTTAGTTTCAGGTGTACCGGTCGAGCTTTGGATAGCCCTATTGCACACCAAATGAACTCAGATCTCCACTGAAGCTGTAGAGCTGCTCTGGATTTTCACGGATATAATTTATGGAGGTTGGATCCTTGGGTTTTTTTATGGTTTTTTTTTTCCCCAGCAAAATTACATTTGGTAAATGTCCTGTATGCTCCTGTGGCTCTTTATAGAGCTCTGTTTTGCCCACGTGAGCCTGCTTTACTTAAAGAGGCTCAGTTAAAGGCTGAGTTAGCATTTCAATAGTGCAATAAGCTTCAGAAATCTTTTGTGTTACCTCTTGATCATGTCTTTTTTTTTTCCTCTTCATACCTACCATGCTACAGTATCAGCGTAGTCTTTCTGGTGATATGATCTTTATTAGTGAAATAATACGCTCTTTCTTTGGGGCTCTTGAAATATGTTCTAACGATGATGGTAATGACTTTGATTAATATTTAATCCCCGTGCCGCTATGTTCTTATAATTTACAAGATCTCAAAGGCAGTTGGGGGGAGGGAAGAAAGGTTTCTGCTTAAGTGTTTCAGTATGGGAGCACTTAGGGTAAAACATACCTATGTTTTATTATACCTTATATCTGTTTTCTAACCTGAATGTAAGTGAAACCTTTCATAGCGTGACCACGTTGTTGACAGGGAAATCCATAAGATATAGAAGTCGTGCTGGAGGTGACATGTTTTCCATGGCATCGGACTCGTTCCTGTGTTTGTTTGTATTGTGTAACAGCCGCGTTCCTCTGCGTCACGTGGGAATGCTGACGCTCTGCGGGCACAGGTATAGCGGTATATACTGGTATAGAGCAAGAGGTTGGTGAGGAGGTTTTTTCTGATAACTGATATTTGTAAATACAGCAGGGCGAGCCGAAATTAATTTCCCCTTCCACTCCGAAAGTCGCAATAGTTGTGCGCATAGTCACATAACCAAAAAGTCTCTTGTATGTACACAGCAGAGGAATTTTTATGATTTTCAGGCCATGGCTTATTAAAGACAAGATACTTAACTAAGCAGTACTGATAGGCAAGTTTTGAACGGTTCTCCACAAGACTTTGTACAATCATATCAAATTTTCTGCATTTTTACCAGATCCTTTGACACCCAGTCAGTCAGTGAGGATTACGTACTAATGCACCAATGTTCAGTCATTCTTTCTGTCTTTGAGTGTTTTACCTGTGTTTATAGAATAAACCATTGTGCTGGTACAAGCGTATTTAATTAAAAAGAGATTCGTATTTGTCCTCTTCTTGTTCAAGGCTATTTGGATAAGCGAGGGATAGGCTTGTTTTAAATGTTTGCTTAGAGAGCTTTCAAACTGAGGATTAACTGTCTAGAGAATTAGAAATTATCTATGCATTTGTAGTTACATGGATTCTCTCAATTTACTAATATACTGTAAATATTATGTACACACCAAACTTGAATGAATTCAACATATGGTTGATGTTTACATAATTAATGAGATGCCAAATTATATTAATGTAACTAGCCATACACAAAAAAGCAACTATTGCACAGTCATCAAGGGCCTAAATTAACCATACCTTATTCTTTACTTCCTGAAATGCGTATGTGCCACGACAGGGACCCTGGGATTGTGCTCAAAATTGTGGAAATTAGGATTGAAAACCAATTATCTCATTGTTCCAAACATCATAAATAATATAATTACCAATTTTTAGACTTCTGGTTATTGTTTCATTAAGCAACAACTGGTATTTCTGCATCTACTTTTTGGTCTGAACACAACGTTATCCTCGTATTAATCGGTGGGTTAGGCAAACCTAATTTTGATAAAGAGTTATTTTAAAAGGATGAAAGGTGAAGGAAACAGTTTCTCTCTTTAATCAACGATTTAACAAATATTTTAAGATGCATTGCTTTCTCAGTAAGGGTTAAACTGGTTTTCAATGAAGAAAAAGTGTAGGTCTGTGTTGTTGGGATACTAGGAGAAAAGAGAAGTGGCTTGTTCTTTATCATAGCTCGTTTGATTTGCAGCTTATATTTTATTGATGGTAATGCCCTGTACTTTATAATACCTTTCAACACAGAATTTCAGTCATTTCAGTAATGTTAAGTAATTAAACCTCCCACTGGTTCTGCCAATGGAGGTGTATTTATCATTATAAGTATTTTGCAAGTGGGTAAACAGAGGCAAAAAAGGTTGAATTACTTTAATCAAAGTTAATAAAACCTCCAGGCTCCTGTCTCCCAGATGATGTTTAATACTTCCTCCAAAATTTTGTTATAAATTCAGTATAAATAAAAATAGACGTCTCACTCCCTGAGCTTAATAATCTCATGTAAAACTGTGCTGAAATTTGGAGAGAATATAGAGATTTTGTGCTTCCTCACAGAGGGGCAGACTTTAGGGAGCTATGTCAAACCATCATCTTAAGATCTTGATTCATCTTGCCAAAATGAGCTTAACTAATTTTCTAGTTTCCAGGGAAATAGGAGAATTTTTCATTTGTGACATTTCCCTACACCAAAACTGGGTGTATCACTGCGCTCAGCACATGTGTGTACACCCCCCCTCATTGTTAAGGTTCTCATCTCTGCACTCTGCGTGTATACATCTCGTAAGTAAAGTCACACAGTTGTTTTGTCCTAGATAGAGCTGGCGAGACCTTCCTGCAGAGTGCTTAATTTAATCAATAGCAATCAGAATTGAAGAAGATTTCAAAATTGTTAAAAAGTGAAAAGAAATTGCTAATGTATGCATAAAGTAATTATTTTCTTTAACATATAATGTCAAATATTGGAGGTTTTCGGCTACTGTTGTAATCTGATAGATACTAATATGGCAGCAATCAGAGTTCACTTCAGCAACAAAGAAGCTGTTCAAGTCTGAAAGCAATCCTCTCCTCCTGACATGTTGGCACCGTCATAGAGGAAAATGTCACGGTCAATATAAGCACATTTACTGACAGTTAGGTTTTTTCCGATGTTACTGAAAACTGTTTGAAACTTGGCTTTTATCAAAACCAGAAACACTGGCCACTCAGAACGATAAAACAATAGTTTACAGCTTAGTCATTTTCCAGTTATAAAGCAATACTTTCATAAAAATAAACAATGCATACAGGAACAAGCCAAAACAATTACTCAGAGAAATCGTTGCATTCTTGCTGTCCTTGCTTTCTGATTTAAAACAACTGTCTCCAGTAGGAACTGGACAAAAAGCAGCGGGTTTTGTTTCATTAAGTAACCACTTGCTGATCACTGCAAGATAAAATACAGTTCCAAAATGCAATTGATACTGTGTAGGTACTTTCTAAGTTCCTAAATGACCTATTACATGAAGAACAGGTACATAGATTAAAGTAACGTTCATGTATTTCACTAATTTACAGGCTGAACATTTCCCAAGTGGGTGGTTATATAGAGCTTTTGTCCTTCCTAGAGAAAGTAAAAAATGACTTAAAGCGCAAGCACCTTCATTAATAATGGTCATGTTGTTTATTTAATTTGTGGGGTTTTGTTAATTATTTCTGGAGGTTTTTTTCCACAGCCTCAGTATTTTAATATCGGTATCATTTGATACCGCTCTGTCATATCTCAGTAAGGAAAATAATTTAACAAATAATTTCATAGAATCATAGAATTGTCTAGGTTGGAAGAGACCCTTGGGATCATCGAGTCCAACTGTCTACCCTACTCTACAAAGTTCTCCCCTACACCATATCCCCCAACACCACATCTAAACGGCTCTTCAACACCTCCAGGGATGGTGACTCAACCCCCTCCCTGGGCAGCCTATTCCAATGCCCGACCACTCTTTCTGGGAAAAATTCTTTCCTAATGTTCAGTCTAAATCTACCCTCTTGGAGCTTGAAGCCATTCCCTCAAGCAGGAACAGGTTGCAAGCATAAATGTTCAGAAGCCAGAAGAAGAGGTAGGGGGTCAGTAAGTCCGCTAACTTGACAGTGTTGCACATTCCAAGTATCGTGCTCAGATATTTCAGTGCTAAAGATAGTTTTTAAATTGTTCCCTGCTCTTTTAAACTCACGTAAGTACTAAGACAGATGAAGAGCTTTTGCTGTAACGTTCCAAGAAGATTCCTTCTGGTTCCTGTTCTGAAGGAAGATGATTTCAGTGCCTTGTCTTACGGTGGGTGGGACATGGACTGCACCCAGTCTGTGCTCCGTGCAGTTCAGAGGCTGGGAGACTTTGGGTCTCTTGTGGTTGGAAGGGCACCTGGAAGCCTTGTGTGAGTTCTTCTGTCTGGAGCAGCTACCTAGGGGTTCGTAGTGGTTCGTTCTCCATCCCAAGAACTGCCATGTGTTGCAGCTTCACTCCTTCCAAGCCCTGATATTTCTGCTAGACTGCAGCAGATGAGACTGGTGGCAGAGCAGAGCGGAGGGAAGTCTATCCTGCCCAAGGATGTGGCTTGAAGTTCTCTTTGTGTACAGAATATGGGAAACTTTATCAGGGCCAAAAGCTCTGACTTGGTTGTCTGTCGTTTAACAGAGCGAATTCTTTTGGCACCGTGGCAGTCTCACTCCTTCACTGGAACTGCCAGCGTACTTGAAGTTCGATGATTTCTGTGGGGCTTTACTGAATCACAGTATTTATCAGGACTGTCACTACGTAACTGTCAAACTTTCTATGTGCCTGAAAAATTCCACCCTTTAGATGGATGAGAGTGTGATGTCGTCATAATTGCTTTTTTATGTAAATGCTCGCTATAAAATAATTTTGGATTAAATGATGTGTTCCTTTCATGTTGGCAGAATATAATTTGTCTTAAATGGCAGCAGACTGTTGTATATGTGTTTCTGAAAGTTAAATATTTTGATTCACGCTTGCGATTTATTGATTTTACATTGTTACCAAATGGCATTTCAAAATCAGCTCCGAATACCATGGTTCAAAATCCTGTCACTCATACGATAAAGTTATTTTCATTTAACTCGCTCTGCAAATGGGAGTGGCAAGGAAAGAGGAAGAGCTGGAAAGAAGAGAGGGCAAATGCATTTTAGTGGGTAGTAGGTTTGCAAACAATCCATATTTTTATTATCTCTGTGTGTTCTTATCTGTATTATTAAACAATAATAAATCAAAAATTGCAAAGCTGTTTGTTATTATCTCAGCCTGGATTTGTCTAAATGTATAGTAGGTCACAGATTTCAGTTGGGGCTTTAAGGAAATACTCACTGGCTTAAAAAAAAATAATAATCCCGATCGTCATTGTGTAAGCATTACGTGTATGGAATCCAGACAAATTCAGTGCATGCACGTTACTTCATATGAACAAATGATGGCAAGACTTCTCAGTTTGGACAGAACACCTTATACAGAATTACTTCCACCAAAGCCGGAGTCGGTCAGGTTTCATGAGGTCCTTCAACACTCTCTGATTCTGTGCTGCTGACACTTATGACACCCTTAATTTGCTGCCCTCACATCTGCTACAGCTAGTGCTGTGTGAGCTGAGTCTAGGTCAGAAGAAGCCTTTTGGCTCTGCGTGTGATAAAAATGAGCGAGATGACTTGCAAAGACAAATTGCTTGTGCGTAAACCCACCGAATCCTTCCAGTAATGCTGATGTCTATGAAAAAAAGACTTGAGTGTCAAAGACTGTCCTACACTCACAGCACCTTGGCGTATTTTAAAAGGTGCGTCAAAGAATTTCTGAATATTGTAAAAGTGAGCAAGATTAATATGATATTCTCTCTTGACTTTGTGTCATCTGCATCTTAATATTGAATTTTAAAAGCTCTTAAGTTACCAACAAGCTACTGTATCTCCCATAGCCATGTGTCTGCAATACACAAACGCTTTCCTTATTTCTTCTCCTTCTCCCATGAGGAAAGTGTTTTTCTCCGCCAAAGGACTGTATTTAAACAGAAGGACTGCTTACAGTGCATAAGAAAAGTATCGTTGTGTTTTGCATGTGTGTACATACAAGCATGCATATAAATAATTCAGTCTCTCATCCTGTTTTCCTGGTGTACGTATTAGTTCAGCCTCGCGCTCTGGCTTGCGGTACTCCTGGCATAGAAAAGAGGCTCGTTACATGTTGAGCAGCAGAAACTAGTGGCACATCGTGAAGCTGTAGCATCTGGTATACTCAGTCTCAATCAGTGCACGCCAAAGGAATACCGCGTGTATGTCTGCGAGTATGTCTGATAGCCTTTAATGTTTTATAGGTTTTCATAGTACAATATTGCTGCCTTTCACTTTCTTTGACCGCACTCTCTAATTATCATATGTCCTTGTATGCGCAACGTTCTTTCACAAAGATAGATACACACACACTAATTTCATTTCGTTTCGTATATAAATGCAACGTAAGTTTCCCAGGCTATTAGAATTTCTGTAGGTTATCTGTCTCATCTTTTGATTATGGCTAGTTTCTTCCTGGTTGTTTTAAGGTACCTTTGGGTTCTGAGGGTAAAAAGGTTCCCAAAACTCTCAGAAGTAGACTGAGGTGTGTAGGTGGGTATAGAATATCTTCTGAGAGACCTCTTAACCTTTTTGCTAGTGGGTGTAGAACTTCTAGCTAGTGGAATACAGAGTATTTTTTACCAGTGATACCAAGATACGCTTATTCTCACAGTCAGAGATCGTGTTGGGTAACAGTTAATTGTTAGAGTGGGCAGGAGTAGTTGAGTTAGACATTCCTTTTTCGTCCAGCAAGATGCATACAAGCAGTGGCAGCTGCAAGAGCGTGCGGGTTGTGGTTCTAAGAAACCACGGAGTGACTTTGTGAATCCCAGTGAGATATAAGAAAACCTGTTTGTTTTAGTAGAGTGCTTTCCTGTTCAGAACGGTAGCGTGCTGCAAAGCGTGCTCTGTTATCGAGATGTAGTTCAGACTTAGAAAGCTGGGTTCCTGTAACCACACTGCCCATGGCTGTAACTGGAATGCCACTAAAATAGAGACAAACTCAATTTAAATACTTAACAAGGGGCGTCTAATTAGGTTTCTTTAAACCCAAATCTGTTCAGTTCAGATTTTATGCATTTTCTTCCTACTTTGTTAATTCCATTGTTTGAGTTCTACTGCTACAACTTTTATTTCTGTATTGCTACAACTTTTTTTTTTTTTGCAAAGAAATGTTATACTTGGCAAAGTTTTAACAAGAGTTCTCATACACACAGCTCTTAGTTTCTAGATGTTTTAATGTCAAATGGTTATTTAAATAAAAATATAAAAAACTCTTGGAAGAACGCAATTAAATGGCAGAAGTGATTTGTAGGAAATCCAGAAGACAGAGCTGTAGCCTTTGAGAGTTCCTGGCCTTTACTTCGCAGTCTGAAAAGCGAGCTCTCCTATCTGCATCTCAGTACTTTTATGTTGCCTTTCCAAGGAAAAGGGAGTTGGATGCGGGCCTGAGCTAGATCTCACGGGGATAGCGTTCTGTACCTTAAATTACAATCAGATGTATTTCAGTTGAGATGGAGTTTTCAGCCTAAAATTGGTAAGAAGCCTAATTATTTGACCAGGTTACTATTTACGTAGACCACTGTATAGCAATCTGTGATTTATCCACAGCTGGCAACACGTTAGCCTTGAAAGGTTTTTATTTTGTGTTTGGAACGGTTTTTAAAAATCCAACTCTGTTCATTAAATGAAAAACTAAAAGATGGTAGAGATTGCTATGGAGACGAGATGTTATATAAACTGTTCATTTTAATTCTTCAGAATGTAAAAATAGCAAAGAAGCTTGGATGTTTACAGGCTTCCAGTCGTTCAAGGTACTGAGTAACTCCACAAGACGCAAAGCATTCTTGCACCCTTTATTGGCACGTAGCGAGTCGTGCCCGGATTTTGAAATCAATCATGTATTTGTTAGTCTAGAGAGCGTGGAGTAAGGAGAAATAAAGAGAAAGACTTCCTAAGTAGTCTTTAATCTGTAGACTCTTCATTATATTATTTTTTCCAGTGAGTAGAGTGCCTAAGATGATCTGTTAGCTGAAGTATGCAGGATAAAAATACAGATATTCTGTGATCCAAAGACATAATAATATGGATGAAAACTAGAAAATAAGACTATTTCACTATTATACCTTTTAGAGTGTCATGGTGGCGATGTTACAGATAGGACTGCGACGGTGTTTCATTTATCAGAGCCCCCTCAAAGTTGTTTGTTGCTGTGCCTTAGACATTTTCTCTGGCCTTAAATTTAACACTTGCTGCTCTTGCTTGAAAATTACTATTATTCACTGAGTTTTGAGAACAGATAGTAAAATTGCTTTTAGGATTATAAAAATGAAACATGCAAAATTTGTTTAATTAGTGTAAAGACTAAGCCTTCGTCTAATTAGTAGATTAATGAAACTGTAGGGGATCTTTACGTAACTCCTGGAACACATGTGGTTGAGGTAACCACCTGCAATGCTAAATTCAAAATGGCAGCCTTGAACTGTTCTTCATACGGGGTTGAGATCGGCATTCACAATTTAGTAGACAAATAGTCATTTCTGGTTGAGAACTGTTTATTTAGTTCAGGTTCAGAATAAAGAACACTTTTAGGAGGGGGTGAAATAAATTACATGTGCGGAAACATGAAAACTCCTAGGTTTCTCCTGCAAAACAATAGCAACTACTACAATGACAGCATACTCAACATATTTGTTATAAACAAGGTAATAATTTTTCAGGCAAGGGATTTCATTAATCTCCTAGCTGTGTATAGAGCCATCGTACTGGACTTTGGAATTAAGCAGCACAGTCTGATTGACTCTATTACTAAAAAGGGGCGTTTAGAATTATAATATATCACCTTTTAAAATACGAACATTAGTCTTAGCTGCTGTGGGAAAGCGTACTACATGGCATGCAGAGGTGGGGAGTTATGTTTAATTTTGGAGGGCTGTAATTGTAGGCATATGCAGATTCTTTGTCACCTTCATAACGCCTTAACGGAACGGCAGTATTTTCCAGAAGCTTTTATCTGTGCACGTGTATGACAAAGGCGTGTTGGGGGAGACTTTCTAGAAGCAGCATGCATCATGTCATTCCTAGTATGAAATTAGTAACATACATTGATTTGTTTGGATGTTTGCAGGGATTCTTCCTGACGGTGTCACCAGAAGCGGTATTAAAAGTGGCTGCTCAGGCTTCTGCAAACAACAAGATCTTCAGTTTGAATCTTTCTGCACCATTTATTAGCCAGTTCTACAAAGAGCCTATGATGAAAGTCATGCCTTATGTTGACGTCCTTTTTGGAAACGAGACGGTGAGTCTTACAAAAGCAATTAAGTATTTGCATCTCTTGCTCCTAGCTGCTCGCGCCTTGGAGCCTGCTTCCTGGGCCTCTGTCATTTAGAGACTGAGACTGACCCTGTGAAGTGTCACTAGAAAATGAAATCCGTGGTCACAGACAGGACTGTGATATTTCAGTAGATGCCAAGGATGTCAATTGACTTGTTAGAGGTTTACAACTTGCTCATTCTAGTGTGGAGACACGTGAACGAGTTACTCTAGGTTAAAAGAGGAAATATCCAACACATTGACTGCTTCATAATAACTGTCCATGTGCCTGAGGTAAGTCACCCAGAAGTTAACTCTCTGCTGGAAGAAAACCCATGAACGGCTACTGCAGAGCTGCTGAGGTTCTCTAACTTGTTTCCATACCCATACTGTTGCTATTAATAGCATTTTCTGTGGTGAAGACGACTCTTTGGGGAGAAGTGGGAGGAGAAAACTAAGAAGTGGTTAATCAGTTTAGAAGGTTCTCGTTGATTTTATGGTAGATGGACTGGCAGTCTGTCTAAGGATGGCTTATCTTTGCTGGGCAACAGTTGGCAAACAGATTGCATGAAATTCTGCCTGGAAGTCCATGGTAATAGACCAAATTCATTCAGATTTCACTCGTCGTAGTGCTATCACTTTTTGATATTTTTTTTCCACTTCAGAAAGTGCTCTTAAATATTTATTAGTTTGATCAGCAGAAAAAGGTTAAAAAAAGCCTTTGAAAGTGTGACACACCTAAATGAAGTGTGGGCTTGTCTCTCAAGATAACTACATTAGTACAGGAAAAATATGGAAAAGTGACTTATTCCTGACAGTGGTTATTCCTGATTGTGACACAGGGAGTTGCACCAGCACATCAGTTTTTACACTGTTGTCCACATGTCCACTTTAAGGGCTAGCATTGTTACAGATATAGGAATTATTTAAAAAAAAAAAAAAAGTCTTTTTTAAATGAAGAAAATTGCAATGTTTTTTAGATGCAGTAGGATAAGGAAAACCTTTTTAACTATAGTTAACGATATAGAAGTAGTATTTTCCAGACATTTTGCTGCTATTGCCAACTTTTACCTTTATTCTGTCCTTCACAATACAGTTTTCACAAAGATGGTACTGAATATTTTGATTTAATGGCAGTATAACCGCAACAAAAAAAACTTGTCAGCCTTCATGAATGAAGTAATACCAAGTGTAGTCAATTTTTGGGTGGGAGGGTTTCATAGAAACTTCTGGTATTAAACCTTGCTGGTCTTTTACAGAAATACTGCCGGATTGCCCTGTTAGGAGAATTCAGATCACAGTGGTTCATTAGGTGCTGTTTTTCAGAAGATAAAACAGAGGTTGTTATTTTTTGTATATTTGCACACTTTATAAGCGATAGTCTGCTATACTGGCAACATTCCAATTTTAGAAATTATATTCAGATGACCTTAATTTCCCCTGCCATTTCGGTTTGCTATGGCATTATTCACCTGCTGTCATAAAGTATGGTGTAGGACTGTTGTGTGTGTTAAAGTTGAAAGACTCCCTGCGTTTTCTGTGTATAATTTCTGATGCATTTTGGTGTCTTTCCAGATAAAAGAGACTATTCAAACTTAAGTGATCATCCTTAAACTGGGCAGTACAAGAGAGAGAGATACACACACACACTTCAGAGTAGCAGCCTCTTGTGCTTTGTTATTTATAGTAATGAGTTGGAACCCTGGTCATTTTGTAGTCCCTGCTTTCTGCTACATAAGCTGTCCATTGCCGCTTTTGAGTTGTGGAAATGCTATTTGCAGTGGTTTCTCCTCTTGTCTTTCTGTGTGGCTTGAAACCACGCTCTTGGCATGGTGTACGTCTAAGTTTTTAGTAGCTGCCGTATCTTGTGATTGTCACTATTTCTGCTCTCTGCATATGGTTTGTGGTAAAGAGTAGTTGCAAAACTCACGAGAAGCTCATTCTGACATGTTCTGCCTTCTAGTAGCTTCCTCCTTTGGTTTGTTTTTGGGTTTGGTTTTTTCTCCTATATTCATTTCATCTACAAGCACGTTCAGGATTTTTTTTTGTGTTTTCCATATGCCTTGATGGGCAATGAACCATTTCAGCCAGCCAACACCAAATTTTTGCCTCTTCACTGGGATTTCTTTGTGCTACATTTTCCATCAGTTTTGCTTGTTTAGTTAAATACTGAAAGTGCATAAGTTAACATATAAGCAAGGCATACTAAGTGGTGTGGTTGTTACTTTATTAGTACAAACAATGCTCTCAGACGCGATTTTTATTCCTCCCTATATTTATCTTCGCTCCACATTATAGACCAATACAATTTTATTGTTAAGCACTGAGCTGTTTATTTTTTGAGTAATACGAAAACATCCAAGAGCAGCAAAATTCCAAATCGCTGCCATTCTTAAACTAAAAACAATTGGTAAAGTGATTTTAAATTACATCTTCTACTTAAAAATTTACATCTGAATGGAGATTAGTTATTTCAAGTTTCAGCCAGATGGTAATTAAAATGGGCAAGTTATAAACCTCTCGGAATAAATGTTCTAGTTTAGAATGTAAATGCCAACGTACCCTTAACTGCAGCGGAGATGCTGAATGCTGTGATAACAACTCAGCGCGTGTATCAGTTTCAGCATCAGCTTAGTGACCACCGGTGTTTTGATCATTCATTTAAATCCCTTTTATAACTAGCCAAACATCTTCTCTTGGATTTTTGATACTTATTAACTGTACTTCATATAATAAATTTAGTACAGAACATTCAGAATAGGAATAATTATATGTTCATTGCTGCTAACCAATTAGGGCCATTCTGCAGTCATTATCTAGCAATACATGACTGGAGAACTTGATTATTGTCATTGCTTTTAATTTTTATTAAATTAAGGTTTTTTTAATAGTGTCATTTTGCAAATGGTTCTTAGCAATAATACCTTCCAAGCTACCATAATCACTGGATAATTAACCTGCCAGGATTAAGCACACTCTACTTTGCCTCAGGATGCTTAACTCTCAAATAAGGTCAATTATCTCCTGATGATAACTGCTTTGTCACAAGTTGCTGCTTAATTCGTCTGTAAAAGCTCACCTTAGAATACATATTTTACAACTCAAGGTAACTTTCAGTAACAGAATGGTCAAAGGAGTGAAAGCTTTTAAAATTACATCTCTGCACAGAGTTGTGGAATGTCTTCTACACAGTAATTATACTAGGCAAGTAAAGGAGCCAAAATTTGCATGTATTTCTTTCCCAGACCTCTTTCCACTTTCCCAGTTAGGGCTAAAGCTTGATGTCTCTGATGTGCTTGATGTCTCTGATGTGCTTGATGTCTGTGATGTACTTGACCCATCAAAGTCAATAATGGGCACAGGAATCTGAACTCCGTTTCCAGTCTCCCCAAAAGCTGTGAGTTAAAATGGCATCTCCTCAGGGAAGAAGCAACTTCTGGGGGGGACGGTCTGTGTACTTTGGGACGTGCAGCTGGATAGCAGTTTCTCTCCTGTGCAGGCCTTCCGAATTCAAGGGACACTACAAAGCTTTCACATGATTCATCCCTGCATATGGCAGTCATGACTCAGAGGAATATTTATTAAGATATTGATGTGGTAACGATCATCTGGGTTCTCTTCCTACGTGTAGGCAGGACATCACTGAGAAATTTGAGAATTTAGAAACTTTAGAATTACAGACATGCTGAGCTCCTTATCTCTTGCTTTACCACCAAACCCGTAACCAAACAGTGTCGCTCGGTGTGTACAGTGTACAGTGAGCGGCAAAAGCTGAGGAGGTTATGTAGAAGAGAAATCGTGGATTTTTCTAAAGCACGAATATAATAAAGAAAACTAAGATAACAATTATTCTTGGAAATTGGATCCTCTGCCTCTCTAGTGTAAAGAGCTGTTACTTCTAAACACCCAGTCTCTGAACAAATTAATTACAGGATTGTAAGCTGAAGTTCTGCAAAGACAGATGCTTCTGCAAGCTCACTGGGAAATTGATGCTGGTGTGACAGCAAACGTGCTGAAAAGAAAAAAGGTTGCGTGCGAGACTTCTGTGTTTTAAAAAGCAATGGCAATAGCTTTACTGGTGGTTCTGGAGTTATGAATCCCGAGCTTTAAAAAGATAGGTGCCTTTGCACGCAGTAAGATATCAAACAGGTCTTGTCACCGTTTCATCTTAGAATTATACCAAAATGGTACATTATGCCTGCTTAATTTAAAGTATTACCAAGAGAGGTATGAAATACTAACATACACATCCCTACAAATATATGCGGTTTGGACACAGCCTTTAAGAACCTTTATAAAGGCAAGTCTCTTTAATGACATGGAAAATTCTCTTTAATGGCAAGGAAAAACAGTAAATCTAAAAGTGATAACAGTGGTTAACATGCTCCCGATTTTGAACTTGCAGTCAGTCTGTAGTTTTGTGCTTATTTGAACCAGGGGAGGGAACGGAAACGCTGCTCAGTTTTCTGGCATAAAACTGCATTCAACACAGTAGGATTTACACCTAAATGACAATTTCCAAACAAATTGGTCTATTCCCCTTCTGTAACCTACAGTGCATTTTTGTAACCAACTTTCACTCCGCATACTTTGATATATATCATATTAAGATATGACACTGTGGACAACCTTCAGTCCCGCCTGCAAATTTCCTCCGCTGGATTATCATCTGGGACCAGACTGATACCTGTAGGGTTAGGAATCTGCCCACAGCTCACAAGAATCTTGAAGGAGACGTAATCACTTTTGTAAGATAAATGAGCCTCACGGTGATTCTCTTTAAACTGGTGTGCATTCATAATGGCATAACTGAATTGATCTGATTTTACACCAGGGTAATTGCTACCGTTTATAGATCGAACAGACAGTTTTCCACACTGCCTGAATGTCCTTTCACACTGGTGAATTGTCTGATTCTGAGGAAACGATTAAGAGGTAAGAGGCAGGAGAAGATCAGGTGGCAGATGTAATTTGGTGTGTGGAAGAAGGGAAATACAGTTTGTCTTTCAATAAATAATGAAAGGGAGACAAACATTTCAGTCTGTTCTTCTGTATCAGATGGGCCAAGTAAGAAACATAGCAAAGGTGGCTGGTCACGCCATAAATATCCCCAAATTGTTGTTTCTTTTTGAAGTATTCTTAAGGAAGCATTTAAAATTATTTTTGAGTGTTTGAAATTATCAGTAGAAGGCAAATAATAGATCGTATTTGAGACGAGTATCTTGAAGAGGCTTGTTTTACTGTCCCGCGGACTTGCATATATGTTACCTAAAGAGCCCTTAAGAGACCTTGATTCTTTCTTTTTAGCTCCCTGGAACTGGTCCATATTGAGGGGTTATTTTCAGTCAGTGGTCGTTTGCAAGCTGTCTTCCGTACGAGTTCAACCTTTGCCTTCAGCTCCTACATCTTTATTCATTTTGAATTACGTTTCAGAAACATTAATCATCTCAAATGAAATTAAGTTGGGTGTCAGTGTTTTGCATTTCAATTTCCATGCTAGTATTTTCCATTTCGTTATGCTTTCAGAAGTTGTCAGAAGCTTGCCCCACAGGTGAGGGCAGTTACCTTCATTTCGCAGGCTGAGTGAGAGACTGAGGTTTGCGCAGTCCCCTACAGGGAGTCTGCAGTTAAGTTAAGAATCGTAGTCAGATATTCTGACCCAGTTTATTAAATACACATGGGAAAAAATTTTGTAAGGAGACATCTCATCTTCTCTTCTATTTTAACAGGAAGAGGTTTTTAAGGTCAGCTGCTGCTGGTGTTTGCTTTGCTAAGCTGCAGTAAACAGATAGCAGTTTCTTTTTATAAATCCTACATTTAAGATTGCTGCAAAGTCTTTGGAGGGAGCCTGGGAATTAAAAATTGTAATTTTGAGTGGAGGAAAAATAAATATTATTTTTCTTTGATGTCTTTGTAGAATTTTGACAATTATTTCCTGGTGCAGGTGTTTTGTTTTCAATTATAGGAAAGCTATGGCATTGTAATATTGCTGCTTAATTCATACAATCAACTTCCTCAGTATTGGAATATCTAATAAATTGCGGCCAACTGGAAAATGAGAGGGTCTCTAGCACAAGGGAGGTTGGTAATGTCAATGGCGTGTTGTAAAGATGTGCTGTGGGAAGGATGCTGGAACAGCCCAAGGCTATTTCAGCTGCAGACACTGAATCTGCTTCTGCCTCTCTCTTCTCTTTTTTTTTTTTTTTCCTTTTTCCTCCCCTTGTGAACTGCAGTGGCTCTCTAAGATGAAATGCTTTTAAATCATTTCCCAACCTTGCAGCCGTCTTTGATAAAAGCCCTGTTATCTGAAATGATATGAATCACTGTGGAGTTAATCATACCTTATACAACAACATATTTTGTTGTGATTCATTCTGTTTCAATTAATCATCTTATTTATCTACATTGTCTCAGCTGCTGCACTGAAATTCATGAGTAATAAGCAAGTAATTATTTTAGTATAGTTTACCTAGTACATTATGAATGAAAGGAAAATTGAGAGCCAAGTATTTAAATTGATATTTAGCGCTGCTTTCAGCTAATGTCTAGCTATTTAAGCAATTTAGGAATCCTATCTCAAAAATGGCCTTCTTTTTCTCCTGTTATGGAAAGCAAGCAGGTATTTAGAAGACAAGCATATACTTTACAACAGGCTTCACTTCTTAAAGCTAAAAATATTTTCTGGTAGTCTCTCAGAATGCTTAGGGATATTTATCCTTCCTTATGCTATGCGGTGCTGAGATACTTTTAAGATTACAAATACTGGTTAGAACGCAGCACAAGAGAGAACACGTCCTGTGAGGAGGGAAGGCAGGTTTCCCCTTATTTCAGCAGCCTGTGTTTTACTGACGATGATTGATAACCCTTTTCACTTTGTAGCACTTCCCAGAGCCTCTCCTAACACTTCATAAACATTAAAGCTCAGAATAAACCAATAAGGTGGGTGTGTAGTCTTGTCTCTGTTTTACAGGTGGACAATCGAGAGGTTATTTGCCCAAGGTCATACAGCAAGAGCAGAGCCAGGAACAAGCAAAATCGAGTTCTGACTTTTTTTCTTCACTTAGTGTCCTGAAATGTTGTCAGCTGCTGAATACATTGAGGACAAAGCTCAACGGACTGGAGGAAAAGACCTGCAGAATTTGGCTTTCAGTTTGCAGTGCAATATTAATATATGTCTCTGAAGGCCTCTTAAAGGTGAACTGCATGTATATTTTCAATAATCAGTAATAGGGCAAAAACCTATCATATAATACAAATATATAATTTAAGAGCTGCAAAAATAAGAGTATGAATAAAATTTAGTTATATACTTGATAAGAAGTAGAATGAAGGCAGAATGTTCACAAGAACTTCTTTAAATCAGCAGAAATCCAGAGCAATTCAATTTCACAGAGATATTTGCAGATAACAATGCAGGTAAAATATATAGGTTTCAATAAAGGTTTTGTTTTCCAGTCCAGCTAAGGTCTATTCAATGACTCCACATTTCAAGCCCTTTTTGGGGCAGAAGCAGCCAGTTTCTGGTTCAGAGCATTGTTAGCTCGTGCCAAAGCCTTTTATGCCAGCATATACTGGGGATTCTGCCCCTGTTACAGTCCTTACAGTGAATTGTAAGACTGCAGTGCCGTGTTATCCCTGTGGATAACATCTAAATGTGAGCTGATGCCAAACTTTCTCACCTGCCCTTATCATACAGTCTCATCTGCCCCCTTTAGTCAGATTTAGCAATTTTATGTCCATAGCAAGAGTAATTTCTGTGGACTAGTTTACTGTTGAGTCGCTGAGCCAGTCCGGCTTTCCCAGGCAACAGAATCACTACAACTGACCAGATGAGAGGGTAATACATGGTGGTACGGAGGACTTGGAAGGAGAAAGCCTGATAACCTCTCTGTTTAATCTAACCTGACCAGTCTATACTGCTAGGGTCTCCCAAGCAATATAGCAGAGAAACACAGTGGGGGACATCGTCTGAGTTAAAGATTTTATTTCTGTATTATAGCATTTACAGCAATATCCTTTTTAATCCTGACTTATGTTACATATGCAGCTACTCAATATAGTTTTATCTGCAGGTATTTAGTTGAACGTTACTATGCATGGATAAGTTCAGGTATTAGCTGTAAACTTCTTGGACAGAGGTTTTTATATAAAAGGGCTTGTATTTGCCTAAGGAGTATGTGTTGGTGCTTCCTGTGTTTATAAATTTGAGTCTGAACAAAGGGTACTTGAAAGAGAAGAAAAGGGAAGGATAGCCAAGGAGCCACTAGTAAGGCTGTGATGATATTCAAAACCCTGTGATCATGTATTGTAGAGAGGTCTGGAGGCTGCTCTAAACTAAACTGCGCTAAACTAACTTTTTCAAGAAAATATCATAGAATCATCAAATTGTAGAATGGTTTTGGCTGAAAGGCACCTTAAAGATCATCGAGTTCCAACCCCCCTGCCATAGGCAGGGACACCTCCCACCAGACCAGGCTGCCCAAGGCCACGTCCAGCCTGGCCTTGAACACCTCCAGGGATGGCGCCTCAACAACCTCTCGGGGCAACCTGTGCCAGTGCCTCACCACCCTCAAAGTGAAAAACTTCTTCCTCATGTTCAATCTAAACCTGCCCTCTTCCAGTTTGAAGCCATTCCCCCTCATCCTATCACTCCACGCCCCAGTAAAAAGTCCTTCCCCAGCTCTCCTGTAGCCCCTTTAGGGACTGGAAGGCCGCAATAAGATCTCCCCGGAGCCTTCTCTTCTCCAGGCTGAACAGCCCCAACTCTCTCAGCCTGTCTTGATAGGAGAGGTGCTCCAGCCCTCTGATCATCTTTGTGGCCCTCTTCTGGACGGTCTCCAACAGGTCTCAACTTAGCCTATCAAACTTTCAACAATGGTTCAATCTTGCCTTGGTGCATCAGGGCCTGGGCATGGGTTTCTTATCATAGAATCATAGAATAGTTTGGGTTGGATTCAANGAACAGTTTGGGTTGGATTCAGAGGTCATCTAATTCAATCCCTCTGCAATGAGCAAGGGACATCTTCAACTAGATCAGGTTGCTCAGAGTCCCATCCAACCTGGCCTTGAATGTTTCCAGGGGTGGAGCATCTACCACCTCTCTGGGCAACCTGTTCCAGGGCTTTACCACCCTCATCATCACAAATGTCTTCCTTCTTTCTAGTCTAAATCTACCCTCTTTTAGTTTAAAACCATTACCCCTTATCCTATCGCAACAGGCACTGCTAAAAAGTTAGCCCCCATCTTTCTTATAAGCCCTCTTCAAGTACTGAAAGGCCGCAGTAAGGTCTTGCACTTGGCCTTGTTGAACATTGTCAAGTTTGCATGGGTCCACTTCTCAAGCCTGTCAAGGTCCCTCTGGATGGCATCCTTTCCTTCCGAGTGTCGGCCACACGACACAGCTTGGTGTCATCAGCAAACTTGCTGAAGGTGCACTCAGTCCCACTGTCCATGTTGCTCACAAAAACAGCACCGGTCCCAGTACCGACCCCTGAGGAACGCTACTCGTCACAGGTTGCCACTTGGACATTGAGCTGTTGACCGCAACTCTTTGAGTGCAGCCATCCAGCCAACTCCTTATCCACCGAGTGGTCCATCCATCAAATCCATGTCTCTCCAGTTTAGAGACAAGGATGTCATGTAGGACCATCTCAAATGCCTTGCAGAGGTCCAGCTTGATGACATCAGTTGCTCTTCCCTTATCCACCAACCCTGTAACCGTGTTGTAGAAGGTCACTAAATTTGTCAGACATGATTTGCTTTGAGTGAAGCCATGTTGGCTATCACCAATCACCTCCTTATTTTCTGTGTACGCTACATAGTTTCCAGGAGGATCTGCTCCATGCCAGGCACAGAGGTGAGACTGACTGGCCTGTAGTTCCCTGGGTCTTCCTTTTTTCCCTTTTTAAAAATGGGGGTTGTTTCCCCTCTTCTGGTGAGCAGGAACTTCCCCGGACTGCCATGACTTCTCAAATATGATGGATAGTGGCTTAGTAGCTTCATCTGCCAGTTCGCTCAGGACCACAGATGCATCTCATCAGGTCCCATGGATTCGTGTGCCTTCATTTTCCTCAGATGGTCTCAAAGCTGGTCTTCTCCTACAGTGGGCAGTACCTCATTCTCCCAGTCCCTGTCTTTTTCTTCTGCGACTTGAGTGGCGTGGCTAGAGCACTTGCCAGTGAAGACTGAGGCAAAAAAGTCACTGCGTACCTCAGCCTTCTCCATGTCCCAGGTATCCAAGTCTCCCATTTCCTTCCAGAGAGTCCCACATTTTCCCTAGTCTTCCTTTTATCACTGATGTACCTGTAAAAGCTTTTCTTCTTGCCCTTGACGTCCCTGGCCAGATTTAACTCTATCAGGACTTTAGCTTTCCTAACCTGATCCCTGGCTGCTTGGATAATTTCTCTGTATTCCTCCCAGGCTACCTGTCCTTGCTTCCACCCTCTGTAGGCTTCCTTTTTGTTTGAGTTTGTCCAAGAGCTCCAGGTTCATCCATGCAGGCCTCCTGGTGGTTTTGCCTGACTTCCTCTTTGTCGGGATGCATCACTCCTGAGCTTGGAGGACGTGATCCTTGAATATTAACCAGCTGTCTTGCACCCCTCTTTCCTCCAGGGCTTTATCCCATGGTACTCTACCAAGCAGGTCCCTGTAGAGGCCAAAGTCTGCTCTCCCTCACTACCCTGGTAGTGAGCTTGCTAAGCACTCTCCTCTCTGCCCTGAGGGTCTTGAACTGCACCCTTTCATGCTCACTGATGCCCTTGAGCTTTACGTTCCTCACCAGCCCCTCCTTGCTGGTGAGAACAAGGTCCAAAATATGCAATATGACGTAATAATTGCAGAGACTAAAAGTAGATGTGTTTTTCAGTCTGTATGAGTGCAAATGTTTTGGTAATGATTTTAATACTGAAGCTGCTTAAGAAAAATACGTACAAAATGCAAACAGTAAAAAGTAAATTTACAAAAGTAAATTGAAACTGCACTAGAACAGCTTTTGATTTTTGTTTTTAAAACTGTTTTATAAAGAATAATCTTGAAAATGTAGTTTAGGGGTTTTGGAATAGAATTGGCAATATCTTTATTAAGTTAACATATTTTTCTGTATTACTACATAGCACTATTTTTTCAAAACTACAGTTTCAACCTTCTTTCTTTTCTCATGTTATCTTTGTCTATCAACACCTTTCTTCACCCTGCTTATATAGCTCAAATAATATTTTTATTCTGTCAAGAGAGTTTCACATCTGATTACAAATATAAGTAGTTTCATTTTCTGACTTTCTTCAACAAATAAGAGCAAAACTAGGCGTTTGAGCCCTCTCTTCTTTCCAAATAGTTGTATAATCTTCTGTTACTGGGATTCCTACTGTTTGTAGATTTGATAGGAATAAATGTAACCCACGGACGTTTCGTTAAGACTACTGGAAAGGTGCTATGAATAAGTAAACGACGCAAAAGGATTTTTCCATCATGCTTTGACATGTACTTTGAAGGTATTTGAAACTGACTTCTACGAAACCGTTATTGATTAAAATCTATATTTTAATTAGAATTGAGGGTTAAGACATTAGAATTGATAATACTGGGCATTTTAATTGATTAAATTTACTAATAATACAACTAAAACATAATTTGTCCCTTCTATAAATGCATTAAAAGAAAATCTAAACCTGCAGTATATTATGCAGCATATGCAATGGATCATAAATATATGTAAGGGTTGCAAAAACATTTTATTTATTTCTAAATAATTTTTCAGAGAGTTGTCAAAAAGTTAGGAAAGGAGCTTGGAAAAGGAGTAGAAAAAAATACGCTTGCAGTCTACCTAAAATACCTGAAAGATACATAAAATCATCCGTGGTTTTCCCAAAGGTATCAACTGATCACTAAAAGGTTGCCTTATTTATAAGCATAAGCCACCCCGTTTACAACAGCCTTTGAGTGATAATTTTGGAGCCACATGAAGGTGTCTCTTTAAGCTGTATTTTGAGGTTTAGTGGTCATATTCTGACTTACAATACCATTTGTTTAAATATTGACTTCCCAGGGAAGCAATGTGGAGAAATTGCTTTGCTATAGGTTTCTGTTCTGAGTTAACAGAACTCATCTCTCATAGTCATTACACTTTTTTTTTTTTAATTCTCCACAGAAAGGATCCACTAAACCTTTACTTTAGTAAAAGTTCTGCTAACACCTACGCGATACATAACAATTTCAAAATGTTGCTCATTAAGTCCTCAGACCCTCATTTGCCACCTCGTATTCCGTGTCAAAACCAGCAATGCATGCAGTCACAGTAGGGAAACGTATCTGTGAGTCAGTTTGCTTGCTGTGCTAAAGTAGTTTCCAGGTGAAGGAGCTTTCCTCTAAAAGAAAGGATTGTAGCAGTCTAATGGCTGGGATGGTGGAAATTTTGAAATATATAAAGCTGTCTGTTTCATAGAATCATAGAATGGTTTACGTTGGAAAGGACCTTGAAGATCATCGAGTTCCAACCCCCCTGCCATAGGCAGCGACACCTCCCACCAGACCAGGTTGCCCAAGGCCACGTCCAGCCTGGCCTTGAACACCTCCAGGGATGGGGCCTCAACAACCTCTCTGGGCAACCTGTGCCAGTGCCTTACCACCCTCAAAGTGAAAAACTTCTTCCTAATGTTCAATCTAAACCTGCCCTCTTCCAGTTTGAAGCCATTCCCCCTCGTCCTATCACTCCATGCCCCAGTAAAAAGTCCTTCCCCAGCTCTCCTGTAGGCCCCCTTTAGGGACTGGAAGGCTGCAATAAGATCTCCGCGGAGCCTTCTCTTCTCCAGGCTGAACAGCCCCAACTCTTTCAGCCTCTCCTCATAGGAGAGGTGCTCCAGCCCTCGGATCATCCTTGTTTCTAGGTTATGTTTCTAGCTGTGTAGAGGGGGACCCCCTACTCTGAAATTCAGCAATTGTATTCATCATCCTCAAGTTATTTCATTCAGAGGCAGCAGTTTCACTAGCAGAAAGCTTGTTCTTCCCAACCACAGCTGAGGAGAAGGACTTCCTCACCACCCTTACAAAGGGAGCGGCCATCGACATCTGCTTCTGGTCTGAGTCTTAGAGCTAGGAGCCAGCTGGTTCTCCCTGCTCCGGGAGGCCACAGGCTGTCCTTGTCAATAAGCAAAAACCTTTAGCGTTTGAGAAACTCACTTGAAGGCAATGGGAAAGTGGTACACATTCCAACGGAAGACCCTTAGGATCCCCAACTAATCTGTCGTCAGTGTCCTAAGCTGTCCTGCTGTTATCAAGGTACAGCCCTGTTAGTTGAATAGGCTACTTGAGGACGCCCCAAAAATTTCTGGAGTTAGGAGTTTTATTTTAAATTTTTCTGATGCTGAAGATTGAGGGATCTTGATTCAGGGGAAACTCACTGCTTTTGTTGAGAAATCCTGCTGCTTCATTTTGACGATGTTGTCCTTTGAGTCTAAGCCGGTCTGCAGGTGCCAGTCAACAGCGTGCTTATTTCTCTTTCTCTGTGGCTGTCCTTCTGAAGGATACTATTTTTGTAATTCTGAGAGGAATTATTATATATATATTAGCAGTATCTCTGGTTCCTGGCAGGCATGAGACCTCACAGAATTAGGTCCTCCTCAGAATCTCTTTTAACAACGTGTCTTTCTGCTCTGCCATTCCTCTGAGAGACCGGGGCATTTTTGTCTTGTCTAGTCACGCTATTGACCTCTCCAGGTTGTGCAACATTCTTTCTTTTTTAAAAGAACTGGAATTCTCATGCAAAATTAAGCTTTAGCCATAAATTGTGTTGTTGGGGCAGTTCTGATTGCTCTGAAAAGGAGAACCTTCCTCCAACTGGAAAAATACCTGAAATTTCATGGAATTGCAGTTATCTTTCACCATTGATTCACCTGAAGTTTTTTCTTAACTTTTTCTGACACGTGTACGACCTATGCGGATGGGCGGTCAGATGGTCTTAACACACACAGTATTTAGTATATATGTCGTTGTGGAGCAGTTATGATTAACGTGTCTCTTTCCTCTCGTTGGAATTTCTACTAGACCAGTAGATACATCTGTGAGTGTTCTTGGACACATACCAGTTTCAGATAAATGGATCAGTCAATTTAAATTCTGCACGTATAGTTGCCAAACACTATGCATGTGATTTGAACATCAAAGTAAATGCCAGATTTGGATGGAGCTGCATCTTGGTATATGCGAATTACGATAATGAGTCAAACTACTGAATCGAACTGCTCAAAAAAGAACACTCATCATCTGGAACCAAATTTATTTCTTCTAGAATCTAAACTGGTGAAAAGAAGTGAAGAAGTACGCAGCCTTATGCTGGCCAATTGTAGCCCATCTCTGAACATGCATTATTTGAGAGGTGGGTGGACACACGTATGAGTATTCTAAAGGGTAGTGCTGGTGGGAGATGGACCCGTTATTTAGAGTACACCATGGAAACCATAAGTTTCAGGATTCCATATGAACTCTACTTGCAGATGAGTTTCTTTCATGTTTCAAAGAAGAACTTTGTGTCCCAGGACTGAGTGGTCCATGTATATATTTCAGGTAGAACAAGCTAAAATCGAGATCAAAGGGTTTAATATGTTAACATCATCTTCAGCTGTGCTGTCGGGACAATTTTTAAGCTGGGATGGAAGTGACAACATAAATTATCCCAGAGTTATCTTTTCATTTATGGTAAAGATATGAACTGTTTTAGGGAGGGGTCTTCCTTGTAACAAACTTAATTCAAAGCGTACCTATTCATTTTGCACTTCTTCCATTGGAGTTGTTTTTGTAGGAAGTTAAATGTCAGTTATCTCTCTTTAACCAACCTTCATCTCTACTATTCTTCAAAACGAGTTTCCCTTTCTTGTTCTTTGGAACCTGAAAGTGCAGTGTAGAGAATACTGCAACAGAAATTAACAGCAGCTGGTTACTTTGGAGGGCATTTGAACCGTTCTAGAGAGAAGAATTCGCAATAGGTTAACGAGGAATGTTAGCACACCAGGAAGATGCTTAATTCAGGAGTAGATTATACAAACATTCTTTCTTGTGGCTGTTGTTCAAGGTAACAATTTTTAGAATAGTAACTCCTGTAACGAAACACAAAGCAGAGCCCCTAATTTTTCTATTTCAAAATCTGTATGTTCAATGATACAGTAATGATTTTAAGTGTTAGGTGGATGGGGAGTATTGGATAATTAGACAATATGGCTATCCACAGTTATTGTCCTTCAGCACTTATTTTTCCGGGTAAAAGCCAACTCTTTAATGAGAGTTTAAAGGAAACCAGACTGTTCTGTAAACTTTCCGTTTCCTTCAGTTTTCTTTGTAACAATTTTCCAAAGACAGAGTCCTGGACTAGATAGATTACTGATCTCATCCATTATGGCCGGTCCTGTGGTCTTTGAACAAAGATATTTCTTTCAAGAAAAGATTACCCAGATAAATAGAACTCTCTCATTTTACAATTTATACAACATGTGTAAAATTTTCTAATGATTTTTTTTTAATTAGAATTGAACAACTGTTTTCAGTGCTACTGTTTTTTTTTCATTTGTTAATAAGACCTCTTGCAATAAATCCTTGTTCAGGATAATGAATATGAAAAATTATACTTCATGCAGATTAAATTCCCAAGAGTAGATTTTAAATATATCCAATTCGTCCTGCAAACTGTTTAAAATGTAACTAATTTTGTCTATACTAATCTCTCTAAACCATGTTACTAATTTAAATCGAGATCATAACAAGTTGTGATGGTTACCTTTTCATAAAGTTTCCTTAACTACTTTTTTTTTTTCCTTGGGTATTTCTTGCATTCCATTTTTCTGGAATCAAACACATCGTACCCAGCAACAGCCTGGGGTGCAAATTTGGTGTAACCGTGCAATGTTTTCCTATTTTAATTCCACATTTTACTATCACTTCTGTGGATCTAGTGTTGCCTGCCTCAGCTACGTGGAAAGTATGGCAAGGTCTTCAGTAGTCCTCATTGCTGAGCATAGTTACTGTTCTTTCTCTTCTGTGCTCTGAACTACCTCAACTGCCATCTTTTTGTAATAAACCACCCCTTGAAGACCCTTGCTATGTTCCTGCTCCTGGTAATCTCCCTGCAAATGGGAAATGCCTCCCGAATACTACAGTGGCTAGAGACGTAAGGCATGCCGCGTTCAGGCCTGCATCAATATCTTTGGTCCTTGGATGGCTGTAAATGGAAGATTGACAATATTGTAGAGGGGAGATGCCCAGCTCGCCAGTGAGATGCACAGAACTTACTGCTGCCCTTGAAGGCCTCCAGGATATTAAGCCTTACATAGGAGTTTACCATTTATCAATAAGCTATTATGAGATAACCTTAGAGGGTTTCTAAAAAATTTTCCCCTGAGCCTCATACAACTTCCTGACTTTACAGACAAAGGCATATGAAAACATGTATCAATAAAAATGTTAAATTCTCTAAAATAGGATTCCTGTGAAACATGTCATTTACAGAATACATGATGGGTTGATACGTTAAGATGATTTTGTGGATGCCTCTCTAAGGCACCTTGCATTACCAGCTTGTGAATTGACCATTTGAGTAATGTGTATCCCAAGACAGCTTTTCTAAGAAACCACCACGTGTTCTTTTTTCTTGCCTATCTCCTACCTTTATTATTACAGCGGTTGCCTTTACAAAAGGTGTTTGGAGTACTATACACTGTACAAAACAGAGTAAGAGGCATGTCCTGCCCTGAGAAATTTACATTTTAAACAGAGATAACAAACAAAAGACTTGAGAAATAATGACCAGAGAGAGGTGAAATGTCGTAACAATGAGCATACACTTGCTCAGTGCCATTACCAAAAATACAGCTAAATTTTTTGCCCTGTAATCTCATAGATCAATTTTTAAAAGAAATGCAGTCAATGGTAAAGAAAAAAGTAATGATGGCTTATGCTGTCTAGATATATAAGTCCCTTCACTATGGATTTTTTTAGTAATTCTTTTGCATATTTTTTTTGGTTTTAGTCTTAAATATCGTGCAGAATTAAGGCAGCTCATGATCAGTTAAAATTTTAAATATTTAAGAAAGCAGTATTTAAGATTAACTGTTCTTCATTTACTGACTATTACTTGGAACCAAAAAAATCTTGTATTTTTGTAAGCATAGTAAGCTACACTGTTTTTCTTTAAACTTTAGGGTATGAATTATATTCCTATAATGACAGCTGCAGGGTGGAATGTTTTAACACACTGGAGTGAGATATATCTTGGACACATTCTTGGTATCTTAAGTTCAACATGCTCCATATGGTGCCACTGAGCCAGTGATTTTGAAGAAAACAGTCAAAGACTGCTGAAACAGCGTAAAATACAAATTAGTCTTTGCTATATAAGTAAAAAAAATTCACTGTCATTTTGCATGAATACTTCCAGCAACTTTTAATAGTAGTCCCCATGTTTTAAAACAACTGTTGAATTCTAGCAGAAGAGAGTAAAAGATTGTGGGCTAAGAATGCGTCCTCGTTATTAAGTGTATTATGCCTGAGTCTAATGCAGGAGAGCGAAGGGAAAGGAGGTTGGGATTCCCTGTATTGTCACACTGGTCTTGAACATGGCAGCAGGGACCGTGTGTTGCTGGATTTGTGAGAAGTAGGTTGCTCTTTGTTAACCTGGTCCTTGGCCAGCACAAAAGAGCTGCGAAGGAGCTGTGGCTCAGGGAGGTGTCTTCTCAGTCCTACTATTGAGAATAGTAATGATAGGGTACCCTGCAGTAAAACTATCTAATAACTGTTGTTATGACTTAAAAATTTTAGTGTTTGTAGTACTGGATTAGCTGGGAATTATGTTTTCAGGACTTTGGACTTTTTCCATGTGTGTTTTCGTTCATACTATTGTGACAGGTAGGAGTTAATGTATGAGTAACTTGCTTGTCTATCTTTTATCTTAATGTGATTGGATTTTTTTCAATATAAACTTAACCCTGAGTTTCCTGAGTTTATATTCAGGCTTATGGATTTCGGAACTCTTACAGCATACTTGCAGTTGTTATTACTGAAGTTATTGGTTCATACTCTGATTTTAACTCTATATTGACCTGATGTAAATTTTAGTCCTGTATTATGATTATTATTATAATCTAATTATTATATATTTATTATATATATTATATTAACTATATAATATATAACTATATAATATAATATATATCTTATATATTATTATATAAATCATTAGACAAAGACTGACAGGTCACTAGCATTTTAGTAATCCCATATTAGAGCTACCTGCACTGCTGTAGTCCCTCTAGATGTAATTAGATAAAACAATCATCAATAGTTTGTTTAAGCCTGAATGTCAAATTTCAAATGATAATTGCTTACGACATGTTTGCTAAATCCTTTGGGATACAGCCAATGTTGGTGTCTGTGGTAAAGGACCTAGTTGCCACTGGATTAATAAAGTTCTTGTATGCTCTCAGTGCATTCCAAGCATGCAAGGTCTTGATACAGTATTTCTCACAGTAAACCGAGGTCAAATATCTGCTGCAAGTGAAAAACAGAACTTAATATTTGGCGTTGGAAACAGGACCCAGAACATCAATGATACATTAAGGTGGATGCTTTCTCCTCATACATAAAATACAATTACCACTTTTTTTTTTTTTTCTTGCAACAGCTGGATTCTCTAGTTTAAAAAGATATCTGTTGATGGTCATCCAGTCACTGGACATACACTGGTATATGTTCTGTGAAAGATTTATTCAGCTATACCTCCCTCATCAGTGAGAACTCTGTAGGCCTTCCAGTCTCCACGCCATCCTAATCCATTTGATATGATGATATAATGCAGCTGTCACAAAACACTGTCTTCTTTCTTTCAGAAACATAAGACTTCCAAGCCATACGTGTAATCTAACCCAAGGAAATGATCTCAAGGGATCCACTTGACCTATCGGTGCCGTCCTTCATTTTGTGCCGTGGGTAGACTGGTCCCTTTGGTTTTAGGATTACAGGATTACAGTCACTGTCTAAATTGGAAGACAACTGTGCTTTCCTTCTCTGAGTATCAGTTCATCATCACTATGTGTGAGAAGCTGGTGTTAAGCTACGTGTTAAGCTTGCATTTAACTGCTCCAAAACAAGTTTATGTATGAAAGACCTAACAATTGTGTTATATTGCTCAGCTGGGACAAAAGGAGGACCTCCTTAAGCCAAACATTCTTTATGACGAAGAGCAGAGCATGAAAGGAGACCAGAACCTCTTTCTGCACGTTACTGCTGTTTGCTAAAGGAGGGCAGGGTCCAGCCTGTTCTTTTCTGATTCCACATCTCAGCCATTGGTGAGTTATTTGAGGACAGGAGGAGACAAAGAATAAGGGGAAGACTTGAGAAAATCAGATGGAGCACTCTACCTGAAAACAGCTCTGTGTTTCCTAAAATTCAGGGTCTTGACTTTACTCTTCCTCTGACCTGTATCCTTCAGGGCTGTGAACTTCACCAGTGTGTGATGACTGCAGCCCAGGCTGCCTCCAATCTTGATGTCACCGATTAGCTCACTTGTGTTCATGACCAACAGGTCCAGTATCGCATCCCCTCTGGTAGCCCTGTTACCTGGATTAAGGAGTTATCCTCCATGCACTCCAGGAGTCTTGTGGATTGCGTACAGCTCACCATGCTACTTTTCCAGCAGATGTCAAGGTGGTTGAATTCCCCCAGCAGGATGAGAGCCTGCGAGCACGATGTCTCCTGTAGCTGGAGTAATAAGGCTTCGCCAATAGGCTTCCCTTGATCAGGCAGCCTGTAGTAGACACCAACCACAAGGTTCCCTTTGTTGCCTTGCTCTCTAATTCTTATCCATAAGCTTTCAACTTGCTATTCTTCAGAGACAGCTCTTAACACTTTATCCAGTTTTTGATGTAAAGGTGTTGTGGATTTAACCCCAGCTGGGAGCTAGGACCACACAGCCACTTGTGCAGTTCTCTCACTTCCCCCCTAGAAGGGTAGGGAGAAGAGGGAGAAAAAGGGGGGGGAAACGTTGTGGATTGAGATAAAGGCAGTTTCATAGAACTGTAACAGAAAAAAGAAAAAAATAATAATAATGGTGAAAGAATATGCAACATAAAGTAATACAACACAAGTCCCTCTCACTACACGGTGAATTGGTTGCCCAGCCCGTCGCAGTGATCGTGGATTCCCACCCCCCCGACAACGCCCATTTATATACCGAGTATGACATCTATGGTACGGAATATTCCACTGGCTGTTCCATTGTTCTGTCTATGCTCCTTCTCAGCTTCTTTTGGAAGCTGAAAAAAGTCCTTGAATAGTATAAACATCAACTAGCAACAACTAAAACAATATGCATTATTGACATTCCTGTCATACCAAATCTGAAATACAGCAACCACTAGAAAGAAAATTAATTCTATCCCTGCTGAAACCAGACCAAGAGGGCAACCCCTCCACTCCTCCTTCCTTGCCTGTCCCTTTTGAACAGCCTGTAGCCACTGATAGCCGCACTTCAGTCATGGGATTGGTGCCACCAAGTTTCAGCGATGGCACCCGTCTTCATGCAGGCCGGAAGCCTGTTCCTACTTTACACCTTACAGGCCAATAAATTACTTCTCCAAAAAGTTTCTTTTCTTGATAAATCAATCTGCTCATGTGTTTGCACTATATTATGTAAGAGGAGCCTTGTCATCTTATTGAAATAGTAGGACATTGCGAGAGACCAAGTATTTATGGCTAGATTTAACGATTTTAAAGGAAGCAAATTATTGCAGCTCCAGGGCAGCAGTAACTTACGTAGTGACAACTTATACATGTTTTATGTACCTATTTACTTCAATGTTCACTACAAAAGTATAGTTACCATAGCAATGACCATGTCACCAGATTTCTTTGCTAGTTCTGAAATACAAAATACCCATATGCCACCTGAACTGTGATTATTTTCTGCACAAGTACTGAAAGTAGAAGTTGAGAGTGTCACACGCTTCTCTAAACAAATAGTAACACATTGATTTACAGAACATTTTATGGTGCAAGTGGATCTCAGGTCGCTAGCATCCCTGGTATTGTAAATCCTTTGCCACTAAGCTGAAAGAAAAGCTTCACTGGCTTCTATCAGCAGAGACTCCACTAGTATATACTTAACCTTTAGTTTTCTGTGAAATATTGGTAGTTGCATGCAATATTCCAGGAAAATAATGTGTGGTATTCAGAAAGATATTTCTCCGATTTTAAGTGTGAACTCATAAACAAAGCCGTCTTTTGGCTATTTGCAGCTTGTTAATGTTGTATAAAATAGCACTACAAAAAGTGGTGTTTTTTTCCCTTGCTGCTTCTGCTTTAGAAATGGCAAGTTTATGAATAATTTAGGTGGTGACCTTGCATACCTTGGGGTGCCGCTCACTAACACCAATAGAACTGAGAAGCCAAGTACTAGATTTCCCAAATCAGCATTAATTGCAGGGGCAGTGGCAGGCTACCCCCATGTGACTTGTGACAGTGGGTGAATAAAAGGTGAAAACTTTCACCACAGATCTAGACTTCTCCTTCTTCGACCTGAGTTATGTTTTCTCACACATAGACAGTGTGAATACATAGATATGAATACGTATGACAATTGTGAATACAGATATTTGAAGAAAAGTGGTTTGTGGGACAGCACACTTAACCCACCATTTCACTCATTCTCCTTTTGTAAGGATTTGTCTACACAGGAAAATTAATCTGAGCTGAGATAGCACATTATTTTAAGCACAACAGCTTTAACTGAGGTTTGTATTGTGTCCATTTGTGGACATTATGCTGGAACAGGAGTGGTTTGTTCCTGTTTAACTTACTTTGAAAATGTGTTTAAGTAAAGAGGAGCAGGGCACGTGAATTATTGAACAAACATGCCAACACATGGAGCCAGCCATGAGCAATTCCATGTGAAGACGCAAAAGTAAAATCGATCCACATTCACGTAACGGTCGATCTCCTCCTCCTCGCATCAGGCACTGTCAGAATTCTTCCCACAAAGGAGGAATCTCACTTTGCAGGGTAGGGGGGCAGACACGGTGCTGTTCGCTGTTAAGTTTATCTATATGACTTGTAGGGAAGAGTTAGGAAATTACTTTAGCTGGGAAGTTTGATCCAACCTCCCAAAGTCCTTGAACTGGAGGTGGAGACCGAGTTGTTCAGATTCCAGCTTTATGTAGCCGTGCCACTGTTTAGACTCTCTAAATCCGATCAGAGGCCTCAAAAGGAAAATGAAGTCTTAAATTAGAAAGAAGGAAACTTTTTTTTTTTTCACAGCTTCCACGTTGACTGCAAATTGTGTAAAAGGATCAAAAAAAGCCTCTTCATTGTGTTACTAGTAACCACTAGTAAGTAATTCCAGCTACTTCAGTTTTTATTTGGATTCTCTCCGTTCTCTTACATTTATTTCTCAGAAAAAAAAAACAAACAAACCAACAGTATTTTTATGTTTATCTAGGCAGCAAGTGGAATTTGCAAAGAATCCTTTAAAAGCATAGGTGTACTTTTCAGCCAAAGACATTTGACCTGACCCGGGACGTGTAACCTGCAAAACTAGATGATTCAATTTGCTGGTGCGAGTGCTGTGCTTCACAAATACCTTAAGCTGTGTGACTCTGCGTGAATTAGGAAAGAATTTTTCCCAGAAAGAGTGGTCGGGCATTGGAATAGGCTGCCCAGGGAGGTGGTTGAGTCACCATCCCTGGAGGTGTTGAAGAGCCGTTTAGATGTGGTGTTGGGGGATGTGGTGTAGGGGAGAACTTTGCAGAGTAGGGTAGATGGTTGGACTCTATGATCCCAAGGGTCTCTTCCAACCTAGACAGTTCTATGATTCTATGAATTACCAGCTCAGGTAGTTTTGAGATCTCTGTGATGCCCCACTACCTGATATAAACACGCTCAAAGACTTATATTGTCTCTGACCTTTGCACAGGCTTACAGGTACTAGTCCCTATATAATTTACCATAGAGCCTTCAACAGTGACCTGTGCATGGTAAGGGTAAGCTCCCGCGCGTCAGCGGAGTATGACCACCCGGCTTCACGCCGGTGGGCAGGTATGGGGGGAAACTCTGTCCAGAAAGCCCCCTCTCTCTGCAGCTGACCGGCTGTGTGATAGATTAGGTCACTCTGTCTGTGTCTCTCCACTTTTATCACATGCTGCTTTCCTAGTCAAGAGTGTGTTTGTTCCAGCTGTGATGTTAAAAAGTGTAACTCCGTTCACACCTACAGGAATAATCTGGCCAGAGCGTTTTTTGTCATTACTGGCAAATACACTCAATGTGGAAGCGCATTGGATGTGGTTGAAGGTATATATTAACACTCACATTTGTTGGCACTGCAACAGACTTAGGAATAAATCTGCCTCGATTTCTGGATGAAGGCTGTCTGTCTGCTGCTAAAATCTGACATCCAGTTCTTGGTCCGTAGCTACTCGAGTATCGCGTTTCTTCTGCGTCCCGTGGCTGGTGCCGCTCCGGGGTGGATTCCACGCGTGTGATGCTCACACACATGCTGCTCTGCTGCCAGGAGCAGAGGACCTAATTTTTTGTCACATGAAAAGGAACTTGCTGGTACAGAACATTACTAAATGCTGGAGACTTATTTCATGAAACGGGAACGCCGCAGGGGGAATCTGGCAGGGAAGATGTGTTTATGTAACTGAATTGAGTGTTGCAACTGCCATCGCTTTAGTTCCCTTGGCTGCAGTGAGCGAGTTGTGAGAGAAAAACAATCCAAACGGGGATCTTCAGGCACCGAGGGCAGCTCTAATTACATACAAATAATTAATAAAAATGAAATGCAATATTATTAGAAAATACAAACACCATTCATTTTCTGACATGATTATGTGTCCTGAGCTCATTGGTAGGGACAGGAACACCCAGGCTTCTGCACTTCTATTTGAAGTACATATTCTTTGGGTGTCTTCAGCACATTCTGATATCCCGGGGAGATTCATGACACAAGAGTAATTGCACATAATGTAAACAAGATCTGCATTAGTTGGCTCTTTTACTCAGAATCCCTTTCCAAGCCCAGATGTGTGATGTGTAAATGTTAGGAGAACAGAGTCCTTATGAAGTAGCTTTATCAAATGCAGCTAGTCTTCCAGCAAAACGGAGAAAATATAAATTAGAGCTCAAGACCTTGGTCAAATCTGGTGCATAAAATTTTATGGTTATATTTAATGTTCCATATGTGCTTTGGACAAGTGCCATGTTTGTAAAGAACTGCTTCAATATTATTTTTAAAAAGTGACACTTTTAGCACAGTATCCTCTGCAAACTGTTCGCTGCTCGCCATGTAAGCCAGCCAGACTCCAAATAAACTGTTTGTTTTCGTGGTCTAAACCTAAGATCAAAGTGGCTTTTAGAGCATGGCGATTTTCAAAACATGGCGTGGTAGATGTCGTATGTGACTTTTCGCAGTGGAATTCAGAAGAGTTGATTAACTTGACTGCAAGGGGAGAGTGTATGATATAAAAATCTGACAGGAGACATGGAATTAGGAAGATGTATACAATGCTAGCGCTGAATATCTGTTCTAGCTTGGGTTTTATGGCATAATTAGATTTTACTATATTGTGTGAGCGCTACGTTCCTCCTAGCTCTTTTAGGCAAAACAAACCTCAAACCAAGGAGATTCTACAAATTTATGCCACTTTTCAGAGGTCCTAGCTTATTTTTTTCTTCATTTCCCTAAATCCCTAAATAGCTATCTTTTAAAAAAGCTTCCAATGCAGCATCTGGTGTGCTGTTATTGCCACTACTTTTGCTCTGAAAGCAGAGCACTACTGTTTTAGAATGTTCCCATTCATTTGTTGTCTGGTATTTGGCCAAAAAATTTATTACTAATATAAGAGAAAGAAGTAAATTTTCAAGAGCCCAAATCAGAACGCGATCTGAATAAAAGAACAGCACTGCTTTGACCCTACAGCTCTTTTCAAATTTTGCATAAAATGGAAGAGACGCAGCGTCTTGGAAGAAATTACAGGAATTCTTTGTGTTGGAAAGTGTGAGGCAAACTAAATAGATTGAAATAACTTCTGTTATATTTAAACATGAATATAATGCTACAGGCAGAGAAAAAAAAAAAAGATTATTTACACTTCTGAGCACTCGGGAGGTGTGAGAAATCTGTAGTGAAGGGCTTGAGCAAGTACTTAGCTAAAAATAACCTGTCCAAAACTGAATTACTGCTACTATTACTACGACTACTAATTTCAGCTTCAGAATAATTTGGAGTCTTACATTTGTCATGTAATAAAATAAGAAATATATCAGGTGCAATTTCAGGTTCGTTTGCAATATGCTAACGTATACTCAGCATACAGTAATGGTTAACAAATATATAAATGTCTATTAAAATATAATGTCTTTCTGTTATCTCAATAATTAAAAAATAGCTGTGAGACAAATCCTAAAATAAATGCAGCATTTTAAAGATGCGGAAGTAGAGGTTAAAGTGGTAACTGTTCTGAAGTATATCTGAGGATTAAAAAATGTTCTTTGAGTCTGGGAGTGTGTGGAGAACGTGCGTACGCTGGAATCGGAGATGGTAAGGTTTGTGTATGCTTACGTACAAAATTCCTAAAACGTTATTGCTTGAAAACTATGATGCATTTTTATTATCCTTCAGAATCTACAACTGGTGTCACTAGGAGAGTGTCCTTGCTTGGCAGAGATTTGGAGAACTTATCTTGTACAAAGGGCAGAGCTGAAACTCAAAAGTTTTCTTTTATTCAAATGTAAACCACGAAGTCTTTCATTTCTCTTCTGTGCGGGCTGAGCCCAAATTTTACTTTTCAGCTGCTCTCTAAAAGCTATCTGTGTGAATTTATGAACTGAAGAAAAATAGTACATAGCGAATCGTACAACAACCTCGGTCATTACACTGTAGGAAAAATACATTTGCGCTTTAATATCTTATAGCTAGTGAATGTATCAAATTAGATTTTTAAGAGAGACTAGATAATAATTCGTGGCAACTATATTAGCAAGGTAGAATTACTTCACGGGAACAAAAAGATACATCAGTGCTATTTAACGTGAACGGTGATGTAACCAGTATATCTCAGACTATACCTGGAGGTCTTCATAACCTTCCAGTGCTCAGAAAACTTGAAAGCTCTACTAAGTTGTGGTGTTTTAGTGGCTGTGATTCCATTGCAGACAGGTTGTTTTTTCCCCTAGTTAGAGGTCTAGTGAATAAAAATGCCTATGAAAACCGTTGATTTAACCAGGAACACTTTGGAGAATGGGCGCATGTAGGAGAAGACCGAAATACAGACGGTCTCAGAGAGGGAGATCACCTTTGTTTTGTCGCGAGCTATATATGCATTTGGGAGAGTTGTGCGTGTGCGTATGTGTACATAAAGTTGATTTAACAGGGAAAGCCTGACAGACAAAAGCAGTATGGGTCTAGTTTCTTATCAGTGTTACTGCTACAAACCCAGTGCATCTTAGAGCAAACGATCACACTGAAAGAAAGGGGTTTGTGTACAGTTATCCGTGTAATAATGCATTGCTAAACTGTGCACTTTTAACAAATAAGTTGTTGTCAGAATTAACACTGCTATGTATTAGGTGAAATATTACTGATATTTGTCATTTGTCATTTTCCATAATTAAATTATTTTATTTTGAACTTTTTTCTGTAGGAATTCGTACATATTCATACATCATTTTATATTCTTTTTTGCATCTTACTCTTTATCATTTTCTTTTTTTTTTTGATGAGAGTATGGTGTTTTAAAAGTAGAAAGGAGTGCTGGGAAAGCTTATAGTTTGTTTTCTGTCATAGGAATTCTGAATCCCACTTCTTGAAAAATTTTCACTTTGTCTTTTTTTTCTCTTTTTTTTTTCTTTTACTATGCTCTTTTAAAGCATAGTAAAAAAACGAACCAGTAGGATAGTCATGATTTTTTAACTTAATTTTTACCTAATTTTTAAAGGAAAAAGCAATTCCAATGAAACGAGAAGGATTTGAATGCATGAAGCAATTGGTTATAGATAATTTGAATGTCTGCTGCCGAGTATATTATACCCCACATGAAATAGGTAGATGAAGTTCAGTGGTCGAGACATTAATGGACTTCCATGTTTTCTTTATCTTTGGTGTGCTGTACTGATGCTAGCAGTCCTTTGGCCAGCAGAGACTGGGTGGAAACTAGTTTGAGAGATACTGCTTATTTGTCAGAGCAGCTTGTTCTGATTCATTTGTAGTCCCTGACTGTCCTCACTTGCTGCGTGGCTGTGGTTAGTTGCTTGATTTCTTCAGCTATTTCTTTTCCATCCTAACACTGATCTGACTTTTCTGCATCTGTCAATAAGTCTTTGACAAAGTCTTTCCCTGTCCGCCTAGCCCTGGCATGGATTTTATCCCGTGCTTGGAGTCAGTAGCTGCTATCTTAACGCAAAGTATGATATCAAATTTTGAAGACCTTGACAGGCTGGAGAAATGGGCCAACAGGAGTTCAACCAATGGAAATGGCAGGTCCTGTATCTGGGGAGGAATGTTGGTCCCAGGACAGGCTGGGGACCAGCTGGGTGGAAATCAACTTTGCAAAAAAGGATCTCAAAATCCTGGTGGGCAAAAAATGATTTTGAGCCTGCAATGTACCCTCACAGCAAAGGCGGCCAACGGCATCCTGGGCTGCATTAGGAAGAGCTTTGCCAGCAGGTGGAGTGTGGTGATCCTTTCATTCAACTCAGAAGTGGTGAGAGGCACCTGGAGTGCTGGGTCCGGTTCTGGGCTCCCCAGCACAAGAAAGACGTAGGCTTACTGGATTGATACCAGCAAAGGGCCATAGAGATGATTGAGGGTTTGGAGCATCTGTCGTATGAGGAGTGGAGACTGAACGCCTCAAGAAGAAAAGACTCAGGGTGATCTTATCAATGCATATAAATACCTCATGAGAGATAGTAAATAAGATGGAGCCAGGCTCCTCACAGCCATGTCCAGTGACAGGACAAGAGGCAACAGGCACAAATTCAACTACAGGAAATTCCCACTTAAGCATGTTGGTGACATGGACAGTGGGGTCGAGTGCACCCTCAGCAAGTTTGCCGATGATACCAAGCTGTTTGGCGAGGTAGACACGCTGGAGGGGAGGGATGCCATCCAGAGGAACCTGGACAGGCTGGAGAGGTGGGCCCAAGCCAACCTCATGCAGTTCAACAAGGCCAAGTGCAAGGTCCTACATCTGGGTCGGGGCAATCCCAAGCACAACTCCAGGCTGGGCGGGGAATGGCTGGAGAGCAGCCCTGGGGAAAAGGACCTGGGGGTGCTGATTGACAAGAAACTCAACATGAGCCAGCAATGTGCCATCGCAGCCCAGAAGGCCAACCACATCCTGGGCTGCATCAAAAGAAGTGTGGCCAGCAGGGCGAGGGAGAGGATTCTGCCCCTCTACTCCACTCTCGTGAGACCCCACCTGGAGTACTGCATCCAGCTCATGAGTCCCCAACACAAGAAGGACATGGACCTGCTGGAGCGTGTCCAGAGGAGAGCCACGAGGATGATCCGAGGGTTGGAGCACCTCTCCTCTGAGGAGAGGCTGAAAGAGTTGGGGCTGTTCAGCCTGGAGAAGAGAAGGCTCTGGGGAGATCTTATTGCGGCCTTCCAGTCCCTAAAGGGGGCCTACAGGAGAGCTGGGGAAGGACTTTTTACTGGGGCATGGAGTGATAGGACGAGGGGGAATGGCTTCAAACTGGAAGAGGGCAGGTTTAGATTGAACACGAGGAAGAAGTTTTTCACTTTGCGGGTGGTGAGGCACTGGCACAGGTTGCCCAGAGAGGTTGTTGAGGCCCCGTCCCTGGAGGTGTTCAAGGCCAGGCTGGACATGGTCTTGAGCAACCTGGTCTGGTGGGAGGTGTCCCTGCCTATGGCAGGGGGGTTGGAACTCAATGATCTTCAAGGTCCTTTCCAACCTAAACCATTCTATGATTCTATAAGCATAAGAAAAATGTAAACCGCCCTCACAGTAAACCACCCTTTACTGTGAGGGTGGTCAAACGCTAGGACAGGTTTCCCAGAGAGGCTGTGGAGTCTCCATCCTTGGAGATACTCAAATCCCAATGGTCCTGGGCAACCTGCTCTAGCTGACCCTGCTTGACGAGCAGGGTTGGACTAGGTGATCTTCAGAAGCCCTTTCCAACCTCAACCAATCTGTGATTTTGTAATACCTCTTTTAAAAATGTTGGAATTTGTGATCCCTCTAATTTCATTACTTGACATTTCTTTCGGTCTCTGCTCTGTCTTAGCCCATCTCAGGTTCAGGTTGGCTTCTCATAGAAAAGGAACAAACCTACAAAAAAACACTCATCCTCAAACACTTACTGCTCAGAAGCAGGTAAATTCTAATGTTTATAGATTAAAAAAAAAAAAAGGTGCAAGAAATTAGCAATTTGTCCAAGAGGACAAACAGTGCCTTAGTCAGATCTGCAATTAGAGCTCATGTTCTTCAATCAGGACCACAGTGACCTACCGGTGGTCAGACTGAAATTTTGTTTTTCCATGCAATGACCATGTTGTGAGAGAGCGCCACTAGTACAGATGTACTTGTATCTTGATACAGATGAATGTATCTTGAATATTCATATATTGAACACAGATAAATGCACCATCGAATTAGCATTAAATAGCACAACAAACTCCAGTAAGAATCTTTAAGTCAACTGGGTTCAAACTTAATTGGAGAGGTAAAATGTGTAATATTAAGATCAGTTAGTTAATGTCATTACTGGAGGTTGCGGTGAGCAATTTTATTTTCTTGCTGAAGTTAACAAGCAGTGCCAGCCTAGCACATGAAGAGAGTTACGCGATGATTGCTCTTTACAGGGTTCCCGATACCAAAGCCTTAGATATAATTCTAAATGGCTGTGCATGACATCATACCAAACAAAGTATATAAAACAACTCAATTTCACTCCTAAAAATGTGTTAACCTTTTAGCTGGACTGGAGACAAGTCCTGCTGGATCCCAGCACTTTTAGCACAGTATCTGATTATTCTCTTCATCTGAGATTGCTGGATGAGAATATCTTGTCAGTGATTTGCGGCTAGTCTGAGTGGTTGCAATCATAGAAAGCCTTGTTGAAAATGATGCAGTTCTTTATTTCTGTTTGCCATCCTTCAGCCAGAAAGTTAACACAAAGAGCATCCAATGAGCAGTATTAAAGACTTCAAAAGACACCACACATCTTTTATTTTTTATATGCGTATAAAACTCTTATCTTCTACTTATTACATTAATTTTAAGATTTTTTTTTGCATTTTTATTACGTTCTCCTGACTCAGTGATGATTAAGGAAAGGGTCTTTTTTTTTCTTCTCTCTCTTTTCTGATCATGGTGCAGCTATTCTTAAGATAGAGACAGACACATTTGTATAGAGAGGTGGTGTAAAGACATATAGTTCACTAATTTGATGCTTGTAATATGTGAGGAGAGAGACACGCACAGAGGCATGGGTAGTTCAGTCCTTTAGGTAAGGATGTAGGGTAGAGATATAAGTAATAGTGTTTTATCCATCATAAAATTTCAAAATGGCTCAGAGGCATATCACTGCTGCAGCTGTTGCAGACCCTGTAATGGCATTAAGCTCTGACTCAGGGTGATTTTTTCCGTAGAAGATTCTAGCAGGAACTATAGTTCTGGTAATAACCCGAATAGGAGAATAAATAACTTGAATATTAATGAGTTGTACGTAATACAGACGCTCCAGGGCGAACACAAACAGGACAGGAAATACGTTTCTTTCTCAATTCTTTTCACACTGGGCTTTTTCAGACAAAACCCTCTGGTACTCTGCCAGAACCCCCTCTGAACATTACAACTTTAACCCCGTATGGTATTTATACTTGTTCTGATTATTCACTTGAACTGGTTATTATTATTTTACATTTTCACCTATTGAGTGAAGGTAGTGTAGATACATTTACCAGTATCTTTACTGGAGCAAGCTGAAATAATATTTTAGGATATGATATGAACTCTTGCTATCCTTTATGAAGAAAAGCAATTTTGGGGTCTGGCACTGCTCATGGGAAAAGTAGAGAGGGAAAAAACCACCTCAGTGTTCCTTTATGATAATCTGCCCGTCCAATTGATGCCAGCTGTGCTTTCTTCAGTAATAAGCAGCGAGGGGTAGATACTTGCTCAGATACTGCTGATTCTCAGTGTTGATTCTCAAGCTGCGTGTGGGTCTGTCCATTCTGTGACCAGCTTTTATTGATCTTCTCTGAAATGTGAGCAGGTGTACGCTACTGACCAAATCAAAGATTAGTCTTCTGTGCTTGTCAAACAAAAATAATTTGGAAGCATTATATCTGTGTAACACGTCCCCAAGTATAGCTCAGGTTTTATCAGCTGGAGCAGAATTTCACCACATAGACGTTTGTTTCAGAAAATATGCTGGGTAGTTCTTTTGACTCCTGTTTCTCAATCTCTCATATGACCCGTATTAAAGCAACTGTCTCTGGGGGAAATAAAAGAAGTTAAAAAAGGATAAAATCGCATTCACCTCCTGAGCCCTGAATGCCTTTATAAATGGCCGTTTTTTAATAAAGGCATATGAGCTTGTATTGCTTTTACAGAGTGCAATGTAGTAATAGTTGACCTGAAAGTAACACCTGTTTAAATCAGACTACAATGATATAAAAGGCTGGATAGGACAGTGTACAGTGTTTTGAGTAACTGCTGATGACTATTTAGCGCTGAATTGAAGAGGAACGTGTATTTTACCACTAACTACAATAAACGTCCAGTTGGCACTAAAGGTTAGTGATCCAGCTGGATCTGTGTCCTATAGACTCTCCATCCATTCATTTTAAATAGCAGAACGATAGTGGCCATTTGTTGAAATCATGTTTTCAAGCGATCATCAGATAGTCTTCAGCAGTAGCTACCTCTGATTCCTTAGGTAGGTCATGGTTATCATTACCACAGCTTTGACATCACCCCTATGTGCATGGCAGGAAAGCAGTCTCAGTTCTTGCATGCTGTTAATTCAGCATGTTAAGAAGCGTGGATCTGTTTTTATTTATGTGTGCATATACGCATCTATTATTTTCTCGCTTAAAATTGGGATGGGCAATAAAATCAGTTACAACTTAGTTTGGCTTTGTGTGGCGTACACAGGAAAGAGTGGTATAAAGACAGATCATATTTCTGCACATTTATGGACTGCATTAAATACCTGGATTTGATACAAGAACACCCCACCAACTGTGTTGCGAAGTTACTGGGTGTATGTATGACATCTTTGTTATAATTCAAAGGCAGCAACTGAAAATCCATTGTCCTGTCTGTGCCTTAAGCCACATTTCCAGGGTCACATTTAGCGTAAAATTGCCTGGAGCTGGAAGAGTGGAAAACACAGCAGGGCAGGGCTCACCGGCCCCCCTTCTTAAAAACTAGCTTAGCTCCTGCACTGTGACAAGTGTTTTGTGAAGGAAATACCAAAAGGAGGGCACATGGTAATCTTGACAGTAGTATTCTTCATGACTTACCTTCTGACAAAAAAATAAAGAGGGAGATTTTTAACAAAAGATGCCTTTTAAGGACCTGTATTCAGAATTACTGGGCACAACAGATACTGCTGAAATCGGAGGTTCTCGGTACCTATGGAGTATATAAAAGTAAGTGTATAGCTCTGAAAGCAGAGAATTTTATAAGAAAGCTCTTTGTTAAGGACAAGGAAAGATGACAGAAGGGACAGGGAGATAGGAAGGGCAAATGTGCCTGCCTAAGGAAAGCTGAAGTACAAGTGTTTGTAATTATATTATAATAAAGCAGAAGACTTTCATATCCCTCTAGTGCAGTGAGACAATTAATACATGAAATTTTTTTGGTTTTCTTTTTCTTTATTGTTTTAGAAAGCTTTACAAGTATACCGTCCTTTAGGAAATCATGAATAAAAACATCTATTGCAGACATACAAATCTTTAGCACTTATCTCTAGGAAAGGAAGACTGTCAATATAATACAACTTTGATTATTTGAGTCAGTCTTCTACAGAATGAAGTTGTAGATATTGGTGCGCATCACTTGCGTGAAAGTCTTCCCTATATATCCATTTGCTTCATTTACTTTGTTGTCACCCTTTTCATTTAGATAACAGGGAGAAAATTTCTGCAACTAACACTTTGTTGCAGCAAACAAGGCAAGTTGTAGAAAAGCAAGAGGAGACAAACAACACAGAGTTATACCAGGTTTAGAGATGAATTCGTGGAGGGATTGATAGTACTAAATGATTTAAATTATTATACTGAAGAAAAAGGGATTTATGAGTGAGATAATCGTAGCCTTTAATGTGTTCAAAGAAACAATGAAAATGGAAGAGAACTATCAATTCATACTTATTAGAAGACAGTCATACAACAGCAGTAGCCTGAAGCTGAGGAAGAACATGTTTTAAGATTGATTTTCAGAAGATTTTAGCACTTAAAAAAGTCTTGTAAGGTATAGTGGTGAAAGTACTATTCAAGTTATAACCAAGCATGGTTGGTACCAGTAGGAATGGTTCCATGAAATGCAAACACTAAGTGGATGGTCCTCATAGTCATTTACTGTTTCTTATTGAGGGCGTCCACTCAAGTTTGCTTTTTTCTTTGTTTTTGTTGTTATGCACTCTGATATACTGCAAAGATGTTCCTCTGCAGTCACACATACGCTCTGTGTGTGTGAGGGTTTAAGATTACATTGATTCATGGGCCAGGCTGAACCCACTAACTCACAGGTTTCTTATGCAGAGGAAGAGGATGATATTCTGAAAATGTTGTTTTGGGCTTATTTTGGGTAAGTCAAGAAGTCAGTTACTGCAATAGGAACTCCCTCCAAACCTGCCAGTAGTCCCCCAATTGAAAAAAGTTAATCAAATCCAATCCACCACCACCAACCACCCCCCCAAGGAAAAACAGAGAATTAGAGAGAGCTGCAACGTAATATGTGAGTTTGGGTTATTCTGTAAGATGGTTCCTCTACCAAGAAGGATGGCAGGGGAGGGATTAGCTTCGGTGTCCCCTGCATTTGCTTTCTTGTGTAATTACGGGAAATGCATTCAGTGTGCAAGGGTATCATTGCTGTCCTGCTGTTTTATCATTTCTTTATGAGATAATGTTGATTTCACCAATGAAATGCAAATTTAGTTTACAGTGCTCCTTTTCTCTGTATAAAGGTTAAAATGCATATTGTAGATAATACTGTTGGTGGTGCTTTTGAAACAGTTTTTGTCAGCTAATTTCGGCAATACATGGTTTTAAATGCTGTTCAATGCAACTGTGTGAGTTTTATGTTGGCCCACATGAATTAAATTTAACCCAACATGCATGTTGTTACAATTTTGGCTATAATTTGATCAAGTCATCATAAAACCTTGGTACCAACAAAAAAAAAAAGTGGATGTGTTGAGAATATTTAATATACTGCGTGTTATGGCAAACCGAACGTACAGTTATTGAAGTTGAGCCATCTTAAGTCTATAATCATAAAATTCTTCCAGCACAGGGGGCTAGCGAATACTCCTAGGAATGCAGATGCTAATGAATTCTGTGTTTGGAGGGTATGTTTCTGTTTACTTGTAAACAAATAGTTTGTATTGCTGGTGATAAAAGGGCTCAGAATTTTAACAAGTCCTGTTACAATTAGCGCCAGTGTAGATTATAGAGAGCTCCATTTACTAAATGCAGGGACTCCAGCAGCAATAAAATACATGCAAGAATGGAAATAGTTTTCAGCTAGCAAGCGGGTTCTAACATACCAGCAAGGCCAGTGCTAGCGGAAGTTGTCTATTTTTATTGTTATCTCTTTAATTTATCTCGCTTTCCTGTGTAAACTGCTCACTATTGTGCAGAGAGAGGGTGTGTGTTAACTTTGGTGACATTGTGTTACTCCCATTAAGTGACGCTGTGCACAGGGTTTTTTCAGCGTGACTACTTAGGATTTTTTTTTTTTCCCCAAACTGCATGAGCTAAATAATGTTTCCTAACTAATAACAGATGCCGTTTCTACTTTAGGTGGTATGGCAATAAATTTGCTGTTGCGGTTAGTAAAAAGATTACCTAGAAAAAGGAGTGTGAATTTTTAATATATTTAGTGTAAAAGAGTAAAAAGATGAGATGAAATGAGATGTTCTGTTGTAGACAATAATGGAAAATAGCTCCAAAAATGCTGAGTTGGAATAACGAACGAATAATGTCTAAAGTTTATCAAAACTGAAAGAACTCCTGATGTGAAATGAAGCCTCCTAAGAAAATTCTGTTCTGTCGCTGTTTTGCTTTGCTGTTGTCGCCTGTCACGCATGAATGAAAATGCTGCATTCTCCGGGGAGCGGTAAAGCTTCTGTGTAGGTTGTTTATTTCCTTAATCCCTCCTTCTTCCCGATTTCCAATGTCAGATATAAAATGGAAAGCCTGTAAATATAGTGATTATCATACTGATTATCACCTGCATCAGGGAACGCCCTGGCTGGCCGCCGTAACCCTAGCAGTCTCCACATGTTACAGCCACTTAGATTTTAACCTGACTGCTTTATTAGAGCCGTGGAGCGCAGTATGAGGTGCCCTAGGGCTGCACAGATGGGGTCTGCTTGTTTCCTGTTCTCACTGTTATTGTGAATAGATACTAAAAGGTTCTCATCGCTTTTATCTGCTTAATTTACTTTGAACTGTCCCTGGCATTCGGGGCCCGCCTCACATTTCTCACCATTTTGCAAACACCAAACTGTAGTCTCCAAATGTGCGTTTTGAGCTTTTTTTTCTTTTTTTTTGTTTTTTTTTTTACTGGAAGGGCCTTAATTTTTAAAGGGATGTAATTCTGCGAGGGGCTGATTCTTAGGGGGGCTGTAGGCACAGTCCTCACCGAAAGAAGCTGCTCGGGAGTTACTCAGAGGTTCGCTTGATAGGTGAGAAGAAAATTAAGATTGCTGTTGTTCTTTGGCGCCTTCAGACACCCTTAGATTAGAGGTCAACTGCAGGAAAATGTATGATTGTATGCTAGCTACCATTATTCATGGAGCGGGGCAGCAGACCGGGCGAAAAGATGACGCTCTAAGAGGAAAATCCGAAGATGAGATACTTTCTAACAAATGTGCAATCATTTATCCTTTCTTGCGGAAGGGCCAGGTCTTTCAAACCACATGTGCTATGCATGGGTGCCCCAGTACAGAAAATTAAGATGAATTCTCTCAAAGTCTCCCACATAAGGAAACACTACTTAACTGGAATAGTTTTTATTTCACAGATGTGAGAATGTACTGGTGTCCAGTTTCCTGGCCAAACAATAGTTTAACACAGATGTTAATGTCCTGCTGCATTGGGACATTAAAGAAATCCCCTTAGGACGGATCAGTGTAACTTCCGATTTCAGTCGCGGGACCAAAAACCTGAGGCTAAAGAAGTAATTTGGCTATCGTACATAATTCTTAGTCCGTTTTCTAATTCTCTGCCCCCTTATCGCTCCCTTATTTCTCTCATTTTTGGTTTGGTTTTTTTTTTTTCTGCGTCCCATTCCCATTTGAGGCTTTCTTGATTGTGTTGCGGTTCATTGTAAGCGCATCCCTTCAGAGCGGAAGCTTTCAGGCTCCTTTTTTCATACGAGCATAGGCTTTGTTAATCACATGCTGGTTTAGGAAAACACTGCGTGATATCTCTGAACCCTACACTCCTTCTTGACAGCCAGGCTAGCAAATGTCATTGACTGTGTGATGTACAAGAAGGAATTCAATTGTAAGTAAATTGTCAAAGTGGCTAACCTTGCCCGCACCCAATTGTCAGGACCATGATTCAGTTTTTCTGTCAACATCAGCTAAGGCTAACCCGGTCAGCCTTATGTTTCTGCAGTGAAGCAGCCTGAGGAGTTGTGCTTTTCAGCTTATCACATTTTATTAACCTCAACTTACTGTTGTTGTAATCAATTGTACCGACTTCACATTCTTACATTGCCCCCAAACTGGCAGATCGTCTGGGTCCACGAGTAGGTATTTTCTGCAGCACGAAAAGCTGTCCTAGGGACGCTGGACTTAAATGGTTTGGTACGGTAGTTATTTTTGTTTAGTTGGATCAACTCACCATTTTGGCTCAAGACTTATCCCTCTATTAATATCGCTTGGCAAAGATAATCTGGAAGAATGCGAGTTAAACCATAAAGGCTTCGAGGGGTTTCTGCAATATTTGCAATGTTAAGGTAGAAAGGGAGTAAGGGAAAAACGTCGCGGTTGTCTTCCGTCTCCTTGCTTTTATTTCAAAACAGATTTTAATTGCTCCCATTAATATAAATAAGAAATGAGGACATTCTGATACCCTGATGTTTCCTCTGTTCTTTCAGGAAAAGAACATAGTTAAATTGCCTAAAGCAGTGATTAAGACATCAGAGTATTTGAAAATGCTCATCCGATTCCACCACGAGGGTTTCAGCACATTTTGTGATCCTTTTTTTTTTTTTTTGAACGCGCTGTAGATGACAAATGCTTTTTTAACATGGTTTGGTAACCTGTGTCCCATGAACGCCGCACATAAGCGGAGGTATGATACAATTTCAATTAGAAACATGTCTGAAGGATGTTTGTCTGGATTTGAAGTAGCGGTTTCCTCGTCAAAGTCCTATCTCCAGAAGTAACTTTCCTCGCCTGGAAAAAACATATTGTACCTCCTTTATTTGAACTTGTGAAGTGTGTTGACATTGTACTGGTGTTGGGCTGGAGGGAAGGAGGGGGAAGCTTTTGGTGCGACTATCAGAATTGAACAACTGTACGTGGGTATATTGAGATAATCGTGTAAAAGGGAAACCGGCTGAATGAGTTTCAAAATGTGTTATTTCTTCATTATCTAGCACTTTATAATTAACTGTTCTTTTTTTATTATTTCAGGAAGCTGCCACTTTTGCTAGAGAGCAAGGCTTTGAGGTGAGTTAACCCACAATTGCACACTAAACAGATCCTAAAGGTTTTTTTTCTTGCTGATAATGAAGTTCTTTTGGACAATGATTGATGTGCTATTATACTCTCCAAGCCTCGCAGCGGTTGCCATGGAAACTTGGCAGTCGTCATGGTTTCTTTGTTCTGCCAGCTCAGTGTTATGACGCACTCTGCTAGGTCTGCACCCAACATCGCCTACAGATGTTATTTATTGAATTTTGAAAAGCCTCTTGGGAAGCCGAGAGGTTGGGCACGGTTTCAAGCTGCCTCTGCAGATATGGGACCTGTCAGTTTGTTCAGTTAAAAAGCTACCTCATTAGCTGCATTACACTCCAGAAGGATTCTCGGCTGAAGCAGTGGCGAAGCAAGACTAAATAGTGAAATATAACACCGCTTAAATAACTTAAACCCTGCCATATGCGGATTATCATTATGCAAATGGATCTTAGAAAGGTTGTATATGAAATTGTTAGGTACTGATTAATGTAAACCGTGCTTCTACAAACAGCTTCGTTTAGAAGGGGTGGCGTGGAATTTGTGTTTCAAAACACATTCGAGTTGGTGTTTTCCATCTGTGCTCTAAAAATGTACGATCCTCTACTTTCTTGAAGTAAACACTGCTGATTTTACAGTGATTTTCAGAGCTTTTGATTCCGTCTTCCCGAGGTATTTATTTGAATAGTATCTCCCATTGGCTAAATTCAGATAACTTAATCTGGAGAGCTATCAGCTATTGGTCTCTGACGCTGAATTCAAATAGGCAGGTTTTAAATACTATAATTAACGTGACAACGGTTGTGCTCGTTTTGCAGATAGTAAGCGATCTTACTGAAATCTAAATTGCAGAACTGAACACACGTAAATCCTTTTCCATGTTTTTTCACTGCAATAGGACCCACCTTAATTGATTTGTTTGCAGTGTAAAAGAATAGATAGGAGTTTGACTGCTCGACACCCGTTTTGCATAAATAATAGAAGCCGCGCGATTCAAACCGCATCGCTTTAAGAACGTGCCACTTTTGTGTGTGGATGGTTGCATAGAAAAGAAGAGGGAAAGACTGACAGCTTTTGTTCTACAATTTAGATTTCTTTAGAGCCATACACCAGCAGGTACATCACTGCCATCAGTGTTTTAGATATTAAAACTGGGGGCTGTCCCAATTCATTTTATGTTTCCCAAATTCGTGTGGCTGCTTTGTAGAAATCAAGACTTTTTATCACTGTCAATTTTCATTTGTGTAATCTGTATCGTTAGCATAAAAATACACTTTGAGTTTATTCTATCAAACGAATGAATTTCACAGATGCCTCCAAATAGAATATGAAGCATAACAAATTATTGGTACCCTCTGGTAGCTAGACAATAAAAAAGAAAGGAAGTAGTGTATTAAGTCTACCCGTTCTATATTTTTATTGCCCCCTTGAGCTAAAGACTTTGAATGTGCCTGGTTTAAATTCAGTTCTAGTGACAAACTGCTTTTGCTGGTGTCTGCTAACTACCATCATATTAACCTTTCCATTAGTGCTTGCTTAGAGATTCTAGCGCAGTTCCTTCTGAACATCCTAAATCTGCCACATTTGATTACAGCGTATCAGTAAAGTGCACAATGATTATGATCTTATCTCTTATTACCCCCTTGCTTGGCAACAACTCACATGTCAAGTATACTGACAGAGATGTGTAAAACTTGGTAAGTGTCCACAGTCTTGTTTTCCCATTGTGCTGTAGAGGCAAAAAAATAATAATAATAATCACACTACTAATAAAGTATCTTAGGAAAAACTTAAAAGAGTTTCAATCAGCCCTTCAATTAAAAAGAAGAAAAAATTCCGGCAACTCTCAAAAGCTTTTAGAACTGATTCTGCAATTTATATTGAGAATAGAGAACTGGCAAAACGTGGACAAGTGAAGTAAAGTACTGGAGTGACCAAAGCAAAAATCAAGAGGGTATTTATCAGAGAAGTGATGAAAAGTTGCTGGTAGCTGAATTTGAATTGCTGCCTGGAATTTTATTTTTTAACAAAAATCATCAGAAATCTTCTAGCATGAAAAATCCGTCGTGACTAGCTTTTTTTTTGCTGGATTTTTTTAATCATCTCCTTTTCTACCTTCCAGTAATTTCAACAGTTTATGTGGACTAAATGCATCTTTTAAATATTGATCGAGTTAAGTATATCTGAAACAATTTTTGCAAAAAAAGAAGTCCAATCAAGTGAACTTCAGGAAAAAATACACCTTTTCTGAAGAAAAAAAAAATCTTGTCATAGGCAGGAGAAAACACTTCTATGACACAAACCTGTTTTTTTCTTTGTAAGAGAAACCATGTCCAAAGGAATTTTTATTTTTATGCTTCACCTCACCAAGAGTTTGTTTTCCATTGTACTTTGCTGAAATCCAAGGTATTTTTGTAAAATCAATCATGATATTTGAAGACCATTATTTCCTTCGTTTTATCTCCTGACCAACACTTACCTGTAATAATCAAAAGTAGAACGTTACTTCTGATGCAGTCTCTTCCCGGAGTGCATCAGTGCTTTCTTTTTTGTGAATTTTGTGTTCTATGAGGTTTGAAAGCTATTAAATAAAGAGTAAATTCACTGTCTGTGAAGATAGTGCTTCGTCGTAGTTCTGTGTTGCAGTCATCTCAATAATACATTATAATAGTCACAGGTTTTATCCCCTTGGACTTGGTTCCCCTTGAAGTGGTAGAATGGTTGTCACTATATTTTAACTGGATGTTTGTAATATGTTTCAAGTAACAAAACTGCCAGGACAAAAGTTTAGGAGGTTTTGTTTTTACAAAATGGTACCCTGCTGTTTATTCTATGTAGGAATTAGGAAAACATAATCCTACTTTAACATAAAACTTCGGGTTCAGTTCTGTCTGTCAACCCAGAAGTAAAATGAAGTGAATGGAAGAGTATCGAAGGGGTTTGGCAGCAGCTGCTGCGCAAAACACACTTTTTCCTGTTAGAGGCAGAGATCTCCTCCTTAGTCTGTATTGGTTGGGGAACCAAACTGGAGAGTTCTGGTACCCTGGACCAAATTTAGGTCTTCAAGTTAATGGGGTCCACTGCACAGGCCCACTGTTTTCAACAGGTTTATGCCTGGTCAGCGATATGATAGTCCTAGCTGTTGTGTCTCTGTTTAGAGGCAAAGATCAGCAGACGTAGTTTGACTAGCAGTTTTAAATCGATGCAGTTTTTCACATACCTCTATCTGATCCTGGGATAGCTGATGTACTTTCTGTACGTGCATATAGCCCGCTTACTTGCTGGAATGAGTGCCACACGCAGGGGTTTTCAGGTGCAGCATCAATAGGCAAATTATGCTTTTGTGAAATTTGTACGTCGGCTTTGTTAAATCAGATTCTAGTGTATCATTGGATATGTGTGAGTATCCTGTGAAACTGGGACATGTTATAGAGGCTTTAGGACCACAAACCAGTACAGTCCTACCATACACCCGTGTCTGTAGGTACAGGATGTATAAGAAAGTCACGATAAGCATGCAAGTACGAGTCATTGCAAAACACATATTATTCATTACAGCTATTTGAAGATAGTATGTATATTCTGAACAGAAATAGCAGATGATGATATTTCATGATGTTTGCCTGACAATGAAATGAGGGGCACAGTACCTCTGCAGTCGTAAGCTGTAAATATTCACATATTATAGAATGTCACACTTGTACCTTCAGAATGACATAGTGGTAAGGTGGAGATATAGTGTGGAAAAGTTAAAGCCTCCTCAACACTGAGGTTGCAGCTCTTCCACTATATAAACTTTATTTTATTCTTTTCCTTTGAGGAATTTTATTATAGAAGTTATTTTAAGTAAAAATGGCCAAGTTAATTCTCATGAAAGATGCTTTTCAGTTACTTTTGAAGTCTGCACAATCAGACACAAGTCTCCAAACCACTCTGTTTTGAAATGTCTGTTTTTTAAAAGATTGCTGCCTTTCCCCTAAATACCTTCCTTCTACTGTTACATGCTTATTATACATTTCATTCTTCCTGAAAACACACGTGCTTTTTGCTTTCTTTCACTATCTGCTTTATTTCATCCTTTACCATCATTCTTCACTAATCTTTTTCCTCAGGGTCCTCTTTCCCACATATAAATTAATCTTTATTCTTCCTTAAACTGACGAAATCAACTCTTGATCGTACCATTTTCTCCTGTTATAACTTTCTCCTTTTCCTTTTGAAATTTAAAGTGCATGTAAATACATTACACAAATATCTTCGAGCTCTTTGATTTCTGCGCCTGCTTTGCCTCACTGTAAACGTGCTTAATAAAGTCACAAGTAGCCACTTCCTACTTAGCAAAACTAAACACCTCTCTCCTGTTTCCTTTGATCTCCATGATGCTTTATTGCATTTCCTAGTTCATGGATCTCTTAATTACCCAAGCCTGAAATAGTTCAGAATTTAGGTGAACCTTCAGAAGCCTTCGTATTACCAAGCTGGAGGGCTGTAATTCTCCATCCATCCCCTACTCAGCAGCTTGTGCCACCAGCTGATGCCTGCTGTTCACAAATCTCTTAAAAAGACATTTCCAAACAGAAGAGCGGCAATTTCAGTTTTTTCTCTGGCATCTTTAAGGGACTCCTCTTTTTTTGAGAATTAGGGGTAGGATGGCCCCTGTTCAGCGTCCTCAGTCCACGCCAGAGGGGTTCAAGGTTCTTCCCTGTCTTCTGTGGTGGAAGACGTTGCCTTCTAAAATATATTAACAGTCTAAGTAGGAGGAAGGAAGAAATAACCCAAGTGAGAATGTAGTATAAGGAAATGAAAAGTATGAGAGAATGTTAAAAAGAGGTAAAGAGGCCAATTAGTAAGGGGAGATTATTTTTGTGTTTGGCAAATGTGTATAGATCAGTGCACTCACTCACTACCAAGACTTGGGGGAGAAATTAAAGGGAGGCTCAAAGTATTGCAAAAGAGCGGGGCAATTTTCACATAAATAGATACTGGTAAATGCTCTGTCCGTAAGAAAGGCGAAGTGCTTGAAGATCAACAAGGTTATCAAAAATCAGCAAGTAACCAGGACTGAATGGTATGCAGGTTATAGGCCTTGAAGTGTTTAACTGACCTGCTGATGAAAAATAATCAATCTCTTGTTATAATCGGCAGCTGCAGTCAAAATGGCACATACTGTACCTGGGTTTCAAAATAACATTATATGCTGATTTTGAAAGATAAAAATCAATTTATTAATAATAAAAATCAACTGTAACAACTCTGGTAAATGAGTTGAAAGCACTCTGGACAGCTTTATAAATTAATTCTATTCATTATGTAATTGTGTTTAAAAATGAGTTGGGATTCATAACAAACGGGACACAAAACAATGCGGAACGTATTGTTATGTTTTCGTGTATTCAACGCTAGGCCCTCACCAAATCAGCTATGTTTCGCTACAGTTGCTTGTATGCAAGAGCAAACTGGGAAAAAAAGTATGGCCTTATTTAACACAGATCTGAATAAAGTGGGACATAGTAAGTAGCACAGAGAATAGTCACAGTCTTTCTTCCTTTTGCTAATGTTAAAAGAAAAAAAGAACAAATATAAATGATGGCAAGAAATAGGTGTACATACATCAAGGTTAATTTGTAGAACTTACTGGCCTGAGATAAATCTGAGAACAAAAACTTCCCATTTAGCATTATAGAAGGATTTGGTGCATATACAAATAACAGGAATACCTATATTTAGATTAGATTGAAAACGATGTGAATTAGAAGTTGAAATCCTTGTGTTTCAGATCATAGGGCAACTATGAGGATAGGAAGGATAATGTTGTAATGACAAGTTGTGCTATTAGAGTTTCTTGCATCACATTAAACGTTTCAAACTTCTTGTTGCCAGAGACACTGGATGGATGAGAGTTGAGGTTCAGATGCCGGTTTCTCTGTTCCTGGCTGCCTGCGCTATGGCGTACGGACAAAGGCCCTTTAAAGCCAAGATCCCTGAAATTTTTGCAGCTTAGCCTTACTTGAGAAAATCGAGGATGTTCTGCGCCCCACTGAATAGAGCTTTCGCCCGTTGCTTCCCTGCAGCTCAGTTATGCCGCGGGTGGTGAGCGCGGAGCGTGTTCACCTGGGCTGCCCACCTCTGCGGGGCCGCGGCGCGCAGGCTGCGGGCTCACCACTTGCTGCAGGGAAGTTAGAGAAACCGTCTTTGTAATCTTGCTGAAATCAGAGGGATTACAGTACTATAAAACCTGGCTAAATTGGATGAAAATCAGGCTCAGAGTTTATCCAAAGTATTCGCTTACCAATTTTATTTTTAATTTTATGATAGGTGAGGTTAGAAGCCAGTCAGCAGCAAAGAAACCCACTAATTGCTCATTAGGAAATGCTCTGTAATTCCTTTGTTAGCTTTGCAGTTTTGCAGCAATTGGAATAGCTGAACTATCATTATCGAGATTAAAAACAATGGTCTCGTAGTACTACATAAACCCTTAGGAGAACGAAGTATTCCTCCTTTAAAAATCTTTCTCTGCTGACAATAAAGTCTATTTTATACCTAGCCGTAAGAAAATAAATCTTTGATCTGCTAATAAAGTTCTAATCTCTCACCGCTCTACTATGCTGGTAACGAGAATTTTCCTTCCCTCTATTAATAGACCGAAGACATTAAAGAGATAGCCCGGAAGACACAAGCCCTGCCAAAGGTGAACACTAAAAGGCAACGAATCGTAGTCTTTACCCAGGGGAAAGATGACACTGTAATGGCTACAGGTATATTTTTCAAATCTTCATTGTCGCTCACAGTAAATATTCTAGTTCATCGATTGCAAGTTGTGGTTTTACAAATTATAGCTGTTTAATGGTAGTCGGAGCCTTTGCCTTTTGATGTTAGTCCATGTTTCTCATCTGCCATGCTTTTAATTGTTTTAAGGTTCTGAATTTGAGAAGTTAATATTTCACAGGAATGCCTGAGAATTTAGTTCTGAACATCTTAAGTTCTTTTTTTATAACATAGATCTAAAATATTGATCCAGTTGGTTTTACTCAGATTTTTATGACTTGAGATTTTATCTGTGTAGCCATCTTTGCTGCAAACAAGAACACACTATGCCTGCTGAGAACAGCTGTGCAGCAGTATAGTATATTTAAACATTTGTGAAGAGGAGGAAGTGAAATCCAGTACTAAGTGAATTTCCAGGCTTTTTTGCTTTGAGCAGAAAGTCTCGCTTTAGCTTTTCTCAGCCGTCTGCTCTTCTATTCTCAAAGGAGTACGTGGGAAAAAGGTGTTCTAGCAGGGATGCAAGTAGTTTGTGCTGTCTAAATTGATGATGTACAACGCACGGATTTAAGCATTATAAACACAACTGCCTACCTTTTGACAGTCTCTTTAATTCTGTCCACCTATGCTTCTAGACTAAATAAAGCTATTAAAAACATGTGCTGTGGCAAGCCATTTTGGTCGTTCGTTCCTTCACAAGGTAAGTTATTAGTCAGGGCTGAATTCCTCCTTTGGAAATGAAGTGAAGTTGAGGAAGCTTTGCACCTGAGGGACTGGTGCTTACTCATACGATATTTGCCTCAAAATCAGAATTGGCTTCAGACTGTGGCTGCAGGGCTGGGCACTAAGTAGGTATGTCAGTGCTGTATAGATCATTCTTAGCAGCAGTTGGAACGATTTCTGCAATAGTTTGCTGCTTCCCCTACTTTGTTAGCTACAAACCAGTTTAGAGGAAATAGAAAGCAGTCATGGAGAGCAGGGTATGTGTATCTCACTGAATAATGACGGAAGCGTTGCTTCCAGAACGTTGCTGCCTTACGTGGATGGCCCCTATGGAGGCACTCCACTCGAGTATTGTACTGTTGGCTGAAAAATAGCAGTATAAAAATGTTTTTCTACATGAGGTAGTAATAACGGTAGTAAACCTAAATCTTATATGTAACCCTCCTGTGCTCTTATTTAATTTTCACTGTGTACTTACTTTATTCTTCAAACTGGAGTTGTTAACAAATCCATTAATCCCTTCTTTGATATTTTTACAACTGGGAGCTTATTTGAGGACTGACACTTGCTAATCTTAGCTGTTTGTTCGCTATGAAATGAACTTAAATTAGAGAATGCACTTTATATGCATGATAAATGCAAGATGGATAGAGAGTGTATGCAATGGTGTCAGCTACAAAAGCAAACATGATAAATGTTAAGGCAGTTTTGAGCTGTGGGATAAGCTATTCAGTGCACAAGCATAGCTGAATCTCTTTGCTATGTTGTTATTCATGGCAGCCAAATAAATGTCAATAATAAAAGAGAATTAAAGATTTTCATTTCCCAGAGGCAGTCCTCTAATACAGCTTGATCTTTCATTTCATTTGTAATTCGTTCTCATGTCAGGATGCAATCATTCGCCAGGCTCTGTGTGTCATGTTAAGTCATTTAATAATGATTAAGAACATAAAAATGTTTGGCCTGTGGGGCAATTCTCGAAAGAGATACCGATTTGTTATTGTTTTCCCCCTTTTTCCTTCCTTTGGTGTGGCTCATCTTTTTCCCACCTCCTCACATTAAAATAATAATGAAAGAAGGAAAATGTGTCCCTTAATTTAGCATATGATGATACCACAGAATGGCATAGAGTACTGCTAACACACTTATTTCAACACTAATTAGGTCGAGTTGTGCTTTGAAACCTGCAGTGGAAAGTGTAAAAAGTTTCTAAATGGTCTTTGGAAGAATTACTGCGTTTAGGAGTAGTTACCAGTATAAAAATCATTTCCTTTTGCTAATGCACGGGAGTACACTTTTTGAAAAAGCAAGCTGTTTATCCTGCCTTTCTGAGGAAACAATAAAGTCTCAAATAGTTTGTCCCTAGGTTAAAACAGTATTTGCAAAGTCAGCTATGGATTTGTTTATGCTTGTTGGTACATTCTGCTGTGTATTTTGTCCAAATTAATAATAAGAGCAACGTGTTTATTAGCTGGAAGAGGTTTCTGTCAGTAGTGACTCAACCAGAGGGGGTCAGTATCCAGGCAAAGGACTCTGCTCTTTCTTCCCTTTCTAATACTGCCTTTAACCGCCCTTCATCAACTGTTGGGCATACTCCAATGGTCTTCGTTTATGTCTGAAAGAGCACAGGGTGGAGCTGGAGCTTAAAGGTGTGAGAGTAAAAGGCTCCAAGGTGAATTTGGCCTTTGTGGGTTTTCTACCTTTTGCTCCTCCTCCCCTTCCCCGTTTTCCCCATGGAAAGGTCTCTGCTTTCTGGCAGCGGTGCAGAGCAGCATTACCGTGAGCTGTGGAAGTGGGAGCGAATGGCTTGTACTGGGCTGTGCGCTGTGGAGAGACAGAGCTGGATGGCCACCATCCCCCTGCCCCTTCTTTCCCCCTGCCCACGCGGGGCAGGATGAGACAGGCAACACTCAGGCTGTAAGAGCATCCTTAACAGAGCTCTGTCTCCTCTCTCAAAGCCTCTGCATCCTGTCCGTGGGGCTGGGTTACGAGAGGAGGAGTGCACCTCTTCCGTGAGTTGTGTGTAGGTTGAGCGGGGGATCAGGTAATGGAAGTAATGAGGGGGTACACTTTGATACAGCTCTGGCTGGAAGGAGAGGAAATAAGATGGATAAAAGGGGTTGTTGCAGGTTGCCAGCTCATTTGTGTAAAGGGCACAGAATTATGCGTGCTGGAAATCAGATGTGGAATTTCTTTTTCTTTTTTTCTTTTTTTCTTTTTTCTTTTTCTTTTTTTCTCTTTTTCTTTTTCTTTTTCTCTTTTTCTTTTTCTTTTTCTTTTTCTTTCTCTTTTTCTTTCTCTTTTTCTATTGGTGGGATGAAGAAGGCCAGATACAGCTAATCATTACATGTGGAGAGGACTGTGGCAAGAGTTATTCCAGAGAATGGAAGTATCAACAGGTATTTAAGGAGTAGAGCGTAAGGCAGAAAGGCAAAGTTTGTTTCCAAAAGGAAAGAAAGATTGACCAAAAAGTTCTGAGAATATAGCTCTTTCAGACGAGGGAGAGAGCTTAGACTGAGACAGCTAGAATGTCTACTTCTTCCAAAATTCTGGCTCGGCCATACTGCAAAGATGTTTAGTCATCTTATGAATTTCTGCAGTTTACACAACATTGTTTTAATGCCCGCCAAAACCACTGGTGGCTCACCACACAGGCCACGAGCTGTGGACACTCAGGCACAGATTGACAAGCAGCTTAGAGGTCCATGTAACTGGAGCGGATCATGAACACAGTGAGAAGCAATAACCGCATCAGCAATCCCAACCCAAGCCATTCCCACTTGTCAGTCCACTTTCTGTGGCTGTCTGAATTATTTGTGTTTTCGGAGGAAAAATTTCTGTCTCTATCATGGAGCGCATTGGGTCTTTCTACTGTCTGTTCCTATCTCCTCCATCACAGTACTCCAGCCCCAAGGCCACTCTTCTCTCCCCTTCCTTCCTGTTCTCTGTCAGGAGGAATAATTGCAAGGAAGAGGCAAGCTCAAATTCAAGCTGAGTGTGATCAGTGTGTGTTATAGGAAGGGAAAGGAGTGTTTAGGATTGGCACACAGGAGCTGTGGCAGATGAAATGTTGACTAAATTAACTGTCAGCTTCTAATAAGACTCCACAGAGCACGTGCAAACGATCATTGTCTGAAGTTTCCCTCTTCATGTCATTGAATCATAGAACGGTTTGGGTTGAAGGGACCTTTAAAGCTCATCCAGTCCAACCCCTCTGCAATGAGCAGGGACATCTTCAACTAGATCGGGTTGCTCAAAGCCCCGTCCAACCTGACCTTGAATGCTTCCAGGGACCGCCTCTCTGGGCAACCTGAGGTGCGTTTTTCGATCATGTCAATTTTTATCTTTTTACTGAAGAACTTGAAGGCATTGGGTCTTCTCAGTGACCCGAGGAATTACCATTGACAAAAACATTGTTATTTTCTCTAGCATCAGTCCCCAACGTGACTGAATTTTGATAAAACGCTCTTGAAAAAATGTAGCCTGTGAGAGACAGCTGTGACAAAACCTTTCGGTATAGAGGGCTGTGGCTTGGGAAGGGTACCGGTAATGGAAAATAGGATCTGTGGACTTGCTTACCAGAAGAGATCATTTGAGGAACAGTATTGGGTTGATTCCTTGTGTGGATGCTCCTCAGCCTTACTGAGAATTACTTGGCTATCAAAACTCTGGTCCCATTACCAGAGCCTTGTTCCAACATATCCCTGAGATTCTGGATTTGACTGAGGGTTCTTGAGTTTATGGGATACATTCATTTCATGTTTCAATACTTTTTTCCATAACCACAAAAAATACATATGCTGGGAAAGGGGGGAGAGTTAATGAACACATGCAATCTCCTGATTTCAGCAGCTGGAGCTTTTAAGAAACGCACCAAAAATCACAAGCTCTGGCAAGAACCTATATGTCATATCTATATGTGTGCTATAACATTTGTCAGAATCAAATGCTGTGAAAGCTATCCCTTTTACAGAGTTGCTCATAACATTTTTAAACAAATTACTTTTAGTCAGATACATTTTATGACTGGTCTTGGCCCAAAGGGAAATCTTCGGAAAGTCTGAGCAAAATCAGTTCAGCAATGGAAAAACATACTTTTATATTGAAATATTTGCATAATTCAAAAACAGCTGAAGCTACAAACTTTATACTTGGCTTGTTTTATAGCTTTAAGAGAGGAAAGAAAAACAATCCAAATTTAAAGAAAATCACTTCAGCATTTTTCTAGTTATGAATGATGAAATCTGGCATGTTCAGGCGTGAACACAGAATTTTCCATTCTTCCCCCCTTCCCCCGCCCCCAGCCCAGTGTTTGCAGGACCACCTCTGTTAAGGGCACATTTGAAATAACCTCATTTGTTAGGAGGTGGCAGTAAAAATGGATTTTTTTTTAAGGATTCGAGCATTAAAGCCACCTTAGTTAGGGCTTAGTAACCACTTACATCTTCTTCAGTTTGTGGGATACGTTACTTGAGAATATTTCAGGAAACCCATTAGCAGTGCTGGCAAATGTGGTAGAATGAGAAACATTCCCCTTAAAAATTTCTTCGCGCACCTACCACGGAGTACATTCTCCGTTAGTTTTGTGAATTTCTACTTGTTATTATTAATTAATTACAATTAATTGTCATTAATTGTCTAGTCCCTAAATTAAACTGCAAGTACAATAGAGCAAATTAATATGTCGCGATAAGACTTGCAACGTTACCAAATTTTAAAGCCTGCCTACCGAGCGTTTGATGTTGGAGTAATGCGGGGCATTGGCCTCTACCTGTTATCTGCAACAGGATACCGAGCTAAATGGGTGTTGGTGTCACCCAGCGCAACCATTCTTAGGGTAACATATGAGGATATGTTCATGAACTAAAAGCCAAAAACCAAATAGAACCCAAACCTGATCTAAACGCAAATAACAACAAAGGTATGCATAGTATGGTTTTAGGAATGATGGAGCTTCTTTTACTTTGTGAGGACGTGTTAGATCTTGAATACTTTAGAAGGAGTTTTTAGACTGTTTGTTTGAGAAGGGTTGTCAAAATTGTGGAAACTAGAGAGATCTTAAGAGCCGTTCTTAAATCATAATGGCATGATGCTGTATGCTTTTGGGGGGGAAGAAAAAGGACTGACGTTCAAGCCTGCAGCTTACTCTAAACAGAGGTCAGTAGGTTCTCTTTGTCAGGTTGCGCTGCAATCATAGACCAGCGTGTTACCTTGTAAGCCTATCTATAAAACATAGAACTATTTATTACTATTGACACTGCTGACACTTTACGGTGGGCCTGTTTGCAGCTCCTCTTTCTGTAAGGTATTGTGTGTTCTCCTCTAAGAGGCGAGAAAAAGTGTTATTTTTTTCCCTTCTTGCAGCTTTCACGAGTAGCCTCGCCGACAGGAAAACCTTGACTAGCTCTTTTTGTCAGCCAGCCCTCCTCTGTGTGCGCACAAACAAAAGCAGTGCCTTGGACCCAGGCAAACAGGAGTTGGGTTATATTACGGTGTGTACTCTTTTTCACAGGATTACACGCACTTTCACTTTTCCTCTCCGTTTATATTCAGAAATGGAAAGAAAAGTTGAAAAAAAACAAAAATGGATTTAGGAATAAAAGGGAATTTTAGTCCGTTAATGGCATAAAAAACGAGCTAGAAAGCCCAATAGGGTTATTTTTAGTTTAGTTGTGACAGGAAACCACAAAGCCTAAATTAATAATGAAGATTTGTTGATAGGGATTAATGAATAGCAAAGCTGGTAATACCTTTTTGTAACTGAGACCATTCATGATTTCATGCTGTGTGGGAGAGAAGGTCTGAGCGTTTTATTAGGCAGCTGAAACACATTATTGAAACCTGAATTCCTGGTTACCAGTATCTTAACTGGACTTAAAAGTGTATCAATATTGCATCTCAAAGAATACATGAAAATATATGTAAAAATAAATATATGTGTGTGCGTAATGTGTGTGTTTCAGTAATTTTGTATTGATTTAGAAAAGGATATCTTTTCTAGTCTAACATGTTAATGCACAGGTTTAGTGCAGAAATTGAGTGAAGCTGGTAAATTACATTTTTGTGTATAATCACTAGTAATTAGGAATTTTCAAGGCAAAAATGTGCCTCTTATTAAACCTAGCCTGAATTTCAGGTGCTACAATGAATTTACATTCTGGCATTCCGAGGAAAAATTAGCCCTTTAAGCTGTGAAAAATGCATGTTTGTTGAAGGGCAGTAAGTATGGGCCGCTATCCCATTCCTTAGGACGAGGCAGCATTTCCTTTTGCACAGAATTATTTCTATATTCGTTTCTCAAATACAAACACGTAGATTTACAAAGTCCGGTTTTGTACCATAGAATCATAGAATCATAGAATGGTTTAGGTTGGAAAGGACCTTGAAGATCATCGAGTTCCAACCCCCCTGCCATAGGCAGGGACACCTCCCACCACACCAGGTTGCCCAAGGCCACGTCCAGCCTGGCCTTGAACACCTCCAGGGATGGGGCCTCAACAACCTCTCTGGGCAACCTGTGCCAGTGCCTCACCACCCTCACAGTGAAAAACTTCTTCCTCATGTTCAATCTAAACCTGCCCTCTTCCAGTTTGAAGCCATTCCCCCTCGTCCTATCACTCCATGCCCCAGTAAAAAGTCCCTCCCCAGCTCTCCTGTAGGTCCCCTTTAGGGACTGGAAGGCCGCAATAAGATCTCCCCAGAGCCTTCTCTTCTCCATAATTCTAAAAAGCATTATTGAAGGCATAACTGTTAATATTCAAATCCACTGCTTAGGTGGTAGAAATTATACGATGTTGGAGAGATACTGAAAGAGTGGGAGCAGGACTGAGGACACCAAAGGTCGGTGTAACCTGGTGCCTGCAACAGTGTACAGTAGTGGGTACTTGTAAAAGGGGATAAAACCAGAACAAATCTATATTGATACTTCCATGTTACCCTCTCCTGGCGTCCAGCAATCCGTAGCTTGGCAATTTCTGAACTAGAGATGTTGTCTTTGTGCTTAATAGTCCAAAATAGGATTTTACCATACATAATGTCTTGTGATAATGAGTGTCATGGACTGTGTTGTGTAAGGAAGTGCCTCCCCTTATTTGTTTGGATTCAGCCACTTAAGAACGTTACTGGCTATCTCCTGTGGCTTGTATTGCACGGCCAGTCCGTAATCATTCCATATACAATGTCTTATTACTTTTGATTTTGCAGAACTCCTGCTTATCTCCCTTTCACTAGTCTTTTTCCCAGACTCTTTTCCTGTTCTGTTTCTTTGCTCTTTGTTTGCTCCGTAATTCTGACGCCCTGGCGCACCCTTTACTGCAGCTTTTTTCAGGTCTGCCATAGCTTTGTGAATGAGCGACCAGAATGTTCAAGTACCTGAGACATTTACAAAGTGGTTTAATTCTGTTGTCTCCTTTGTTCTGTATTCCTCTCCTAATAATTCCTAACATTTTATTTGCTTTTCTGGCTGCCACTGATGATTGTTCTGGCATTTTCATAGAATTAGCTGTTGTGACTTCAAATTTTCTTTATGGTGTGGTAATAGGTAGTTTAGAGCCCATCATTGTGTATTTAAATATAGAATTTTTTTTTGTACCTGCACCTTTTTTACATCGACTGACATTTTAGAGCCCATTAGTGTGAGACACTTCTGCCATTCTTCACGCTCAACTTTTGTTTTTACTATCCCAAATGAGTCTAAATTTATTAAAAGAAGATGGCACACGGCACACTGAAGAACTCCTCTCAGAAATGGTATCTTTTGCCTGGAGGTGCTACCCATAACAGATCGGCACACTGAACATCAAGACTGGACCGAGGCAGGGGGATTTCAGTGAAGCCGTCTCTTAAACCGCTTGAGGCCTGTCTTGGTTGGCTCTGGAGAGCAAAGTTGAATGAATTTACAGTAAGATATTGATTCAGGTGCCATTAAATCTCAAATGGACTCCCTTGGTCAGGAAAGAAAGTAGCTTCATACGCTCTAGCTTTTTTTTTTGAGAAATGAGGCCTTCCCTATGATATTATTCCTCAATTAGAGCATCCACATAGAATTAATTTATCATAAGTTTCTGATACCTCCTGTATACATGGCTGTAATACTTTAAAATTGGTACCTTTTTACTGGTGATGTGAGTGAGTTGTGAGGTGGTTCAAACCAAAAAAACTTACATCGGCACGCTATTATTCTGTTTGCTCAAGCCACAAAGCAACAGAACAACCCACCTGAAATCCTGAGAAGAAAGAATTGTAGTAATTAAGCCTGCTGATTACCAAGGCAGGCCCCTACTGTTCTGGGCGGTCACAGGAGGAATGAGGGTTCACGCTATTCATTCTGTGGCTACGTAGTCCTCAGAGCACGAGAGACTGGGACTTGGCTCCCTGGCAGTTTTAAACTGAGAGAGAAGTCAGAAATCACTGGCTCCTCCTAGGACACATGTTTCCATCCCCTGCTTTTCCCCTGTACTGCCAGCTCTTCTCTGCCCGCCTGGGGAACCAGTTCAGCAGTCTACGCAGACTGGCAGAAACCTACCCTGGTGAGGTACTGGGCTCTCTGAACCAGCTGGTTGCAGGGTCCGGCTGAGTACCAGTGCCAGCACGGGAGGAAAGAACGCGGCGTTTGCAGAAGAAGGAGACAAGGATGGGGCTATACTATCTGCAAACTATAGTGGCTGAAGTTGCTCTGGAACCTCAGTCCGAGCCATCAAACATGATGTTTTCTTCTGAACTTCCATCTAGCGACAAAGACTGTGGTTCCAAAGTTGGAAGGAAAGTTGCTGCAGTGTCAGCTGGTAATATTAGAGAATTATGTCTGCAAAGCAAAGAGCAAAGAATAAGGGGACGGAGCCATGAATATACTATCAGAAGGGAAACGATCTCTTTGACATCTCATATGCCGAAAACCACCAAAATAGAACTATATTAAAAGAATGGGGAGACAGCAGAATTGGTCACTGAGTAATTGGGAAGCACTGAAACTAATGAGAGCCTTCCACGTTTAAATTGTGCTTTTCACGTGTACATGGAATTGATACGACTTTGTCAAGGTTATCCCCTGTTTTCTGAAAATGACACCTACCCCTCTCCACATACACCAAATAGGAAATTCTGGTGACTTGTAGTTTTTCAACAGCTGTTTTTGCAGCTACAGTGTTATATGTCAGTCTCAACATATCTTTCTGACTTTTCGAACCAACTGAAGAAAATCCAAAACTACAGTATTCTGTTTCGCATAAAATAATTATCCTAAGAACTTGTCGTTAAATGTATGCTTCAAGCTTAAAAGTTCAGCATTTTCCTTTTCTCTACTTGCGTTCTGCGTTGCTGCAATATTCAGTATTGGACGTTACCCATTTCTCCTTAAAAGCATATGGTTTAATGAGGTGCAATCTGAACCCCGTGCTTTAAAGGCTTACAGTGCTTAGGCTTCTCCCCTCCCAACACTTAGGTCCAAATCATACTCACAGCGGGGCGGTTCTAGGAAATTAATCAGATAGTAATTTTTTAACAAATGTATTTTTCTCTTTACCTTAATTTGGTGTGGTTATTTTTTTTCGTTGTAAGAAATTAAATGTATGGCTTGTTCAGCAGGTTTCATAATAGATCAATAATTTGTTGGCTTAACTTTTTTTCCTGTGGAGATGTGGGAAGATCAATGTCTGTAGTGCCCTAGGTCATGATCAATACTTCTAATAAAACTTCCTTTTTTTTTTTTCTTCCTTTTCTTTTACCTTTGTACCTTTGTACGGTTTTGCTTTTATTAATGAGCTTTTCCTTTAGTTTCAGACCATTAATGGTTTTCAGATAATGTCATACTGCCCAAGGTCAAGGCCAGTTTGAACTTATAACTCTGCTTATCAGTGATTAAATCTATTGGATGGGCTTAGATGTGTTAGAAGACATAGGAGTTTGAAGCACTGCTTTCTTGAGGCTCAAAGTTAAAACAAAACAAAATCTCAACCTTTTGGGAGGATAACACATTAAGGCTTTTTTTTTTTCATTTCCTTCTTAAACAAATAACGATTTTCTTATTCGTGGATCTCATATTGGCATTAACATTGCAAGTAACTACTGTGGCCTTGACTCCTCTTCAATTAGAGATATTAAATGTTCCATATTGAGTTTTATAATGGTATGTTGCTCATTTTGCAAAAACAGTTTGAAATAAGATAACGTATCTTTTGTTCGTTGCTGAAATTCTGAATGGGAGGGTAGCAACTTATCAAAGTATGTGTTATCAGCTGGAGTGCTTGCAGAGAATGGGATATTATTGTCTCTGGGGCTCAACCCAGTGTCTTTTGAAATCAATGGAAAGATCTCATTAACTTCATTGGATATCGATTATGGCCATGGAGAACTTAAAACATTCATGAATATTAATGGTTTATCCCGATCCATGTGTCTTTTTGTGTGTTGTCCCTTGTCTGCAATCTCCGATTCAATGTTTGTAGGCTACCTCGAGGTTATACAAAAAGCGAACTTTATGTATGCTGAAAGATTTGATAACACATTTTACCTTAAGGTGTCTTCTTGATCTTCTTTGTTGTCTGTTACAAATGAGGTGCATAAAGAACTGTACCCTTTGACCACTGGCGCCTTGGCAGAATATCTTCTGTAGATTATTTTTTTCCATTATTTTGGCAGGTTTAGCCTTTTTTTATTAGGCAGCAGCTCGCTTCATAACAAATCATCACAGAAGAGTTCGAACAGCAGAATCTCTACTCAGAAGGTGCCCTACAGACTCTGATAGCCTATCATCTTTAATTTAGAGATTTTATTTCCCATCTTGTGATTACAGTTGAATGAACATTGTAGAAAAGTTTAAATTGTAGCTATCCATGTCATGCTTTTGCCATAAATGATGGAACTTACATTTTCAAGCCTCTAATCTTCACCAGCTCAAATAGTCACTATAAAATAATTGCACAGAATGGAAGGAGAGTAAAATGTGGGTATGTATGGTGACCCTGGACGGAAATTAACTCCAGGAATTGACCCTTGGATTAGAAGTTTCTCTGCTGTAGCATCCAGTTGCAGGCAATAGAAGTTGTGGGAAATAGGTGGCTGAGTGGGAGACAAATCCTTAGCTGCAGGAGGGACAGAGCAGAGATCCTGGCTAGTGTGGCTAGTGGAAAAAGTGGACAACGGGGAGGGTTGAATGGGTCCTGCTTCGCCTGACTTTGGGTATTTAGGATTAATTTGCGCAAGACAAGAAAAACATCTAGAGTTAACATTGGGAGTGGGGGGGTGTAATTGGAGTTCTCAAAAATGGTTAATTGTCTAAAAGTGGAGTTGTGAGATTTGATGATCAGTTTGGCTCAGTGATTTCCACAGTAGGTTTTACAGATAAATGGAAGTGGAAACGGTTTAAATGCCGTATCTGAAAAGTAGGCTGTGCACGTTCCTCGTACACCGGTGACCTGGCCTTGACACACCTGAGCATGACACACAATATGAAGTGGCAGTTCAGATGTAAACCTCTGGATACCACAAAAATAACGTTTATGTAGTTGATCCCTTTAGGATGAAAGTAGGCTCCGGCTTACTTTCACCATAGCTGTTTTCTTTGTTAGAAATAACAGTCAGTAAAGTAAGCAGACTGACTTAAAGTATATACAGGCAGCATATTTAGTGAATACAGTAAACATGAACTATTTTTATAGTGTTAGGTTTTGGCTATATATCTACTGAATTATATAATACTAATGTTTGTTTAAAAAGAATACAGCGAGTCCTCCGAACCCAGATTTAAAGTTTGGAAGGCTACTTAGGTTGATTTTGTTTGCCGTAGCGTGCTACCCTGTGCCCCCCACCGCCCTCCTTAATCCGTCCTGATTCCTCTGCCTGCCCCCCTGATTAGCAGTCAAAACTAAATCAGAGAGGAGTCCATGGAACCAAATATTGATGTCCCTTGTAATCCGACGCTGTGATATTGTACCGTGAACCTGAAAAGATGCCAGGCCCTGCATTGTGGCTAATAGCAATTGATCACAAATGGAACCGCGGAACTCTACTCCAAATTGTTGGCTTTATAAATTTGATAATAAGTACATTTCCTGACGGAATATAGGAGTGCAATAAACTATGCGTGCCCTCTCCTTCCTCCCCACCTGTCCAACTGCAGAATGCTCTTTGTACAGTATAGTGTTGTTGCTGACAACTGAATAAGAATTTTTTAGGAGCAGTTGGCTATCAAATGATGGCAAATTTAAAGGTTATGCAAATTGTGCCAGTACAGCCCAGCTTGTTTCAGACCTCTTTTCTCTATTATCATATCAATTGAGTCAGCTCATAGTAGACAAAGCAAGGTTATGGGAACCACCTAGAGCATCATGCACCATTAAACATCAATGCAGCATACATGAACATCTGCAACAACGATCTTATTAACAGAGGGTATAACGGAAGGCAATAAACAGCTTTCTTAGTCACTTAATTGTAAAAAATTTAATAACCTAATACTTGCATTATTTATCAACAGCGAGTTGGTAAAAAATACGCAATTCTGGTGGATTAGATTGCAATACCTACTGCACACTGTAAATTACTACAAAAATATGAAAATCCATTTGTGAGCAGTTAAACACTGTAGTTAGTAGAGTGCTAAAAATGCAATTTGCTTTTAATCTCTGGGGCATCGTGGAATACACGTATCTGCTTTTTTGCACTGACATTTTTATATTTGGCTAAAACCAAATATAAAAAACTTCAAGATAGTTTTTGGATTTCCTGCTTAACTAGACAGCTTAAACTTTTCAAAAACCAAGGGACAGTTGTTGTGAAAGGTAGAATACAGAAACCATCGAGTCGTCTTTGTGTGTGCAACCGAAACAGATGTTTGGAGAAACAAAGCAAAGCATGTTGGATGTTCCTACCAGATGTGTGTTGTCTGTTGGCTTCTGGGGCAGTCACTACCCTGGTCGAGATGATGAGACCACGTGAAGCTGTCATCTCAAAGGGCTTGGGGAAATGAATACAGAAATTAAAATATGTTAGAAAACGATGAAGATAAGAAATGAGGTTTAGTTCTTCAAGGCCAAGCCAAACTGCTAGGGATAGACAAGGGTTGGAGCACACCCTTTGCTGGAATGGGGCAAATTGGCGGGGAGTGACAGCCCTTCTGTCCTTGGAGACTGGGGGCACTGGTGGATTCCCTGGTTTTGGTTAACAGGGAAGTGGAGGCCTCCTCATAAAAGGTTAGAGCTACAGGAGGAAAGCACTGCTCTTCCAATTTCGGCTTGAACGTGCAAAACGTACAGGCATTTAAGAATAAAATCAGAAAAAGGAACTAAGAGGCTGGATGAGTAAAACAATACAGGCTCAAAGGTCGAGTTTGACAAGCGGGTTCAGCAGAAAAACCTGCTCCCAACGTCAGCCTGCTCCCGAGCAGCTTTGTTCCTTCTTGGCGCCCTCCGCTCCCACCTCGGCTGCCGCCGAGCAGCAGCTTTCGGGTCAGATTTGTATTTATATGGAAAAAGAATGAAGCCTTCTAAGTTGTTGTTGGCATAAAACTCCAGCTCGTTGGCTACAATCAGCCTCCAAGTCGGCAGCAGGCCCCTTCGCTCATTTCTGTAATCAGTAGGAGTCAACGAGCAGCAGAGAAGGACGCGGAGAAGGAGGGTGAATGAAGTAAGCAGCCAAGATGAGTAAGAGCTTGCTGCGAGTATAAATTTGGCAGGTTGAGAGTTACAGGAGTTAATCTTGTTTCCATAATAATTAGAAGTTACAGAAGTTAATTTTCCGTTTTCTTAAAAATGTTAAATTGAAAGTCTTTTTTTTTTTTAAATCTGGGTTTATTTCCTCTAGGAAAAGATGGCAAAAAAGAAGGCAGCGTATCTAAATAACCATTAACTGTATGTTTTATCCTGAAATGATTCTAAAAGGGACAAATAACAAGCTTTTTCCAATTTTTTTCCCACATTTTTAAGTTACAGTTCAAATGATATCACCCTGTAGGCTAACCAGAGTTTTTTCCTGCATCTCTAGCTGGTTTTTAAAGCAGTATCTGCTTCTTGCCTTTCTTCATAACTTTTCATAACTTAATTATATCGTCAGAGTGTCCACATTTTATTTTTACATATCTATTTACTTGTTTGCCAGTCTTGTTTTTCAGAATTCTTTAGAGCAGGGACTTCTTTTTTTCCTCCTTCTAATACATATCTTTGTGGTCATCTTGACAATAACAAGAATACAAATTAGGTTTAAAAGATCACAAGTTGAACTTGGCTATGCAATTAAGTATTAATTAAGTATTAATACAATTAAAGTTTGATGACTTTTAATATGTTTCATTGCTTCTAAACCGCAGATCAACATATTGATTTGGTTTTTCGGTTGAAATAGCTTAAAACTGAATGATTCAGCAATTGAATACTACAGAAATAAACCCATAAACTGAGTGACAGGCGGTGGCAGGAGTTTGACAAGGTTCCGCAGAGATAGAGGCTGGAAATTTTTAATTTGTCTGCTAGGTTAGTTATTTTGGTTTTGTCAAGCAGCCTGTTTTTATAACGTCGGGGCTTACCTTAAATGACAGCAGTGCACGCGTTGTAAAACCCGTTGTATTACCTTTATGAGTGTCTATATCCTACTGCCACGCTTTAAAAGGTTTGTTACACAAACATATGATTAAAGAGCTCTTGCCGGAAACTGTTTGTCAAAACTGCTATTATAATAGCTGTATCCAAATGAATTAAGTTCACTATGTAGCCAATATTGTATAAATTCAGGGTTGCGTAGTTTATGTTAAAATCTATGCGAAATTATTTTAACAGGTGGGAGATTAACCATCCTACTTTAAAGCAATGGTTAGGTAATACTTTTAAACTGATTAAGTGTTACCACAGAGATCATAGTTTGGGATATTTAGTTATCTAAGAAATGATCTGCAACTAATTTAGGGGAAAAATAAACTTCATTTTGGGCCAAAGTCTCTTTCTAGAATGACCGGCATAACGCTGAAGGAATTCCATTAAAAAAAAATGGAGTTGCTCTGTTTTTAACTGGCATTTTAAGAGCAGAATATTTTCCCATTGAGATTGGAACAAATTTCAGCCTCCACTGCAGTGACATCTTCTAATAGATCTAACACCAGCAAACGCCTGAGAAAACTCAGTTAGCAAGCATGTTTCCTTCTTTAAAAATGAGTAAGTAGTCTGGGGAGATCATAATTAAAGGCAACACAGAATTTACAAATACAGCATGAGAAGAAGAAAATAACTGTAAAAATTCTACATCTGACCTCTGAGTTTAAAGAAGGAAAAATTAAAATTTCTACATGTAATTTGAATACTTAAAGACAATGCTGTGGCATTTCTATGGTATACCTACCTCAGCAATGTCCAACTAGATTACAATTAATTATTTTTTTAAGGAGACACATATATATATATATACACGCATTAACTTATTTTTAGTAATGTTTCTGGGGAAGGGCTGTCTCTTTCATTCTGATGGACTGATTGTATTTATGGAACTAAATATAAATTCTCCCAGAAGAAAAGGCTCCTTCAGAACCGCTCTGTAGTGACCTAATGCTCACTCCTTCTCTTTTCACTCTTACTGATGCTCAAGTGAAACAGAAGTGCCTTGGGCCCATTTCTGCCTCCACTGACGACCCATGCTTCTCAGATTATCATGTAGCATAAACAAAGCTGTCACGTAACATGGCATTTATTTAAATGATGTGATTTCTGTGTTCACCGCTCTGAAACTGAGGTACGGCTAAGGAAGCCTGCAAGTTTTGACAGGTGTGTTTGCCCCGCTGGGGCAATATGCTTAATGTGTAAAAAATGTGAGGCATAATACAGTTTTCGTCCTGCTCAAAATCAAATTATAATGTGTTTTTCTCCTTTTTTTTTTTTTTTTTTTTAGCCAATGCCCTGGTAAGCTTTCGGGTAGGAACTGCTCTGACCTTATTATAGGTCGGTATTTGTCAGAAAATTCTCCCATAGGACAGAGTTTGCTGGTCCAGCTAGGCAGTGGCTTAAAATACGTCTGTAGAATGCGATGAAATGGAGTAAAAACGTACCTACGTTCCTGCTCGTGGGGGGGTCAGTGCGAACAGTAAGTGAAGTGCATGGTTCTGCTTTCTGAGCTGAAAGATGCATCATTTTTGCACAGTCCCCATAGCCGAGTTTCAGAAGGCTGAAGAGCACGTGCGAGCTAGGACATGTGTGTCAGTGTAACTTGGACATACGTATGCGATGTATTCTTTACCTTAGACATTGAAATTCCAGCTGTCACCATTTGCCTTTGTTTTCAATTCTTGAGCTACCTATTTATGGATAGAAATAGATTGATTTGTATTTCCCATTCCCATCTGCAGCTCAAAATCTAATAGGCGGGGAGGGGAGGGTGGTTTAGTTTTTAACATGTAAGGGTCAAATATGAAGTACAGTGGCCAAACCACACCACGTAGGATTTACGGTGCAGGAAGGGAGTTCTGCATTTGTTAATCTCCAAGGGCAGATCTGGCTCTGTCTGGCTGTCGTGGCTGGGCTCACAGCAGAACTGATGGAAATAGGGCATTATGCAAAGGGGCTCGATGCCCCGGGTTCTCGATAGAGACTCGGACCATAGTGTTCACGAGGTTTGTTTACTGTAACCCATCTCTTCTGTCTTCAGAACTGATTTTGATTTGAGCTCTCCATAGTGATTCCAGGACAGTCGGTGTGTTGCATCAGTGAAACATCTGCAAAAGTTTTGAGCTTTTCTTAATTTTGGTGCCTATGGCTTCACACCCTTTGCCTTTCCTGAGTCCTCAACCCCTTTCCTGGTGCAGACAGAGATCACAGGAAAAGGATTTAGCTCTGAACACTGCCTTATGTCTTCAGCAGCCGCGCCGAGTTAGAGGAGCGCGTTCTCTGGCAGTTCAGTGGGCGCAGTTTCAGCTCCCTCTGAAATCTGTGCCTAGCGGGCAAATGGCAATACTCTTGTGTGCTCGGAAAGGCTTTTTTAACAGAGTTCATTGCCATTCTAAACCTTAAACATTGTGACACATGCCAGAAAAATTCAGCCGCTTGTTCTTTAGGGCAGTTTTTCCATATATATATGCATATTTTTTAAAAAAAAATAAAAATGTTATATTAGCACCAAACTGGAGCAAAACTAGTATTTTCTGTTGACCTCTTGCTTCCCCATATTTTGCACACAGTCATAGTGTTTTGGTTACTTGTGCAAACAAGAGTTATTTAATATGAGAAAAAAAGTAAAGCTTCAACTCATGTCACTGGCAGTGATGATATAGAAAATACTGACATTTAAGTGGCTCCCACACCTTCTATAAAGTAAACAAAACACATTTGGGCCTATGGAAGCTATTCACGAGTCATTAGTTGATGCCGTTACAATTTTTTACAATTGTTGTACGTAGATACGGAGTTCTGAGTCTGATCTCATGCTGGTATAAATCAAGAGTTAGTTCAAAGGAGTGGTGTTGAATTAACAGGAGCGCAGACTGAATCAGACGTAGGTTCAGAGGATATACGCTGGGTGCAAAAATAGTGTTTAATTTTACATCATTGCTAATAGCTGATGTGTATGAGTGTATGAGTTCCTTTGGAGGATCCTTCTTTCCCCTATTAGCTCTAATCTTATGAATCACACTTTAGTTAGATGCTATGAATATGACTTCCGAATAAAAATACTCTTGACTATATAATGGGACAACGCGTATGTCTGGGGAGAGCTATAAAGGGAAGGCGAGTCTCACTGAATACCTTTGGATTAACTTTACCTCCTAGGAGAGAGGGAAAATGGGGTCTGCGCACTGTCATTTCCCCTACAGGTATCTATCGGACCATGAGTAGAGCCACAGAAGATTCAAAGTCTTTGGCATCATATCCCTTCTCTCTTTCTACTGAAAATTAAGTAGCTGCCTCTGAGGGACAAGTCTTTGCATCCTGGCCAACACACTTCTAGGGACTTCCTTTTGCTTAGCAAGCTGTGAGGAGAATTTTAGCCTAATTGCGCTATCTGGGTCTTGTATTATGGAAATAAATTAGTATTTGTATTAATTAATTGTATCGTAGCATAGACATAATTTATTATACATGACAACTACTCCACAACTTGTTTGGGGTAGCATCGTTTATTATTGCAATAACTTAACTTCTTAAGGCTTCTTCTTAAAGGCTTAACTTCTTCTGTGTTACTAGTTATAAAATTTGCTTGGTTACATATTGAAGTCATTATTGTACAGCATCAATTGTTGCGTACTATTAGAATATTTGATTAGAAAGATCCCAAAGCACGCGGCTGACTCGCGTCTTGCCTGTTAGGCTGTTTAACTCCATTGACTTGCACGAAGAAATTCCTGATTTTTCTGACGAGCCCTACGTAGCTGCAGCACCAGGCCAAACAACCAACGCGCAGGACGAGATGGAGGGGGAGAGGAGATGCCAGCGTGCCAAACAAGGCAAACTCAGCATGCCCACAGAAAGCGCCAGGGGCCCTGGCGCGGTCATCCCCTACGGCTATCTGAGAGTCCCAGCCCGAAAACGCAGGATCTCGTTCTGTTTGCTTTGAAACGCCAGGCTGAATCAGCACTGCCACGTCTGAAATACATCGCCACGGGAAGGCTCCGGGATTTCTAACCGGGGCTCCAGCGCCCCGTGCCCTGCCCCACGTTGCCGCGTCACTTCGGACAGTGCTGTGCCGATTCGGTGGGAGAATTGCAGTGGCCATTCGATTTACGTGATCAAGTGTGGTATCTTTGTGCGAAGTACAGCGACAGCAGCATTTTTTACCGTAGAAAAGACAGGAGGAAGTGTTGTTATACTAATAATTTTTAAAGATAGTATGAATGTGCTGAAAAAGAGTCTATAGGCTTCTGGGTTTTACCTGCTGGAGAGAGGGAAGAGCTCAGAATCATCCTGACTGACATGGGCTTATTCCAAATACTTTTCTCATTACTTCTTACCTTATAGCTGCCCAGAGACGTTTATAGGTTTTGAGTTCAGGTTTCTATGTTCTGTTAAGTTCTTCCTGTCTCTTTGGGTTTTTTTTTTCCTCCTTTCTTTTTATCTGTTTTTGGCCCCTGATCTAAAGAAAATTAGAGAGGATGGAGGTGGGGAGGAGATGGGACAGAATTCTGTTTCACAGTTGTTCCTTTTTTTTACAAGTGAAAGCTCACAAAAGAAACATGAGTGTGTCTCCATCTTGTAAGCATCTGTACTACCACTACCAGCCCACGGATCAAAAGCTTATTTGAGGAAATAGCTCGACGTTTTTGTATGTATTTTAGGGCTCCCTTCTTCCTTTTATTTTATTTTAATGCAAAATTAAGGACACTCCAACATGTTGCCCATAAGAGTTCTGTTACAGGTAATTAAATGTAAGTTTACACATTTAATCTACTTTTAAGAGCAAGAGAGACTGGTAAATGACCCAGTTAAGGCAAGTACTCAGCCTAATTGGATGTAATGATTGCTTGCTGGTGTTTATTACTGTACTAAGAGTAGACGTGTAGTCTGTGATTCTAATTTGGTTTAAAGACAGACCTGTAGTATTTGCAGCTACCATCAGAGTTCGATTGTTTCAGTTAACATCACGAAATAGGCTTGTGTTCATTTGGGAGCTTAAATGTATTTGAATGGAAGGAGCACTGTTTTTCAATTAATATTGCTCTCCAATTATTATCTCTCCAGACTGTTTTACCTACAGAAGTATCTTCAGCTAGATATGCTAGCACATATTTTTGCCTGAGGAAAATAAAGATAGATTTCACATCTTTATGTACATGATGCGACAAATGAACAATAACTAAATTTACCAATGAGCTGATTCATTCTGATTTATCTGTGAATATTGTCTTCAGCCTATGAAATCACCACATTAATGTTCAATATTTTTTATTTCTATATCATTCTAAAACAGTGGAGTTCCTCACTTAGGTAAAATCATTGAGACAGCTGAATCCCCAAATTTTAAATCTCATTAATGCTTATTACTAAAACTTTCCCTAATTACAGACACCCTGTTGCAATTTGCACTTACAATTCTGGGCTTCTAGGAAATGATATCCAAGTGGAATATGTTGTATCCCGGAGTGTTTACCATAGAAGATATTTGTTGCTTAAAAATAGAACACTGGATTTTATGCCCAGAGGAACAGCACTTGGACTTCAAAACACTTATGTAATTATTCTTTATTTCATAAGCTCTCAGAATGATAAATGAAATCAGAAGTGACTTTGAAAGGCAAGGCCGCTGATGACCAGTGCACTTAGCCAAGGTGTCTCTGTGTTTGCTATGATGGATTTGGGAGTTTTATAACATAATAGATCACGCACAAAAATGAAGTTAAAGCAACATTAATGTCACAAAAGCAAGGATATTCAGAATGGAGGCTCCTGCTTCGTCTTAATTCACCCTGTTGTGCCTCGTTGTTAGAAAACAGATCAGTGAGAGATGTTAGCTATTTTTATGCTGTTGCCCAGACATAGAAAGGTAAATTAATGGCAGCTTTAATTCTAATTGACTTCATTTATTGTGAAAGAAAAAAAAACCCACACATCAGTATTATTTTGTTGTATCTTTCAATATGTATTATTGTTGAGTAGACTCCACTACGCTTGTACAAGGTCTCCTAAGGTTAAAGAAAGATAATTTGTCTGTTGGATGTGTGCAGATGTAATATCTTTATAATGTAGTATGTGCTGCAAAGCCACGCTAGCTGCTTCTGAAACTTCCGTACTTCAAAATGTGAGGTTATTGCTCCCCTTGAAAACACGTAAGAGGCAGAATGTATGACCCAGGTAGAGAGGGAAAACTGTGATCAGAACAAAAACGATTGTTCTCGTACCAGCTGAATTCCGTGATGCGTTTGGGGTTTTAGACTAATCCAGTTACTTACAATTACGTCTGCTGCAGAAAGAATAGAATAAGAGCTCATAGTGCAATACGTACCTGCAAGTACTAGAGGGAGCTGAGGGAAGCAATCAGGACACTGGAGGAAAAGAAAGGAGAAAGATGATGGTGAGAACTTTCATTTGTGTTAGTTTGCTTGAACAGAGTCTTGTTTGATGCCAAGCCCCATTTACAGCATTCGAAATATAATGTCTGTGCCCAGACACGTACATTTCTATGCATATGCCAGTGTCTACTGTGTATTTAATGTAGAACATCTGTGTGTGCCCGTGCATGCTTGGGAAGGCAGCAGGTTAGTTTATTACGACGTGTCTTCAACAGAGTTGTCACTTCGTTCATTGTTTTAGTATTATCTAGAGCAAATCACATATACCTTCTCATGAAATGGATGAATACACTCTGCTCGTCTGGCAGAGTTTAATGTAAGCCCTCTCTTTCTTGATTTCAAATGAATCCTGTTAAAATTACTAAAAAACATTGCTCTTGAAGACTATCTTAAGAGCACAACACAGCATTGAAGTGCTTTTCTAAATAGCTTTCTTAACAGGATAGAGAGTAGGACGCACTGAGAACTGACTGAAACCTGCTCTTTAATTGGTATATTCATCTTATGTTTTTCATTACCCTTTTTCCTTTGCCTCTCATGGGTGGTTGTTGCTAATGCTCCCCTCCCCTCCCCTCCTGGTGGGCCAGCCAACAGTTCCCTCTGGAGGCAGCATCATTATATCTGCCTGGTTCACTTAGTAGCAGATGGTGAGGAGCAGTAGAGCTGATACACTGCATTTCACAGAAACCAGGATCCTTCTGGTACCTCTGCAGCACACGCAGACTTGCCTGACTTGAGACTGTGAATTCTTTATCTGCCTCCCAAACTAGGTTTCCTTGTTTGCTGCTGCCTACGTCGGTGTAAGAGTGATTTTTATGATCTGCTCTGTTGCTGGACAGTGAAGAAACTACTCATCTCCAGCTTTCAGCTACTGGAGGGTCTATTTCCCTTTTTATTTCCATTTTTACCAAAAATTAAAAGAAAACAGCTCTGATGGTTTTCATTTTCACTGGTTGACAGGCTTTTCTTCCCCCTCCCCTTCTTTTAATTCCTGCTGTCTGCCAAAGGACAATCTGTTTGCTCTGAGACAGTTTAATGCATACTGACTACCAGAGGCAGAACTTCCATTGGCTCTGTTACAGGGGTAATTTACACTTTAACAAGGTATTGTGACAAGGTGGTAATTATATTTTTATCACGTCATTATGACATTACCACCTGGAAAGCCATAGCTGATTAATTAGTGGCATATATTAAATTTATAACCCTAGAACTCCAAAGTTATCATACCTAAGTGGTGTAATTATGTTGAACTGTGGTGTGGCACTGAATTGGAGGTGAAGATGCTGAGTATCCACCTATTGCAATAGGTTTAACGAGTGCCAGTAGAGGGCAGGGAGCTGCAGAGAAGGAAATGGGTTTTTTTTTTAAAAAAAAAGAAATACTAAGGAAGAGGGTGAAGTCATTGAAATCTTGAAACCAAATCTAGTCAGATGGCAAGTTGCAAGGCTCTTACATATGTGTGTTTTTTAAAAAGATGTAATTTGAGAGCACTTTGATTTACACTCGTTCCTGCTTTTTATTTCACAGCTTTATTTTACTTAGTTCCTGTGCATTTTGGTTTTTACACTGCCACAATTTCTGTTGAACTTTTGGAAGCTTGGACCGGCCATTCTGGAGGCTACATCACCCCCCTGCAACTAATAGGAAGCACTGGTTTTGGCAGGATGAGGTTTTCTTAGTCTTGTCCAGGTGTTTTATGTTGTTCTTCCTGATTTACTTTTCTTCTCTTGCCCTTAATATTAGGAGATAAAGAAAAGAAATTAGGCTGGAATTAATTAATGAAAATGCCCACAACAAACAGCTTGATCAAACGTGTTCCTGTATCCCTACGCAGTAAATACAGACAGAATTAGAAACCAAATCTATTTTTTATCCAAATTATCGTGCTAAAGGTCAGAGCTCCGGTTTTGAATTGTTTTGACTTTCATTGTTTTCTGTGCTTTTCAAAGTCATATTTGCAAGTAACTCACGTTTTATTCTCCCCTTCCACTACAGAAAATGAAGTGACTACTTTCCCTGTGTTGGTGAGTGATCAGAGTGAAATTGTGGATACCAATGGAGCTGGAGATGCATTTGTTGGAGGTATTTCTTACTTCTTTCTCTTGTTTGGAGATTATCCTATTATTCTCTCTGTATAAAATCTACCATTTTTTCATTCAACTGTCCTTCAGAACGAGCTTCATTCTTTTAGGGCTTTTCTCTGCATCCTGAAGTTACATGATTTAATTAAGTTCTGATTTTCAAAGGGAAAGTGTGTTCTATTACTTTAAAAATAATATGCTATTATGCTGTACTCTGGTCGTTTTCATGAGATTAATTGTATCTGTCAGAGTGTTGCATAAACAAGCTGCATCAAGTACTATATAGTGTACAGAAATCCCTCCTGGCTTAAATGTTAACACATTGTTGTTCTTTAAAACAGGTTGTAGTGAATATTAAACAGTATGTTAATAAGTGAGCATAATGTCTTCTGATCATGTCAATTTTGGTAGAACATCTGCTTCCAATACAATTATTTGGACATCAGAAAAGAACACAAAGGGTTAATTTGTTAAAACAAACCCAGAAAATATCTGGCATTGCTTAATATCCATTTGCAAACTTACTATTTTTTTTGGCACAAGCTCTAAGGAAAAAAGAGGATGTTTTGTCTATGCCTGTTTTAAAAAATGATTCAATATAAGCCAAAAACCAATCTAATCCAAAAGTTCTGTCATTCATTGTAACCTTCGTACATGTAGTTCTGTGATGCACTATTGCATCCTGAAGGCTCTAATATCCCGTACGTAGTAGCTGTGAGGAGCTCCATTAGTCACTAATTTACTAGAAACATTACCAAAGAGACTTTATAAATAGAAATGCAGGGCTCAGTCTTGCAGCTATGAAGGGGATAACAAGCAGCGTGTTACCAAATTAAAGCTTCAGAATTGTATCCTGCTTCAAGAAAGAGAAAGCGTTCAACGTAAGCTTAATCTTCAGCATGTAATTCCGTCCTTACTTAGTGCATCACTTAAACCAATGATAAATTTTCAGTATGTGCTTAAATCTGGCTGAAAATAAGAATGTTATTACTCATTGCTTTGGTGCTTTTGTGAATCAAAAAGGGCAGAAATAGAGGGAAACACGTTAGGTCATATTATTCATCCACCTTTTAGTGCACGCTTGTCATTCTCTATTGTTCCTAAATCACAAACAAGACTAAATTTGAACCAGTAAGTAACAGTGACTATAACGTAAATAACATCTTCTTCAAGTGCTTGTCCTTGTGTACATGTGCTCTGTCTATCAGCTGTGCCAGTAAGCTGCTGTTCTTGTTGTGAAAAAAAGAAAAAAGATCGTGCCAATTTTGTTTTCAGATCCTGAAAATAAAATATTACTGGGTAGGGCCCAGGTGGGCAATACGATAGACACCAACCAAGCTTTGCCTCGGCAAGAAACAGCTTTTCACGTGTCTGCTGTATTTATCTCAGGTTGCATTTATTCTCAGTTCTTCAAATATTAGGCATTTTGAAATCAGGACGACTTTTTTTTTAATAATCCTACTTGTGTTCTTTCCTAGTTTAGCTGCAGGAAGACAATTGCAACTACATAATCAGGCTTTAAGAACTGCCTGGTCTCTCATAACCCTTCTTCTTTAAATTATATCCTTTTTCCTGGTACTGCTATAGCTGCTGTTTTTCTGTAGAAGGGCTAAAACATTGACTTTAGTAATTATTCAGAACATCCTGAATGGAAAGGCTGATATAAGCCACATCAGACTGTGTTCCAAACTGCTACCAAAGTTCAGGCACATCCTGTCAGGCTGGTCTTGGACCATGTGTGAGATTCCTTTCTCCAAGAGGAAAAATGGTGTGGAAAATGCTAAACTCCATTGGGAAGGAAGGAAGGGAAGAAAATAGGTCTTCTAAGATATCAAATCCCCTTTGTCCTTCTAAGTCTGTTGAGATAACATGTCTGGATACAGCAAGCTTCAAGGGATTTGGGGTAATCTTAACAAAGGTCCTGTATCACTCTTTATGGACAAATGTTACTTTCCTCAGTTCCCCCACAAATAGCACTGAGGCATCAGATGCTTTTTGTGTGGAGCACAAGCGCAACGCGGTCCAGTGGTAGCACGGCATGGTACAGTTTTCCCTCCACACCAGGGAGAGCAAGGACCAGAGTTTGTCCCTCTGTAATGGAAGTTGGCTCAGCAGTTGCAAATTTGTCTGAAATCTCACTGCGGTTAGACGCTTACCTGGGTATCGGTATGTGAGCTTAGGTTCTTGTTGAGCCATGTTTCTCTGCTATGACTCACAAAGCAACAGGAGCTTTAGCATATCCGTGGTTCTTCCATTAGCTTCTGAGATATCTTAGTTCTCCTCTGTCACTCCATAAATAATAAATTGGTCATTTATTCTCCTCAGAGAACAGATTTTCCTGAGTTTAGTCCAGATGGGAGATTTGGGAGTCATAACAGCCTAGATACACAGCTGATTCTAGTCTTATATACTGTGGTCGTCTTCTTCATGGAGTCATTTCATTTTCCTTCCCATATGTAGGAAATAGGATACTGGACTGGATAGGCTTTGATTCGGTCTGTGTTTCATTTGGGGGAAATGTCTGTATTTTATCTATATCACACTTTTCATGTGTTTTCAAAGTACATATTTGCAACAGGAAAAGTTCTTTATTGTCTCCTTACCAGCAAGCCCTACGCAGTAGTGTTGGTAATACTACGCGACATATGTATCTTCTGTTGATTCTAGCATTGAGCCAGATGCAGCGTTGTTGTCCTGACAGAATTTTTATAATGGGAAGGTTATATTCTCTTCAGGTTTTTTCTAACTTCTTTCTTTGATTGAGGTTTTTATGAAGTTGTTACTACCTAGACAACAGTACATACAATATTTTGATTTTAGTGTCCTTGTAGTAAAATCTTTCAAAATTCATCCTTTAACTCAAAAATGCACTCCATGTTATAATATACTCTCCTGGAAACGTAGTTCCTTTATGCAAACAACAGAGAACAAGAGTCCCATGGCAAAGCTTCCCATACTTCTCTGGGACTGGTATATTAACATGACCAAACAGTGGTTTTGTTGGAGCAAATGTCTTGGCTGAGAGGGGAATGTGGGTTATAATGAGAACTAACCCCATCAAGCAGGATTTATTTTACGTTAGGAGGTCAGGTTTGTTAGACTTAATCGTGTTTTGAAAGGTCTTTCGTGGAGGCACTCTCTTCCAGAGGTATAACTCACAGATTGTAAGGAAATTCCTTCTCGATAATTATGCCAACTTGGCAAATCACTCCTCGTGTGTTTCTCCATGTGAAAGTGGAAAAAAAGAAATCTGTTGGGGCTGTTTTTTTCTAGAACCTGTCCAACTACTGAAGGTCCTGAAACCTTAAAGTCATGAAAAAGTTTAAAGAGACAAAGTTTCTGGGCATTTGTACCTCTGTGAGTTGATTCATGAGTTCAGCATTTCTGAGCGTAAAGCCGCTGGCCTCCGAGGAGAACTAGCTCACTCCAACAGCTAGCAACAAGAAATAAACTGCATTCTTCAGTTGAAACGTGTTTTTATTAAGTTGGCACCAGGAGTCTCTCTGAATTTCTTGCCTCTTACTGCAGGCATCAAGTCATCTGCCACTCAGGCTGGTGCAACGCGTGAATGAGAAACTGAGTTTTAAAATCGCTGCAAGTATCTTTATGCTAAAAACTCTTCTCTAAACGATACTAACCGAGTTCTGCCTGTATTCCTGTCCAGCAACACTTCTGCCTTTTAGAAGTTTCAGCGATAACGATTTACTTTGTAGCATCTCAGCACCTCATGTGGATTTTAGGGGTACCACAGATTTTTGGTTATAAATCCCTGAAATACCCGTAAATTAAAGTTGCAGTTCCGCCTCCAAGTTCTGATGACATTGACAAATCACTTGAGCTTTGCTGCCATGGTTTATGCCACAAGAGTCCTCTTAATGGAATTGCAGCCTTCGTTTGTAGAGTTTGGGGAACATTCTATTACTCGTCAAACTAACATTTATGTATTTATTACTAGTCAGCCCCAGTTTGAACCTTTGCAATAACGATAATCAAAGCCTATTTAATGGCAATAAACAGATTGAAATATGGACAGCTTTACCATCTTAGGCTTTCCTTTATGTCATCCTGCTGTCTTTAGCCAGGGTAGGTCTGCCTTCTGTTCGGACTCCCCTGTGTCATTGCCACCGTAAATGAAAACAATAAGCATCTATTGTGATAGTTAACGCCATTGTTCCCTGCAAAATCTCTCCCCTAGAATCCGTCTACTCAGTGGAACTGGGCAGAGAGTTCATAATAAATGAAGAGGAGAAGGTGTGAAATCAATGTTTCTTCAGGTTTTGTCAATATAAATATATTGACTTAGTAATCTACTGTGATTTAGTCATATGCTGCATGAAAAGTACTAGAGTATGAAATGTAACCACACATCATTTTAAAGTAGCGTGGTGAAGCAGTGACAGAATGATCACAGCAAGGGTGTATTACTTATCACCGTGCTATAAAGATGTTATACCATTCTCAAGGCAAAGAAATCCTGAGATAGATGGAGCTCTTCATTAAGCATTGTATGGTGTCAAATACAAGCTGATAGCAATTTGCCTCTGTCGGTATTAAAGCTGAGGTCAACAGCTCAAACCACCTGTCAATTTAAAAATCCCATTGGCAGCTTTCACGTACCGCGGAATCTCATAAAGCTGTTAGTTATAGTTTGAAAGCCACGTTCAGGGGTTTTTTTGGTGCACATGCTCACAGAATAAGCAGTTCTCTCTCTCTGGTGAAACCTAGCGTGAATCTTATGAGATGGCCAACTACCGTCTCAGCTATCAGAGAACTGCTCTGATAGAAGACAGGGACAGCCACAAAACAGGAATTGTCACCTTTTATACGTGTCCTTGCATGAGTGTCCCTCATGGCATCCCTACCTTTTCTTTAGAGACCCCAGGGCTTAGTGGGGATACTTCCCTCTTGTTTCTGTTGCCAAACTGGGTCAATAAAGCCATTCCCTCGTCTTTAATATAGAGGTTAATTCTAAACATTATTTTTCCATCTTAATCTAAACGCCTCCACAAATTAGATCAAGGCCTTGGACTCCTAAGACTTTGCCTAAAGGTCATCACATTGTTCAAATTTTAGCCTGTTTTCATGAGGTAAATGCAGATTATTTTCTATAGAGTGGCACCCAGCTTTGATTTCAGAGCTAAGTAATATTTGGTATATACTTCTACATTGTTGAAATGTTAAAATATGATCCTTAATGTGAAACATTCTTTGAATATATTATACATATACATATATATGTATATAAAAACACAGCACAAGAAATATAAATATAGGTTTGCAAAGAACCCATAGTGCACAGAATAATTGCTCATCATTACTCCTCGACTATTAAAAGTTTGACCCAGAAACCTTTTTTAAAAAAAAAAGTCTGGTTCTGTTTTCCAAAGACACTAGTGTAACTTTGGAATACCTTGGCTGAAGTCGGTGGATTTAAACAAGTACACTGTTGATAAAAATGGAAACAGAATTCAATTCAGTATAACAATTCTTCTGGTGTTGTTCTGCAGAATCCATCATTTATGGAAGGCATCCAAGAATCTTTAAAATTAAAAATAATCTGATCTGAGCTGGCCTTGCTTTAAGCCAAGGGCTGGAGCAAGTGACCTCCAGAGGTCCCTTCCAACCTAAATTGTGTTATGGTCCTATGAGTTCTAATCCTACAGGAATTAGGTTCCCAGGTGCCATTTCCTGCTCCTCTGAAAATTCAGCCTCAGTCATCCTCAGAGGGTGGTGTTGGTGGCTATAGAGTAGAAGCTGACTGAATTAAAAAATGAAACTTATACAATGGGAATTCCATCTTCTCTCAATAAATCTGATCTGGGGTAAAGCCGGACTGTAGTCATGACTTCGTCTAATAAGTCCCTTATGTATTTCATGTGAAGGAACTGTGTGGATGGAGGCCTGTGCACATGTGAGAAATGAAATAAGTTCTTAGGGATAGTTGCTATATGGCTATACCAGGAGTGCTAAACATGCCAAAAAGATCTGATAATGCCTTCAGCAGAGACAGGTGATTTGAATGGTTTGTCAGAATACTAAATTATGAGGGGGCTTGTGACTATATTAAAAAGAAAGTTCCTTAATGGATTTATAGGTCTCTTTAAGATTGTGGAAGAATCTGTTTTCACTAAAAACATTGTAGAGAAATGAAATATTCCTCTTATTTGTTGTATTTTCCTCTCTGTATGAATCTCTGTTGTAAGAGCTGCCCTCCCTCCAGTACTCGCCACCCCTAAAACATTCTAGATTTGTTGAAATAGGAGTTCCGGGAACTAGGAACGGTTCACAGCAGGAGTGTGATATCAGAAGCTACTTAATCCACTTACAGTGGTCCTTAATTTGTATAAGGTTTTTATACTTGTTTAAGATACCTTGGGAAGTTGTCATCATTTTTTAATCACATTTGATAGAGAGGAATACAGTGGATAAAATATCACTGCTGTGAAGTACTGCCTTCTGATAACAGCAGAGCTCCGACATGCAATTTTACTTGCCAGCTGGGAGTCAGGGCTATTTTTTTGGTGATATCAATTAAATATGTATATGCGTGTAACTTGTTATGGCTGATTTTTGCTACAAAATTTATCTTCACGAGCGAAGAGGCAAGGGGATACTACTTTGAATTGTTCCGTCTTTTCTTTGAAGTAAAGATAAACGTTATAACAGAAATCAGCACTCTCTTAGTCTTCATTTATACAACATGGGTGGCTAATTGCCTCTGAGCAATCCTGTTGTTACTGAGATCATGGCTGATGAGATATGAAGCTTTGAAATAAAAATACCTTCTTAATGTCATCAGCATTTTGACTGACAGCCTGTTTTGCCCATCTTTAATACTCCTGTTTTATAAACAGCAGACGTGAGTATAATGGCTGAGCTGCAGATAGGGCATCAGTCTTTGCTTGCTGGGGGATAACTTGTCAACATCTTCATGACTTACGCCCGAGTGTTCTGATGGCGTTCTTAACTCTTTCAGATAAACATCCCATTTAAACCGGGGCTATTAGATGGCCACGTTATCTCCGTAACTGACCTTCCGCAAACTAGAAAATTACCAGATTATATGTTCCTTCTCGGTCTCAGCTAGAGGCACATCATTATTCTGATCGATAGTGTAGCCGGTCGCTAGTAATTTCAACATTAGTACTGGCACAATTTAGAGATTTGCCACAGTTTGAATTGCAGCTACTTAAACAAAAACATAAAAATAGATATCACTCAGGAAAAACATGGAAAATTTCTGTTTTCTTTTTAATTCCCTACTTCACTTTTTACCGTTTTCCATTCAAAATTATTTCTTTGGAAATAATACACTCTTCTGTGCTAGCATTATACTTAAAACTGGTAGCAAGTGTCGTCCAAGTATAATTTAATTGTGATCCAATCTGGTTTGATTGGTTTCTTTTAATTGCTACCCTTCTTTTGGTTTCTAACTGTTCGTCTTACTTTTATTACATACGTATTTTTTATTAAAATGTAGTAACTTAACTATGGTAATTCACATATAAAATTTAAAGGCAATGCAGAAAAATACGTAGTAGAATTAATGTAAGGCAAAATATTAGTATAGTTGCTGTCATTTTTTAAGTAACATGTAGAAGCGAGACATCCATTTAAAAGGATCAGTGTACGGAACTAAAAACCATCAGAAGTTTCTAATTAGACTGAAGCAGGGCCCAGTCCTTCTAGCTGCGTGTCTCTCTTCCCGTCAGTGACACCATCAGCGTTAAGGGAGCCTCAGGACACAGCAAGAGGATTAATATTTTGCAAAACGGGGTTTTAAAAGGCCTAATTTACCTCACCATAAATTCAGTGTCATTCTGGACAGGCTTTGTGAGAAATAAATGTCAAATAGGTTGCGTACGTTTTAAAAAAACAAACCTACCGTGTTAAAAATAGATTTTCAAAACCAATTATAAAGTTCCAGGTTTTGCTGTAATAGCTATGGGACAATTACAAATTGACTTAACGCCTCAAAGCAAATCATCACCGTTTAAAATACTTTGTCATGCCTACTATCCCTATCCTCATAACATTTCATTTCATGTTAATGTGTCATGTGTTAGAAAATCATGTAATGATAAAGAAAATGTTCATGCGGAAGGTTAGAAATTACTTTAATGAGTTATTATTACCTTGCTCGCAGACTGTTGGTAATATTTTTGTGTTATTTTAATGTATTCTGAGTAGAGACAGAGGCACTAGTCAGATTGGATCATCAAGAACATTCCCCTGGGAATCAGGGCAGGATGTAGTCCCCTAAGAAACGATGTGTCAGATTAAGCTGACGCTATATTCGCAGGAGATACAACACCACACAACGAAATACCGCAATACATTGAAATACGTTATCTATTTCACATCTGATACGACTTGGGGTGGTGCTATGTAGATTGACACGATGACCACAAAGGTCTTCTACTTCTCAGGGTCCTCACTCAGTTCTCTATTATGTGATAGGGCAGTAACGTCTCCTGTAATTTGTTCACTTCCCCCACGCTGAAGTGGGCTCATACTTGAGGTGGGAAAATGGCAAGGTTGCAATAAAAAAAAAGAGATAAAAGCCAAAAACATGGTCCCAGGTGAAAGCAGTGGTAGTGGCAGTGCTTGTAGGTTGGTTTGATGCTGCTCTCCCTCTCTGCTTCAAGGGACGTTACTGTTATTGGTGATCAGTGAATGATTAGTGTCAATCCAGGACTGGAACAGGTATTTAAACAGGCGAAAGATATTAAATGCCACTGTATTAGAATAGAAGCATTGTGAATATAATGCTAGGGTAGGCTATTTCTGCCCACAAAAGTCAAGAAATCCGTTGGCTATCGAGCTACCATATTCCCACTTCCTTGGGTGTCGCTTTCGGATTCTCTTTGCGTACCGCTGCCCTCACTGTGTGGCAGCGTGCCTGCAAATCAGACCTTACCGGGAGATGGCCTCTCTGCGAACACAACTTCCAATCTCCTGCCTTTTGTGCGTGCGAATCTCAGCTATGAAGTTATATTCAGGGAGCCTTTTTTGTACTTGAATATATGACAGAAGCATTATGCTTCCAAACAATGTTAAAAACTGCATAGAGGATAGTACACAGTTTTCCGTTTTGTTATGCTTAGAACTTCATTATTTCTACATTAAATCAGTGAAATTCTCTTCCTCTTATCCCAAGCAGTAGGTGTAATAATCTGCACCATTTAATGTCAATACAACAGGTCTGTTTTGAGGCTCAGAGAATTGAATTTCCTCAGGTGCTAATAAAAGAAAGCATATTTCATTCTGCTGTCTGAAAAACGGCTAAGGAGAATTTTAGCTTTTGAAGAACACTTCTAGGAAACTTTCTAGGAAATGTTTTTAGGAAAAACAAAGAGAAACATCAGCCTGGAAAGCAGTTTTTTCCAGATTGTTAGAGAAGATGCTTCCAATAAAAATACCTGTATTTGCTTTGGCATATACAGCGCCTTGAATATTCCTTGTAAGCTTGGAGGTTGTTTTTCTTAATCAAATGTTTTCCCCTGATCCTGGCTGTTGGAGACAAACCCAAAGCCACCAGATTCTGATCCAAAAGGGAGTTTCCCAAAGTTCATCATGTGGACTTAAAAACGAAAAATAGGACCAAACCGTCAGAAGTTGTAACTTCGTTATCATTTTCCTCTATCACATCTTTCTTGGAGCATATTGTAGAGTGAAATGCTTCTTTGCTTGGACAAGAAGATGCACTGGGGAGTTTAACAGAGGTGATGTGCAACAGGTTATAAATAAGAGTCCGCTGAGGGTGATTAATTTGGAGGGTGTCAGAGTATAAACCACTTAAGCCTCTCCTCCAGCTTTGAGCTGTTGCCCCTCAGAGGGTGGCCAGTAGTCAGGCAAGGCATAGGCAGGGAGAGGAAACCCCCATCAGTCTTAGCAGGCTTCAAATCAGGATCGAACTTTTCTCCATCCATCGCACAGCCTTCAGGACCGAAGCGCTGCAGAGTTACAAACACCGTTCCTACTTGCACAAAGGCATCAAAGAAACAAGACTGCTAATTTTCGTTAGAGGGAGTCTCCGGTGGGCACAAGCATCTCTACAGGCCTTGGGAAGTTTGATGACACCTTATTGTCCCAGCTGCGGTGAGCTGGCCCTGCAGGTCCAAACCGTGGTAATCATACGTGCAACGCAATAAAATTATTGTAACTCCTAATTGTAACTCCTATTGTAACTCCTAACTGACTCCTAATGGAGTAACAGGGATGTAGTGGAGTTTTACTTCGGGGTTTTTTTATTGTAACATTTTTTGCAGGACACTCTCATTAACTTTTTCCACATGTAATGGTTTAAAGCATTAGGCTCTGAACTCTTTTTTGCTTTGTGTATTCAACACCTCCTCTCCATTCCAGGAAAAGGCTGCTAAACCAAAAACACTCCTTTCACTTATTCATAGTTGTCTAGTAAACGCGAAGTTGTATTATTCGCATGTGTCCATAAATGGCTGTACAACCTCAGACTAGGGAAGACGTACACCCATCTGAGTGATCCTCACAGAAAGACAGCGCATTCAAAATGTAAATATAAAGAGAACAAGAGGGACAGGGACAGCAATACCAATCCTAGCTGCTCTTCTTGAAAACGTGCTTGGTTTAGTGTTCATGCCGGTGATTAAAAAATAAGAAGTCTGTGTAAGGGGGTTGTACCTAGACAGTGAAACGCATTTAGCATGCGACCATTTTATAAATAAAGCAAATACAGACTTCCGAAACGTTTTATTCGTGATCTCGTGGTTTTGTCATTCTCTGGAGGTAAAAATATTGACATTTACCAGGCTGTTTGTTCCAGCTTTCTGATCTCCTGCAGTTTATTTTTATAACAACCTTATCGATGAGCCTCTTACTCAGCTCTCTAGGTTTAACTGAGTTGAGTCGATTTGTTACCACAGCTTCAAGTAGCTGTTACAGAACAAGCGAGACATCCTAATAAAGCTGTAAACGTGTTTACTCAAACATGGTATTGATTTTACTTGGAGAGGGAGAAGCTAGTGCTTAGCATGGTGTCAGGGAGGATGAATTTAACTGCAGTTTTTCATTGTCATCTGTCATGGTTGTGAAACACTAAGTGAAGCCACAAGAGGATAATTAGAATTGCCAGAAATTTAGCCCCTAAAATCAGTTAACCACTTGGGATTTTTGTAGTTTAATTAGTTTTTATTAAAACTTTCCTCCAGCGGTATAGGCAGGAAGGCTTTTCCAATGTTCTTTTCAGTGAGGGTGAGATTTCAAGGTTGCCACTTGTTAGATATACATCTTAAATGCCTGTTTTTCTGAAAGGGTTGGTAACCTTTTTTCTCTCACTTGTAATTAGCCTGGCACTACAGTTCTGTAGAAGCTCAAAGCCATCTCATTTTAAAAGAGAGGGAAAGACTCACGTTTACAGTGTGCACTTGTTTGTACATGTATACATTTGTAGTTAGTAACATATGTGCACACATGGAATAATTCTTACACTATATTTTGAGAGAGAAAGAACTAAGGCATGTGAAGGTTGAAAGAAGTATAGCGTATTGGAAGATGCTTACATTTAATTTGTCTTATACACTGTAAGTCTAATGTGTCAGACCACAGTGCCAAAATACATGAAAACAGAAGCCAAATCCCACCCTTAATCAAAAACGTTTCCATTTAGAATAGCCAACATTCGGTTTGATAGCAATGGGCAGGGCCTCTGGCTTACCACAGTTCTTGGCTGTAATATCCACCATCTGCCACAAAATTAAAGAAGGAGAAACCTCAGCATGTTGACGTACGGTCGTTCGGTGACTATATTGCAGAATCGTCTGATGCCAACATCTTTTACAAAATCTAGGCTGGCTGGTTGGCTCTCGGCACCAGCGTTGCTAACCACCTGATCACAACTGACCAGGCTCGCGCTACCACAACATTAACCCCCTCCAGCAGCGCTAAAAGACACCCAAAAAAAAAGAAGCCTCAGTCGTATCAGCTACGAGGCTTTAAACTGCTAAGGTAATGTTTCTTGAAAACTGCATCTTCCCACACTGCTGGCCTGGAAAGCTGGTGGGATCACATAAAAATAGATGAGCCTTCGAGCAACTGTGATCAGTGCTGTATACAAACGAGAGTGGAAAAAAGGTGCTTGCAACTGTCCCCCGTAGTGGTATAACACCATTTTTAAAAAGGCGGTTCATAAATTAAGCTGTAGAAACTTTAAATACAGAAAAAAAAAGAAAAAAAAAAGAGAGGAGGCAGCTCAGCTGTTCATGATCCGTTCTGTGGCTGGGACAATTTTGCTGGCGAGATGCTTCAGGGTTCAGCTGGAAGAGGAGGGTTGTCTGGGTACATCGCATAGCGAAAAGATTTGGAGGGGCTCTGACTCAGGGTCAGCTTGTAATTGTTTATAATTAATGCATTTGATAATTGCTTTTTTTTTTTCCTTTTCTCTCTTGCATTTAAAAAAAATACATTAATTTTGCCTTGGGCATTTTATAAAGGTTGGGAGTGTGAGAGAGACTGCAGAAAGACGAGTAGTGGGGGAGCTGGGTGTCGGAGTCTATAAACGGATTTCCAGCCAGCATTAGTAATTAACAGTCATTAAAATTAATTGTCAAGTGTACAATTTGAAATGAAACATTTGGCTTCAATATGAGCTGTTTTTAAGTGTTGTTAAACCATTACTGAAGCAGACCAGAACTGTTTTAAAATCTCCGCTATTGGACTCCCACACTCCTGTCCAACCGCACTAGCACCAGGCATTCATTCAGAATTACCACGAAATTTTCAAAGAAATCACCCATTTCAGGGAAATTGCCTCTGAAATGTCTATTCTGCTGGCCATGAGAAAATGCACTTGGTTCTCCTTTAATGATTTTTAAGTGCTACTCAGCTCTTAGAAGTAACAAAGTAAAGACAACACCTTTTGTGTCAGCGGGTGGACTGTCTTGCTGCGTCTTTTCAGACTTCTATTGGCATCCCCAAAGAGGTTTGAGCCGGTTTCAGTGAGGGCCTTGGTTTGGGTCTGGATTTTGAGGCTCAAGCACCACTTCTGGCACTTGGCTTACAGAACTTTTCATTTGGTGGTGAGCGCAAGAAGGAAGAAAACCAACTTGACTTTTCCATGCCTCGTTCTGTTTGCAGACCTAACAATTACCGACATTGTCTTTGAGCATATGCGGTAAGGAAGCCGGAGATAATAAAGATTAACTCTCAGTTGCGTCAGGCACACTTTTCAGAGCAAAGTGATTCCAGAGATGCTTTTCTCTACTGAGCAGAAAAGAAATAATTATGGGCCAAAAATAGCTATTGATGTGTTATAATCACTTCTATCATCTGGGAATGCGAATACATTTTGTACCACTCTAAGGTTTAAAGCAGCTTTTGAAGCAAAGTTGTCTTTGCTTTCTAGGAAGATGCTGAATAAGTGGGATGAATTGAACACAGTTCCAAATAAGTTCTTATCAGCGCTAGGTACGAGGTGGTTACTTGGCTGTCCACGCCTGTGAGGGACAAAAGGCATCCCAGGCTGCTCTGAAAGCTTACCAAGGTGGCTAATTACAGCAAGGTGGCCTACTAGACATTCTGCAGCTGACACCTGGGATGTCAGGGCAGGAGGCAGAGCAGTGGGAAAGCCTTGAGTTTGGTTCTTGCCTTGGTGTTAGTGCGAAGAGAGCGGTACGCCTTGCACGTCACCCCGTCTGCAGCTGCAGCAGTGTAGAAATACCAGTGCAGAATAGCTGCAGTGAGAAGATGGTAGACGATGTTGCCTGAAATTGTTTTGGTAAAATATTTGAAGTGAGGTCGTCTCGTGTAGCCAAAATATACTACTGCTTTCTGCACTCCATTCCAATGGTAGTCGGGAGCTAGTTCGGGCCGTGGCAGAAGTTAAGATAGTTGCTGAGCTACTTAAGTGTGTGCTGGGATGATCTGGTTCTGTGATCCCAGGCCCGTGATACAGGATCAGCGTTCAATCCTGCCCTTTCCATCTGTGAAATTGTGGGAGGAGTGCGGAGTAAGTCTGAAGCCACCTTCGCTTATCTTCTTGCATTTCCAGACATGGCACCTTAGAGAGATTACAGCCGTCAGCTGCTTATCATCTTCCCTCCGCCGCCCTGCTCGCTGGTGGAGCTGTTTGAGTGCTCGCTAACCCACTTCAGCTTAGATCAGCTGGGTTAGCAAAGATCTCCTGTTCAACGGCTTACGGCTTGAACTCATCTGGCTCATTTTGACAGAGTATCAGGTTATGCAAGCAGCAAAGGAGGATGGTGAAAAACAGATGGGGCAGTAACTTCTTCAGCTGGAACTTGAAGATCTGAATCCATGCCTTGAGAGTATGACTCATGGCTTTGCATCACACTACCTTAGACACTGGAGGAGGCAAACTCTGAATTATATTCTGATCATGTTGCTTTTTACCGCATTAACTAAAAAGGACATTCTGCAGCTGAGGCAGCCAACCTGATAGAGCTCTTTGCTTCTCTGCTCAAACAACAGTGCTTTCTGGTGTTCCCTGGGGGTCTGCTTTGCCAACTGCCTAGTCTTAGTGTGTGATGTAGTTCTGTGTTTGTGAGATGTGTGTTTGTATTGTCATTCGATGCGATATTGTGTCAGATACTGCTATTCCTATTTCATCTGTGAAACACATACCTTTTAAGAGAAACTCAACAGACGAGAATGGTTTGAGGGCAAACTCCCCACTGCAGTTTCTACATATCTCATATATGACAGCTGTACTTAATGTCATTTCTTTACCACCCTGAAATCAGAGAGATCTCTCATTTCTATCCTCAATTAGAACAGGATGTTGTTTCACCTGATTCTGCTTTCACTTAGATCAGAACAAATGAGAAGTAGCTTCACTGAAGACAAAAGATATGTACTGGCTTGAAACTACAGTGAGTCTGGGAGGTGATGACAGTCTCAGCCTAGTTGGTATTGAAAAATAATTCATGTTTTATGGTCCTTCGCTCCTCGGATTTTCTCATCTTCGTATACGTTTGATGCCTGGGTCATAAACATAGAGGACAGTTGTTCTTTCTTGTATAAACCCCTCTCTGAATTCATGCTCCGCACAAAACCTAGCCTCGTGTTTGCCTTTGGAGGTCTGCCCAGTGCATCTTCGGTACTTACTGAGTCAGAAATGGACTGTCTTAACAGCCTCATTTTACATACGGTTACAACTTGCTCCCAAGTTTTAACCACCCAGAAGCACACTGGCAAGCTCCTGCCTCCCAGGCAGTTTCAATTTAATGATTGACATTCTCCACGTATCCAAGAAAGTTTCTCCTAAGAATGCATGTTAATTTAATGGAGAGCAGACCATTTGTGTCTTGTTATTCAGAAACGGTCTGATTTCTGCCAGGCATGCTGTTTGAATTTCTCAACTGTTACCCAACTATTACAGCTGGACCATCCTGCCGCAGTTGTGTCGTCTGTCATCCCCTAACTGCCATCAGCGGTAGCACTCACAGCACAATTTCTTCCTGTTTCAGATTCTGGTCTTTGTATACTAAAAAATCCTGTCTTCTCCACTGGTGCTTATGGACTTCTGTTGGTGGAGCAGTCATTTTTTTCCCAGCTAGTGTCAGTCAATATCTGTGAAATTCCAGCTGATACGTAGTTCTCTAGAAGGGTATTGATGTCAGAAATGTACAAGTTTTCTCCCAGTTGTCAACTAAAATGCCTTCTTTCTGTGGCCTCCCTACTCCAAAGAGAAGTATTTGCTTTATACATTTAGTTGTTTCAAACTCTTCTCCCATTTGGTGCAGTTTAGAGAAAACTCTACCTCAACTATGCTTCTCCTCACTATCAGGAATGACCGAGAAGCCAAGATTTCCTTCATAATTCATGAAAATGGGGTCTTTTGCTCACCAGTGTTCTCCTTCGTTAATCTAACCTTATTTTTGATGTTTTACATGATTTTTAATCTTCAAGGAGCAGACATTATTGCATAGGATAAAATTTTTTTATCATCTACTAAAAATACGCTCTAATGTGCCACAAAAGGAAATATTTAGAAAAGGAGCACAGGTTAAACGAGAGCATCGCAATCTATATAGATTCTTTGTTCCGACAGTAACCAAGCTGAACAGAGAAAGCGTGTTTGAAAGCAAGCTACACAACCTATCATCTTCGAATCAAAATTTGTAATATGTCAGAAATTGGTACCTACGAGCTACGTAGTACTTATGAGAGACATGGTTTCAAGACTGGGTTTGTACTGTCAAGGTCCAAGGCCTGTCAGAGCGTGACACGGGAACTTGAAATGGTGGATGAAAGCTGTAAAAAGGACATGTTTCAGCTTGCTCAAATCGTGATTTTCCTGAGCAAGCCTCACTTTCCTTCTGTGATTGGATGAGGAAGAGAGATACATCTGAAACATATTAAAACCAGGATAAAAGTGAATAAAATATTACCTCTAGAATGACAGAGTGGAGTTTTAAATTATAAGACACTAAGTTTACTTTTCACATCTTGAAAATCTCTTCCAAATTTGAAATACGTGTTTCACCTCTGCCATAAGTTCTGCCACACTTTCGATCACAATAGTTTCAACCAAGACAAAATATTTCGGAAGCGAGGGACTCAATCCATAAAATTTCTGGTGCCGCTTGTACTTTACTTTTCCAAGTACCTATAAATAATCTCCTTTTTAAGGCCTCTGCTTATATTCATTTAAAGAGGTGCTCTGGTTTTCAAAACACTCAGCTCCCAGTGATTTCTGGGTTTCGGAGCCATGTGTGCTCGGGCTTTGTCTGCTACAGCAGCTAACCAGGTGCCCTGGTTCTGCGAGGTGCCTGGCGCTCCACGGGGTTTGGTGTTTACGTAGGTATCGGAACATGCTAAGAGGTCCCCACTGTTTCAGAGGTCTTAGGTTAAATTCCCCACTATCAAGGGCAACAGACGTCATCTAACTTTCCTCATCAGGTCAAAGTTTCTCACCTTCTTTTCATTGTGAACACCTGTAACTGTGAATATAGGCAACATTTATTGGTTTGTTATCTGCCTTTCTCTTTTTTTTTTTTTTTGAGAAAAGCTCGCAGAGTGACAGTTGTGTGGGGCTGTGGCTGTAGCCAGTATGAACAGAAGGAGCTCTCTTCAGCAGGGAAAACTGCTTCTTTGTTTTTAAAATGGTATTTGAGGAATCAGAGGCTCCCTCTGGAAAAGAAGAGAGCAGGAATTCTAGTAAAATAATTTTGAGGGCACTAATAAAGATCAGTCTTGATAATCTTTAATTTACTTGAAGCTACCAAATGGAGACTGCGGGTAGAAATAACAGCAGCAGCACTCCGACGCAGCCGGTCGCTCCAGCGCAATACGAAATTTAAAGTAGCCAGGCTACCTGCGTACATAGAGTTAGGGCAGTATTTCAGTGCTTCGCCCTGTGACAAACTGATACACTCAAACCCCAAATCTAACCGCCTTCTTCCTTCTCTTTCTCTCCCGCTTTGTTCCATAGGGTTTCTCTCGCAGCTCGTCTATGACCGGCCAGTGACCGAGTGCATCCGGGCTGGACATTACGCAGCCAGCGTAATTATCAAGCGTTCGGGTTGCACCTTCCCAGAGAAGCCTGACTTCCACTGATACTGGTGAATTGGAGGGATCAAGCGTAACTCCCATGTTGCCGTGGGATTGCTGCCTACATTTTTCCTCCTTCCCTTTCCTCACCTTTCCAATTACCTGCATCAACGCTTCTGTACTTCTGTTCATTGTATTCTAAACAAAATATATATTTCTATGGTGTTTTCCTTTTCATACCACTACAATGTCTGAGTAGTCTTAACTTTTGGAAGCAGTGCTAAGTGAAGCTTATTCTCTCATCCATCGGGAAAAATTGTTCTATTGACACAGTCTATAAGGAAGTCCCTTAAAGTAAATGACACTGCTGATTAACACCATTAAAATACTTGTGTTAGCTAGTTTGTATCCAGCTGTGGCCAAATCCTACTCAACTTGCGCGAAATGAACAGACCTGACTTTATTTGTCACTTAACATTATAAACTGGGAATTGTTCTTTCTATATAGTGGAGTCACAGTAGTGTAAAGAGTGGTGTAAATGTCCCAAGAATTCCCTTACATATTTGAGTGTACAAGATCTGGCCATCAGATCCAGCCCAGCTGCCATGACAGTGAGTAACTATTTTTGTCAGTAAATTAAGGACCTGATCCAAAGCTGATGTCACGCATTCAGTCGTCGTGCACTGACGGCAGTAGTTTTGGGTCCGGCTCTGTGTGAGAGCAGGGTCTGGCCACTCTATGTGCAGTCCCGTTCATCTGTCAGGTGAGGTAGCAGATAGGTACTTTCAGTGATTTCAGGGCAGATGCATGAGTTGATGATGAACATAAACACGCAGGTAGATCCTATCTCTTTCCATGTGAGCTTTCTAGAGGCTGTATTTAATTAAGGTACACATAGTGACAATGAGGTACAGAAATATTTATGCAGGATATATTGACAGGATATGCCAAACGGAATCTCTGAAACGCACATTTTTAAACTTTTAATTTACTTTGGATAATTAAGCAATATGGTGGATTTTGTTTGTATTTACAGTATTCAAAGAGGTGATCTGACACTGCATTCATTACTTTGCTATGTAATTTGATACTGATAAATAAAAAATTGTCATACAGTTACTCTTGGTTTTGTATTGCTGTGTGTCCGGCTCTCCTCCACATATCGCACTGAAAGGGGAACAGGGAATGGGTGCTTAACCCGGAGTACGTGTTAGATCTCAACATTTGATACGGGACTTTCAGTGTCCAAGTGGGTGTTCAAGGGTGATCTCAGCAGTAAGGAAGAAAAGGAACATCAGTTTGGTGTTTGTACCACAGGAGAGATGAAAAATTAACCAGCCACTTCTGAAGACCCTCATGGGGCCATGGAACTCCATCATCGCAAGCACAGATCACTGCATGGTAAGTACGGTCTGTTCTTCAAGGACTCGGGCGCACAGTTTCCATATGGAAAAGGTTGCATGGACAGGCTTTGTCCATCTGTGGACCTACTCATGAGCAGCTTTGTGCAAATAAGACTTGTCTGGTTTCTTCACAGTGCTACTCTCGAAAGAGCTTCGGACTTCACATTTCTCATGTTCTAGCATAGGAGAGAGGATGAGGAATGAATATATCGGGGTGAAAATGGAACTGCAAACAAAACTGAAAGAGGCTACAGTGTGCACGGTCTTCAGGCTTTATGGGTTGATCAGAAGAATGTTATTTTTTACATCTCATGGTTAATTTTTAATTCTTTAACTTGATGTATCTGTGCAATATATTTTAATCAAGAAAAGCTGACAGGCCAAGGAAGGATGTGTTGCAGTCCCTGCTTTTAATGTATGGTCACATGTGCCACATCATGCTCACTGCATGAATTTGGCTGTCAGTAAGGAAAACCCCAATGGTCTAGTGGTTAAATTTGCTGTTCCCTTTGCTCTGCATCCATGAAACTCTCCATTTCTTTTGAAACAACTTTCTCAATGTCCTGGCCAGATTATTATGGCCCATTTAAAACAGAATAGAAATATGTAAACATACTTTACTGTACCGATGAAACCACCAGACTTACTAACTACTGTCAAGACTGACTAACTACTGTAAAGGAAGGGCAGATACGTAAAGGAAGGTAGTTGTAATGTGGGGGAGGTCGTTCATTCGTTCATTCGTTCTTTCTTTCGGCTATTTCTTGTTTTCAATTCAGGATGCAAGAGAGTCAAGTCAGAGGTTCTGTTCTGAGCTTTTCCACTGACGTGCTTGGTGAGCTTGGGCTCCTGACATTTGGCTCTGAGCGTCAGCTACAAAGCATCATTTGAAGCCAGTGGGAGCAGCTGAGGGATAAACCACTGCTCAATTCATGGGAGGGCATCAGAGTCTGACCTGCTCTATTTAGTCATTCATTATTTCTCCAATATCTGTCAATGGATATTCTTGGATGATATATGGATACTTGGAAATGTATTGCCAAATCATGCTAAATAATTGGAATTTGTGCTGTCAAATTGCCTGACGATTTCATTCTGGATTCTTTTCAGGATCTGTATTTCTTTCCTGCTTCTCACTGATGAAGGGGGTTTTAATCTATATAATGGATAGCGGTGCCATCCTTAATATTCTGTCTCACAAATATTAGTCCTGCACCATCTTATTCCACACAGAGGCGTGTTAGAAAACTGGGCTTCCTGAAAAACATCGTTGAAAGAGTTGTCTGCCAGTGACATGTGCCACTGTCTCAAATCCCAGATGGGATAACTGAAGTGAGTCTGTCACTGAGCTTGAGCCATCATTCAAACCCAGAGTTCTTACCTGGGATGCTTTCAGGGAAACAAATATTGGAAATCCATTTCCCACTAGCCACCAGCCAAAGCCGATCACCCTCACCCAGAGAAAACTCTTCCCTTTTGCTGGAAATAAGACTGCCTCTCCTGTGCCAAACACGGTGCTTTTTAGGCTTGTTTTAGTACCCCGTAAGTGGGTAGCAATGCTGCCAAGATCAAGAGGCAGGGAAACAGGCCCGGTATTCAGAAAGCCGCATGCTAAAGACTTGAGAAGAATTAAGAGCTGGGAATCAGGAAATAAAGGTTGCAAGTGATCCCCTTTGTTACTTCGGGCAGATCACTTTCCTCTCTCAATCTCTTTCTCTCTGTAAAGAAGATGGTAAACTCAAGAGGTGAAGGTGGTAAGAATTCAAGTGGGGCAGTGTCAGCCACATCTCTGCCTGGACTCACTGCTGACCTTTCGATCCTTTGAATCTTCCCTTTTGTACATGAACTAATTTAAAACTACTTGTTTACCCTTAAAGACAGTGCTCGCTGTTACTACTTGTTTGAGGGTTAAGGCAGGGAAGGCAAAGGAGGGGAAAGGAAAGCAAAAAAGCTTTCCTTATGAAATGAAGTAAAATATGCTACATGAAAATGACAATAGAAATGCACAGTGTTTTAAGATGACAAGTCTGGGAACAATCTTTAATTTAAAGGGTCTTATCCACAGTTTTCATAAAGAAGTGTTAATTAAAAGTGTGATGACATGTTTGGGATTTAAAGGAAATCTTCTGCAAAGGATTTATAGCAATCACAGCTCCAGAGCATTAGGATTACAGATCCTTGTGCTGTTCCTTTTCAGCGATCATGTGATTGGCCTGCTGTTAAATATAGCTCCCGTTCAGTGAATTGAGACAGGCATGGGAAAGGTAGGGAGAGTTTCCCTTTAACCAGCGGGATTTCAGAGGTGTTGGAGATTATACAATTCATTAGTTTTTACATAAGATCAAAGGGAGAGAGGAAGTCTTAATTTGGGCACCAACTGCTGCCGCCTGAAAGTCTTGCAGATTAAATGAGAGGAGAACATGTGTGGTGCTAACTGCTTGTATTAGAGCGTGAGCCTATTGTTTTATATCTCACTAACTCATTGTTCTCTTCCCGGAGATAATTCTCACACTTAAGACCTTGGGAGATAGTTATGTCTATTGTGAATAGTTCAGCAACCAACTGGCTCAGAGGTTATTGCCTAAGCATCTTTCCCTTCGTCTAATCCCCTGCAAGGTTTTTTTTTTCTGAGCGGTGTTGTTAATCTAAAATGACTGCTAACTGACTCCCGTGTCAAACATTATTCATTATGTGCTTTAAATGCTTCCTGCAGAGGCCAAAATAAATTCTGCTTTTTAAAAGCGGACCACAAGGAGCGCCTACGTAGGATATTTCCTAAAAGATTAGACTCAAAATGGCAGTTAAGATGATGAGGGGAGAAAACTGTGCTCAAAACAAAGCTTCGCGGTGTAGCCAGGGACACGCAAAATGGACAAACCTCCGTTCCCAAAACCCACTTTTCACACAGAATTATCTATAACCTGTTCCTGTGAGAAAGAACACTCACCCTTGCAGGGCAGGAGACATACTTTTATAGAGACGTGGAATGAGTCACCTTATTAGAAAATGAAGGCCAAATAAACAAATTTTTTAAAAGCAGTAACTCTTTTGTGTCTTGGGGTTTTTTTCAGGTGTCACTGGTGTTGGCATAAAGCGAGAGGGGGTTTTTGTGCCGATGGCACTGACAGGCCTTGCATGCGTAATGACAGTATGGGAAGAGAGACAGACAGATAGATTTGAATAGCAATAAGGTGGGTTTTCTTCCAGTGTGAAAAGAGCATGGGATTCGTGTGTACTGAGATGAAGTATAGCCTTGCTGCACAGTGCAAATATTTAATGCTGTTCTAACTATCCCTTGGTTATTGGAGTGTGACAGTTAATAGCCGTCAGCTGCCAAACCCAGTGAACAGTTTGGTTCCCTAAAAAGAAAATGAAAAGTTAAAGAATGAAGCCAAGTCAGACTACAAACCCGCAAATCATAAATGTGCCATAGCTTAGCAGGCGGATCATCTCCAAAGTTCAGAGCCATGTCGACCTGAGCTGCTTCCCAAATGAGAGAAGGATTGAGTCCGTCTGTCTTCTAGTCCCGGCTTTGCCAGGTGCTCGGAGGCGAGCTTTGGCTGGGCTCTCCGCCTCCCCAGGCCCTCTTGCTCCCCAGGGGTGGTTGTAAAGGAGATGGAGTAAAGGCTGGAATGAAGCAAAGCAAAGCATTATCGTTATTCTGGATCAAATATCTCAAGTCAGTGGCGCAGCGTAAATGCACAGAAAAATGGAAGAGCTCCTAAACTGAGTGTGAGAAATCGTGGGCTTGGAAGGCCTCCCTGCCTATGGTGCCATGGAGATGTTAACAGTGGTGTAAAATATTGCCCTAAAAGCAGCATTACCGTTGAATAGTAACAGCATAGGAGAGGATATTTCAAGAAATAGATTCAGCTTGAAAATCACCTCTCGTTCTACATATTATTTTTGTTATTCATGCTAGAAGTAACACATCACTGTACTTAAAAATTGCTTTGTTTTGAACGTACCTACTTTTTGGGTCCTTGGGAATAGTCACATTCCCTCCTCCCCTGTCTATTTGCTGGCTGTTCTTATGTGAGGGTAAGTAAGCACCAAATGGAAGCGATTAGAATGCCACGCTGCCCGGGCTCCCTGTGTAGCCCCTGGAGAGGGCACCTCCAGGGGACAGGTTAGGGCAGGGAGCTGAGCAACTGCTCCCCAAGTGCTCCGCAGGCACCTCTGCTGCCTCTAGGGAGAAGGCAGGATGGGACCTACCTACTCTGAGGCTGTTTTCCCCATCTAAAGCGGGAGCAGAAGGGGGGGACTGCTCTGCCCTGGCCTTTTCCCTTTGATGGTGTGCGCTTTTCACAGAAAGGCAAGAGGAAGGAAAATAAATAACAAACAGGTGAATGAAGCAGCAAAATGTACAACCATCAGCAAAATGACTCACGTTTAAATTACCTTGATCTCAGTTCCTTAAAATTATTTGGATTGCAAATTAATGATGATTCTTCTAATCTCTCCTCTTCATATTAGTACTTGTGGTAGATATTGCACAAACCCCCATTGCTTACCTGCTGTTTTGGGCAGCGCTTCCTACTCAACCTTTTGTTTCCATAGGATTTATCTCTCTCCTGAAGCATTTCCCCACAAACACACCTCTTGTCCCAGTTAGCTTCATAAAAATAGTAGGTTTGGAATTTTTTAAGGGGTGAGGCAGGAACCAATCACAATAGGTTCTCCCCAAAATTAGATCGTCGTTATGTCTGTGGATCAGTGAATTATAAATGAAATCATTGATCTAACTTCGGGATACATTTTCAGGGATATCATCAATTGGTGGGACTACTAATGGCACTGAAATAACTTGCAGTATTTATTTCCAGGGTTCTTCTATCAACCTATCACATGGAGAGACCTATTTTAGTCTGGCCTGTCCTAAAGCATAGCCAGCTGCTGTGGCTGTCTTGCAGGGTAAGGACAAAGCGCTTTTCTATTCATCTCCCAAGGTCAGCACAATAACAAACACATTTTATGTCTGATAGTGAAAAGCATTTATCAGTGCAACTTTTGCATTCCGTAAATGGCCACGGATTTCACAAGGTGAACGCCCTGGATTTGGGGAAGGTTGTGCTCCAGATAACATGGTAATTCGTATGTATCATGAATACATACACGATACATTTAATTGCCTAAAATTAGCAGTAAAACAGCCTCTTGAGGATTAATGTTTATTATGCACCACAGTGTTTCAGGACAAAGCAAGAAACAAGATTTTGGCACATAACCTGGCACATTTAGCTAGGGAAAGGAAGAAATTAATTTGGAATGACTTGTAATAATATGCTTACTATAGAAATGTATGCCAGCTCAGAAGTTAGCCCTGCTACCCCCCTCCCAGCAGCAGCAGCTTAAATTGGGCCACGGGGGTCTCACAGAGTAGGAAGGTATTTGAGTCTCCCTGAGGTTCAAAGTTCTGCCCTGAAAAGAAACTTCACATATCGTTGTCTCGAAGGAAAAAGATAAACTGTTGTATGTTTGGGTATTCGCTTGCACAATATCAGCTACAGCTTTGCAGTTTGGGTTGCCATGCAGAAGTACTGTGTCATCCTTTGCATGACACATCTACACAGCTCTGCCTGACACAGCGTTTGCTCGTCCCTCTTGATCCTGCCTATAAAGTCACAAGTAGCACGTTTAATTTATCCTAGCCTTGTACCTTTTTCCCAATGACCTCATTTTTCTAAAAGAGATGAAGATGGGGTGGTGATGGGGAGGACATCTCTCCTGTATTGTAGTTCATACCTTCTGAGACAATCAGCTTCCCTGAATACTCACTCACTCTTTGCAGAACTGGTGATGGAAGAACTACTCCATGCTAAAAAGGCCAGTGAGATTTCTAATGATCCGTTGTTGCTTATGCCTCTTCCCATGTTTCATGCTGTAGTGAGAAATCAACTCTATTGAACCAGCAGGCAGCCCTACCGAAGGAGTAGCCTCTCTGCTTTAATTGGCTTTAATTCTTGTTCTTTAATGTTCCTTGGATGTATCCTGCCCGTGTACTAGCCCATCCTGATGCTGTGGTATCGAATGGGCTCAGAGCGTGGGGCATTTGGCATTGCAGCCTCATGTTGCAGCTGGATAAAGTTGAGGAGTACGCAGAGCTGCAGGGATCACGAGGGGTCTGGTTTACTTCCCCTCCAAACACCACTGGCAAAAAGAAAACAGACATAAATGCCTGTTGCACGGATCTCTTGCCTCTCCACTCTGCTCATTTAGCTCAGCTTAATGATTCTTTTTGGCTGCCTCTTCCCTTCCAAACCATAGCTGTGAATGTGCATCTTTAAAAGTAAAGCACCATAGAAGTGGGCCTTCATACAGGACTCTCGCCGGCTGCCACTCCTGCTGACAAAAAAGATTGCAAGAAGCAAGAATTTGAATAAAGGACAAACGTCACATATGCTGTGTGCTATGGAGGACAAATGCTGAATACAAAATATGTTTAATTGCTGAGTTAATTATCTCACTAAAGTCTAAATGTTGTTTTTCAGCACTCCCCCCCCACTCAGTTGTTTACTTTTATCAGTTAGAAAATAAAAAATCAATGTCATGAAAAACATAATTATATTCCTACTAATCTGGAGTGTTTTCTCATTTGAGTACTGCAGTCTGATGCGTTTTATCACTTTCCATCAGATTATAGCAGTGGAAATTGCCAGTTAAAAGCTATGGCTTTAGAGCAAAAAAGGGGAAGAAGAAAACCCACCCCAAAGCCATGTGCCTTGCCAATCAAATCTTATTCCTAATGACAAAGCTTCTGCGATTTCCTTTCTGACAATACATGAATAGCTAGTGAATAATTGGTTCAACAGGAGCTTCATTAAAGTCCAAGAGAGAACGCAGGATCTTTCATGTGAATAATTTGGAATGATTGGTAAAGATGAGGCATTATTATAGGATTGCCTTCTGCTCCACAGTCAGAAATGTGCAGCCTCTTCCTTGCTGAAGTGTGAAAACATTTTGTAAATAGTTCCAGCTACTCCCGAGTGGCGGATGATCTTGCTACTTAGTGAAATGACTTTTTGGTTGCTACTGTTTCTGGATTAAATGCACCCATTCTCTACACAAATGGAAAGTAATTGAGCTTTGTCTGGGGAGCCCAGCTGCAGACACATCCTCCCACTCCCAGCTTGAGCAGGTTCTGGTGTAAGCTTTGGGTGTTTCTCCTCCACCGCTGCAGCGCAAAGGGTAGTGACCCCGACCCAGCGAAACCCAGACCCTGTGACTATGTGTCCCAGCTCACCCCGCCACACCGCGTCACTCCGTGCCATCCAGTCTGGGCTGGAGAGTACATACGTGGTAAGTGCATCAGCCCCTCCTCGACAGCTCTGCCGCTACGGTCTTCCTGGGGGCAAAAACAGTGTAGAGAGGTCAGCCTGGCACCTGGTCAGCAGAGTGAACGGTACCCATAAGAGTCACCTGTGGTCATTTACTGGAGTCCACGTCAAAGAGCCACCTCGGCGTGAACCACTCTCTCACTTTAGGGGTTCAGCGTTTCTCACTCTCCGTTGAGTCTTTTCNAAGAGCCACCTCGGCGTGAACCACTCTCTCCTCCCGGCACACTGACCATGGCCGCCGTGTAGCAGGGCAGTGCAGGACAGCAGGGTCCTGCCACTAAACCACGCAGATGCTCGTGTCGCCCTCCTGGCAAGCTAGGAAAAGGCAAAAGGAGCAGAGATGAGCTCGGGATTTCAGGGAGTGACCAAGCTCTGGGACTTGGAGCTGACACCCTGTAAAGACAGGCCAACTTTTGAATTTCAGATCTGGGTTCCCTCCTCCATGATGAGAGCCCAGACCTGCCAGGCCCAATATTTCTGATCAGCACCAATTATCCTCGTGGCCTTGCTTGGGACTTCATATGCCCCTTGGTTTGCCATATGACATCCTAAACTCTACATATACCTCAGATTTTAACAAATAACCATTTTTTAAAAGGAAGGACCAGTTAACTTCTTTACCCTGCAATAGCAGATGCTTCAACTCACATGAAAAGTCACTCAGTGCTTCTGGCAGCCCCCGAGCTGAGTCACCCAACTCCAGCCACCTTAGGTGGATGTGACCTCAGCATGGGGAAACTCGGCAGCAGGGCAGCCGTCTCCCTGTCTGTACCACCCAGGATAATGAAGCCTTCTCCAGTACATCGTCTCAAAAACTCACCTGTGAAGCTTTAAAACAGTCATTGGATGCATTAAAATATCACTTTAAAGATAATCTCATAGGGTCATTCACAGTCTTGAGGCAGTGCTCTGTTAGTGATGCACAGTGTCAGGGTTTAGGGGTTCAGCGTTTCTCACTCTCTGTTGGGTCTTTTTTGGTCCAAGTTGGAGAAGGCCTTGAGCAGTACCAGTGTGGCTCCAAGTGCCCCCAAGGAAACAGACCCACATCCCAGCTGGACCCTTTCCCAAGAGGTTCAGCAGGCTGTGGTAGGACCACTGTGTAAAAGCAGGTCTCGAGGAGCACATATTGGATAAACATCTGGTGAGAGTGACCATATATGTGCCAGCGGACACACATGCCCTCCTGCTCTGGCCTCTGCCTGTTTTGACAGGAGCCAAAAATCAGGGAATTGATTTTTCACCCAGTGTACCCACTGTAGCTCAGCACAGTTATGCTAATGTACAGAGACATACGCTACCTGCCAGAATTTGGTTAATTCCTGCCAAATTAATGACTGTAATAAATAACAACAGCAATGCTGAACATGATCCTACTCCTCTAGGCAGTGAATAAAACAGCCTTCCCAACTCAGAGGCTGTGGCCCGATGTCAAGCGGCTGCAACCCAGCCAACTCAGAGCAGCTGAGGAGGCTGCGTACACCAGAGGAGATTCACTGCGGGGTAACTTATGGAGGGAGAAGCAAGTTTCATTTGCTGTGAGTGCTCATTTGGACGGACAACAGCTAATCAGCTGTCCCTTTACCGTGCTGAGGCTCTTCGCCCCGTGTGTGCTTGAAACGTGGAGCGCCACGCTATCTATCCCTGCAGGACTGAGAATCTCCAGAGGGTCTAGAGCCTTGGCAGACCTTTCTCTGCAGTGTTTGAGTTTACAGACAATGTCTGTGTTCATTTGACAGCCTTAGAGCCTACTTTTTAAACCATTTACCCCGTCTCTCTCTCTTTTCACAGGTCTTTGGGTGGCTGGTCAGCAGAGCGTGCATTGCTGGCATTAAATAGCCCTGCCTGAGAGATGAGAACTAATAGTGTCAGGATTGATATATGAAAAAAATCAACAAATTCAGGGCATGCAGCAACAGTGAGTAGGATTTCTGTGAACAGTTTTGCCTTTCATTACCAAAATGAAAATATTTGTCATCGCTCTTCCCCAGAATGTTTTTACAACGGCAGCTGCTACCTGAGCTGGTATTTGGGTTGCTGAGCAAGTGAGCAGCATCCTAAGGAAATAAACACGCGGGCAGGTGTGCAACCATGCTCATTTGCTGCTTTTTGAGGGCAGGAGAAGGGTGATGTAATTAGCAGACACATGTTTAAATTTTTAATTAAGAGTTTTAATGGATTATTCACTGCCTACCAGAACACACATGCTCTTACTTTCTCACTCTTTTAGGCTGGGTTCCTAAGGAAACCAGGCTTAGTCAGTCATGCTGCCAGCCAGCCTGCCTTCCTAGTCAGTGCTGAACTCTTTGGGGTTCATGGCAGGTGAACACCACTTTTGTGGTAAAATCATGACTGCATCACAACGCAGTGGTAGGAAAAGGGCCGAGCAGCTGCTGCAGGAGTTTAGCAATAGGCACAAAAAGACTTCTTCCAGGAGGAGGGCCCCGGCCTCCGGCAAAATCAGCTGGGGCGGGGGGAGGAAGGCCTGAGAGGAAAGCAGGGGAAGAAGAAAAGAGCATCCTGACATGCTGACCACGGATTCCCTAGACTCCCTCTGACTTACTGTTCAAAGAGGATTTTTTTTAATGTTTTTTTAGTCTCATGACTCTTGCTGGCGCGGTGGTATTCTTTGTGGTGCCAGTGTGATACGGGTTGCAGCTCAGGTTGGTTAGGGTGCAGCAGGGAAGGGCACGTAACTGAAAGATCCATTGGACTCCAAGAGTTTTAAAAGCCACTGCTCACACAAGTTGTTTTCTTCTACTTTATGCATTAATGGCGTTTATTTCCAGGATATCTCTATACTTTTGGCACAGAAAGGCTAGAGGGCTAAGAAAAAGTGTTCCCAAAGTTTCTAGTTGTTATTGCCGAGACAGGGGAAACAATATAAGACTACTAATTTTGCTCCTTCCATGGTTCAGCAGTATACATGTCCGGTTTGATTCCTGGCTGATTCCACCATTTCTCTTCTTCTGTGAAGGAAAATGGGTTGACATTTTTCCTGAGATGATGGGTCTTTAAAAGCTGTGGAGATTTTGAGAGGAACAGCCTGTCGGGGAGCAGCAAGAGCTGGCTCTCTGCAAGGGAAGGTGAGCTGGGAGCTGAGCACAGTAAGACAGCAGGAGTCTCACCAGCCCCACAGCCCCCAAATGAGGCGAGAAGGGCAGGTCCAGAGAGGGTAACGAGCATCAGGCACAGCCCAGTGAGCACCGGGCAGGTTCACGGTGATAAGGCAGGTCTGAGATCAGGCTGGAAGTCCACTGCAGGCCCGGGTCTAGGTCCAGAGCAATGGGCCCAAAGCCAGGGACAGGCATGGCTGCGACACAGCAGGAGCTTTAGCTCAGACGGGGGCCAAATGGAAGGGGCATAGCTTAAAAGCAGGTCCCGCAGGGAGCGGTATCAGCCCTGGCTGAGGCCTCCCTGCAGCGCCGTGTCCAAGGCCAGCAAAGGAGGTGGGAGAGCTCTCAGCTGCGCGAGCTCCAAGTTGGCCCTGAGCCCAGGCAGCCAAACAGCCAGGAGGGGGGATGCTCTCAGGGCCCTCAGGCAGCCCTCCTCTCTCTGTGTTTGCTCTTGCTGAAGCACGGAAGAATGTCGGAAAGTTGCTATGTGATGTGGAATGGTCCCTGATGGCTTTAAAACCCATAATCTTCCCTTTTGGATTTGGGCTTGCCAGATATAACTGCTGCTTGTTGCCTGGTGGTCCGGCAAATGGGTTTTCCAACCCTATGGAGTTTGAGGAAATCATGAGGCTACTCAGCACCTGCTGGTGCTGGTGAACATTCTGGTGGATATGGGATGGAGAGGACTCTGGCCCTAAGCACAATATGAGATGGATGACCACCTGGGAAGTCCAAGGTGCAGAGCCATAAATATTAAACCGCAGAAGCTGAACAGCCAGAAATGAAGCACATTGTTACAGTCAAACAATAATTTAAAAAAAAAAAAAAAAGAAGACAAAACCAACCCAAATGCTTTCTGCATGTGCACAGTTTAAGTGGGAAAGCGATTTCACTGCATCCACGTAGCAAGGGTACGGAGCTGCTCTTGTACTCTGAGCGCTGCATAAACTCACCTAGCAGCTGGGCTGGGGACTTCCTTCGGACCTGCGCTCTCAGCCAGTCCCAACACAGCACGAAAACTGGGTGTTGCAAAGCAAACCGCCAGGGAACTCCTAGCACCAAACTACAAGAAGATTCTTGTCCCATAATTGGATTCTGCATATTTGTTTTGATTGTTTCACTGCAAAATACCTCAGTGAAGCTACAAAGGATATATTTGACATCTATTGCTGACAGGTTTTTCTACTCCATTCACCAAAGCAATGTTTTGTGTGCCTGCTCTTCTGTTCTATTTACTACGTGAATGATCCATGAGTTAACGCAGTTTACAATCACTTTCATTTTTGTTACTGTGGCATTCTCACTTTATGGGTAACTTTGTTTATTAATTCCTTCCCACCAACTTGCCTGAAGGTAATGCTTTGTTCTGCATCAGCACGGCCCTGCTAAACGGCATCTTGCTTCTCTGAAGAAGGTCCATACTGTTAGCACCATTTGCAGGGTGGCCGAGAGGGAGACGAGCAGTCGTACTGGGTTATCAGTGTCTACTGGAGGTCCTGCTCAAATTCCAGGGCATGGCATATCCCTAAAGGACTTTCCCACATTGGTATCTCTGTCAGAGCTGCTGTTTGAACGGATGCGGTGAGGTTCTTGTTCAGACTCAGCACTTGTGGCAAAAGGTGCATTTCCACTTCAATCAAACAAGACCCAGCCTGAATCTGGTTGGAGGAACAATCTTGGAGCCTCAGGATCTCTGCCTCCTCCCCCAAATCTCTTTTGTAGATAAATTAGTGAACGCAAATGTTGTAGGAGCAGAATGAAACTGTTTATGTTATGACTCTCTTCTCAACTTACTTGGGGATTATAATTTTGGTCTTAATCTCGTTACTGTACTTTTTGCTGGTAATCTGCTTTGTTTTGTTCATTTACATTATTTTAATAGCCTACATATAAACTCATTATAATGTAACACTACACTAAAAGTTTGTGTGTATATGCATGTATGAGCATGTGTCTATAGTTTTATATAGATATGAAGTAATTTGTTTTTTTAATATAAAGTTGCCTTCTCAGATTTTTAAATGTGGTGCCAGTTTTTCAAGGTCCTGGCCTAAAATAATTGATTTAATTTAGAAATAAGATTGTGTTGGACCTATGGAAGAATTTTAAGATACAACTGTAAAATGCAAAATGAATGGAAAATATAAGATACATTTTTGGCTGCTTCTGTCAGTTTTTAAAAAGTATGAAATGGAAAAAAATATGAAATAAAACAAAAATATCAGAAATCAGCAGCTGATAGAAAAAAAGTGTTGTATAGAATGGAAATATGGCCAACTCTTCCAGGCTACCTTTCAACAGGAAAGCATATATCAAGAACTGAAGTGAAAGAGCATGAGAATATGTGGCTGGAGTTAAGGTTGGTTCTAACGGTTCTTCCAAAAGTCTATTTGACTATTGGAGTTCTCATAACCAAAAATATTTGCCACTCTTTTTCCATGAGCAATTTTATAAATCAAAAGTCAATGGATATTGCAAAAAGTCCTGAAAGCATATGGATGAGTTTTCCAGTGAGCATCCAAGAAACTGGAATGTCACAGACCCTTTAATTCAGCCTTGCTAGCACCAACAAGGCACTTCCACGAAGTATCGCCTTCATCGGAACTGCTCACATAGTCAGATGTTTGCAGCAGCATTTTTGCGCATGGCAGACTCTTGCAATATGGAAGGTTTTCTTCTCCCTGGCAGTGCAATATGCAAATAACACTCCACTGATGCAAAACTGAGCCCACTTAGTGCAGCTTATCATACTGAAATAGCTTCATCAGTGCAAACACCCAGCATCCTCTTAGCCAGGCTGTAATAAGATCTCAATGACATATACAAGGGTTTGTAGGATCGGGTTATTATTTGTGTAAGATTAAAGTCCTACTCTATGTGGTAGGCAAATGTATGGCACTCTTCATGGCGTTTATTTATAAAGAAAACTTGAAAACACAGTGCATCTATATACCAGGGCATATAAGCATTAATAGCCCTGACCAGCCTCACCTGAGGCCTCCCTGCCACCCCACCTCTCCCCAGGAGCTTCAGTTCAGCTCAACCCTCGGTGGTTTCTAGCTCAGCTGCAGCCATTCCTGTGCCTGGCCACGGGCCCTGTTTATCCAGACCACAGGCTAGCTTTCCAGCTTGACCTTGACTTTGGCCCTGTCTCATCACCATGGACCTGTCTGCTCATCACTGTGCTCAATACAGATCTTGACTTGTGGATTGACTGCCCGGCTTGACCTCGGACCTGCCTTGTCACCACAAACTTGCCCGGTGAGCTTGACTTTTGGTTAAACCTGGCCCTGATCTCAGGGTCTGCCCTGCCTTGCTCCCTTGCTGCCAGCCCTGGGATACCCCTCAGCTCTTGGGCTACAGGGGGCAACTGACCCTCGCTGCTCCCTGACGCTGTGCTAACAATTCCCTGTGTGTGTCCAGGAACAAGAGAATGAAATTAAGAGATGAGTTACAAACTCAAGAAAACTTGTTAATAATGGAATGAGTGACTCAGCACCCTTGCCACCATTAGGATGTGCCACATGAAGGATTTTTTTCTAGTGTGTCTCAGACCCTGCTTCAGCAGTATGAAATATAGATCATGAATTAATTAGAAACAATTCAATTGCATGATCATAAAATTGTTTTTCTTTCCATGAATGGATGTAACTCATCTGCCTCTGTCAAAAGTGCTTGAATTTGTCTCTGAATTGACTCAGGGCCTCCTGAGTTTCAGATTCTCCCTCATTAGGGATTTTAAAATTATACATGTGGTTCTAAGAACCTCAGTCTTTTGGGGGTTTTAAATCTGTCTTGCAATGGGAGATAATTAGGACCACAAAAATGATCAGAGGAATGGAGCACCTCTCCTGTGAAGACAGGCTGAGTGAGTTGGGGTTGTTCAGCCTGGAGAAGAGAAGGCTCTGGGGAGACCTTATTGTGGCCTTTCAGTACTTAAAGGAGGCCTACAGGAAAGACAGGGACAAAATTTTTAACAGGGCCTGTTGTGATAGGACAAGGGGTAATGGTTTTAAACTGAAAGAGGGTAGATTTAGAATAGATGTAAGGAAGAATTTTTTTACAATGAGTGTGGTGAAACTGTGGCACAGGTTGCCCAGAGAGGCGATAGATGCACCATCCCTGGAAACATTCAAGGTCAGGTTGGACGGGGCTCTGAGCAATCTGATCGAGTTGAAGATGCCCCTGCTCATTGCAGGGGAGGTTGGACTAGGTGACCTTTAAAGGTCCCTTCCAACCCAAACTATTCTATGATTCTGTGATAATAATTCTGCCTTCTTAAATACAGCCATGAGGCTCCCCATGTTCCAGAGAAGCCCTGTACCCAGAACAGTTGACAGGCTACCTCTGCCCAGCATTCCAGCAGGGACCTAGGTAGAGCAGAAGAAGAACCACGGGCTGGAGGCACAAGCCCTGGGCAACCTGCCAGCTCTAGCTCTTTCTCAGTCCCTCTGGTGCCCCTCAGTTGAGCAGCACATCACACGCAGCCTCCCTTTTCGCTGAACTTGCAATGACTGCTGTGCTCCATTGTAATTCATCATGAGAGAAGAAGACAGACTTTTGTCCCTGGCAGACGGCTGTCTCTTTTGAAGTATATATGCACAGTTTGGAGTGTGAATTTTCTGGACTTGTGCTAAAGACACCTTTGTCAGGGGAATCTGGTATGTAGTGGTGCTTCTTGGTGTGTATGGGGGATGGTTTTGTTTCTTCACTGCACATTTTGTGGACTGTCACATCATTTGATCTAAAAAAAAAAATCCTGCACTAAGCCTCAACAGTTCATAAAGCTGTGTTGAAAAATGTAAGATGCTGCTGAAATCAACTGTTGTTTAAATCCACATGGATCTTGTAATGCCTAAAAGCTTCTTTCCCCACAACATGGAGGAGGTGAATTTAAAAAACCAAATACAACTCCCCCCCCCCTCCGCAGCTCCCCCAAGGTCAACATGTAGTCATTTGACTCAAGCAGTCAGTCCTGCCTACAAAGAACAACACACAATATTGCTAGACTCATGATGGAGATCACAGTGGTGTCAGTTCTCAAATCAAAGAGAAATAAAGGTTCATGTTCCTGTCTCAAGAGAAGGCAATTGGTTTTGAAGGGTTGTCAATCTAGAAATTTCAAATACAAATATGTACATATGCCAGCAAAGTCAGCCTTCTGAATGTATGAACGACCTTTCTCCAGATTGGCGAGTGTAGCACAAAACCCTCTGAATGGCAGTCTTTGACACAACTGGATGTGGTGGCATTTGTTTGAATCTTTCAGCTAAAAAGTATTTCAAAACAGAAATAAGATAAGTGGCTACAGGTTGCTTAACTGATTACTGATGAGGAACATGGCAATTGCTTACCCAAGATAATGATTTGCAGTAAACGCTAATAAAGGAGAATAACTGATTTAGGACTATCATTAGGGTTGCAATGGCTTAAAACCCAGTAGGGAAAGATTTATACTGAACACCAAGAAAAACCACCTGAAAGCAGCAAGCTGTTTAGTCTATGAAATGCTGGAGAGGTATTAAGGGAGCCTCCACCCAGGTCACTTCAAGGGAGCCCATTTGGAAAAGTGCACAGCTGAGTTGTGCTTTTTTCCTGGACTTTCATTTGCAGGTCATCTTTAAGCTCTAAAGAACAAACTTTAGGGAGCAGTCCTGCTAAAAAGAAAAAAGTTAAATTTGCCAGCTTTTCCTCATTTGGATCTAGGTTCTCTGCTTCCTTTTTATGACCCGATACCTGGAGCATTTAAAGAACTAAACCATCGACCCAAAACAAGTAACTCCTTTCCTCCTACATTCTCTCAAAAAGAAGAAAAAAAACCCCAGAGAAATTACAAAGAGAATTTTAACTAGATAAAATCAAGGAAATTCCAAATTGAAGTAGGCCCTTCTGTTTAAACGGTGGTTAGTGTTGTCACTGATTAGAATCACAGTAGTGCCTAGATGTCTTAGCTGAGACTGGGGGGTGGGTACTGTCGCTTTCTTTAGATTAAAAAGACAGTCAAAGGAGGTATTACTGTCCCTATATGACAGAAGAGAAGATGAAACTCTGAGAGGTTAAGTGACTTACTGATAGGAAGTCTGTAAGAAAGACAGACAACGAAGCCAGAGCTGCTGAGTTTCAGTTGGTGCTTTATCGCAAACTCTTTCCCTCTGTCAGGAGCTTTGTCAGAGTAGGGGCTGGGAGAGGGTTTGGTGTTACTGGACCGGGATGTTACTACCTATGCAAAGCGGGAGCTACAGTGCTCTGCTCAGATGGGCTTTGTGGCAGGGATTGGAGCCAGTTAATGTGGCTGGCTGTGGGTTAATTCTTTATGAAATGAGATTGTTGTTCATGTGTGTCATGCAACTGCACTCGAGAGACCCGATTTTGATTGCTTGCGTTACCAGCTGGGAAGTCAGAAGTTTGTAATTTTAGAAGCAAAAGGAGAAATGTAATTTCCTGGACTATAGATGATTTTTTTAAAAGCAATTATGCAATGTCTATAGAGTCAACATGTAAACTCAGTGCTAATTCTTTTATAAGAGGTTAATTGTTATAATAGCAAAAAACCTCATATGCAGCAATTGAAATTGAGTGGGTTCATCACTACATTCAGAACCCCCCTCCCAAGCTGAACATGTTCTCTCCAATAACCCCCAGCATTTATGCAGACAGGAGCATTTCTGAGCTCCAAGTCTGCTTCGCCAAGAGACAGGTTAATATTCCTCCTATTTAACAAACAAGAAAACTGTAGCAAGGAGCTTTCAGCAAGACTAGAGACAGTACCATGTGTTTAAAACTCAAAAGATCCTGCTGCTCACTATTGTATTTAATCTCTTCAGCCATATTATTTTCCATTAGACTATTTGCCTCTAATAGCTCTGGATAGCTATGGATTTGAAGCCAAGGAAAGATTTAAAAAAAAAAAGACAAGTGAAACCCTGAAAGAAACAAAGGACATATAGGCCGAGTGGGCAAAGGGATGTGAACAAGAACGCTCTACTTTAGGAATATGTTGTTACTGTGTATAATTTCTCTGTGAGGATGTCACTGCTATTTTACAAATATTAATGATTTATTTTTACAGATTCCCTCTGCAGAAGGTAAATAAAAATAGCTTATTTACTGTCTTTCCTGAAATGGCTACATGTAGGCACAGAAATTCAGGTCCTGAATTTCAGAGGAGATGACAGCAAACAAACAAAAAGGTCAGGCTTACTTTTCCTGGATCTAATGAAGGTGGAATTATTTTTCTTATATTCCTGAATGTTCTCCATTTACAGATAACTATTCATCTATGTTCATGTTTTAATTTTAAGCAAATTATGGTGTTGGATTAAAAAGTCAACATTTGCAAATAAAGGCATTGCGTTTATTGCGAATGCTCATTCTTTGAGATGCTGCCTGCCTTCATAAAGAGAGTTTCTGCCTCCACAAGTTTACAATTTAAAAGGTATTTCAAATTCTGCCACATCCAATTCTTAGTGTAAGGAAAACCTGCAGTATAACAGAGAATTTGATAATCTCTAAAAGAAATGCATTCGAAATTAGAAAATGCATATTTTTAATGTAAATAATTTCTCATTTGCTTATTCAGTTTTATTACTAATTGAATGGTCTCCTATGTGCCTTGGCAATTGCAATGATGGCGTTTGCAATGACAACATTTGTGAGAAAGTTATTTTTATGATGTAATGTGGGAATTTATTACGTATATTTGTAGATTCTTTTCCTGTTAGACAATTGGGTATTTGCTTTCTTTTTGATTCTTTTATGTATCCCTTGCTTCCCAGAAAGACCAGAGGCCACAGATGAGCTCTTTATTTAACTTTAAATTATTTTAATTTAATCCAGAGTTTCCAAATATTGATTATTTTGTGCATTCTACTTCAGATTGCTTCATTTGCAGGAAATTTATGTTCAGCATTACTTGGAAGTGAAGCAAAACAAACAGATCATTTTTAAAAGCCTGCCATTTATACCATATACTGTATTTTTCTATTCCCAGTGACTGGGGTTTTAAATCAGCCATACAAAATTAAGCTCAAACACTTAAGTTATGATAGTTAGCTCATAAGTCAGTGGAAACCTGTACCTGGTTTTAAAAGATTTGGGATTCTTCCCTGAAGCAGGTGTATAACTTCATAAATACACACGTGAGTATCCTCACAAAAAACCTCAAGGCAATTCATTTGCAGTCACACATCTTGTTCAGACCACAGCAAAGCTGGGTGAGGATTGATTGAGGTTCTTGGTACTGCCCACCTTCTCCCCAGACTGTCTGTTCAGGCATAACTACATCTGTAATCGCTCCCCAATGTGATAAAGTTTAGCTTATGCACTTTCAATGGCAGGTCATTTCTAGGATGTCTGAAAGTTCTCTGCACCTTCTGTGGGACTGCCTGCTTGGCTTGTAAGCCAGCGACAATTCAGGGGATGACTCACTGGATGCAAGTTAAGCTCCCAGCTCCTGTCGAAAGACAATAAGAGTTGATTAACTCCCAGCTGAGCTTTTGAAAATATCCAACTTTGCTCTTAGGCCACCTTAAAGCTGAAAATAATGCATAGAGAGTGCTACTGGTTGCAGTGGAGCAGAATATTCATCCTAGCTCAGGCAGCATGATATCTCACTTAGCAGCAATAAGCTGCGTTAAAAAAAAATAAAAAAATCTGGCAGCCCAGAATTAACAGAGTGGGTGAAATACTGTGAGGAGCAAGAGAGACAGCGGTGGATGTTATGGAAAGACACAGGGTCTGATTATCCAGGCGTTGAGAGGGATGGGGGAAAAAAAAGAGGGGATGTTCTGCAGCTTAATTAATGGAAAGAGGCTTGTGCATCTGACAGCAGCCCCTCTGCAAGGTGAATTCTTTCATAAAGAGCCTCATTCATGAGTTGCCAAGACATCCACAACCTATTCTTGAATTCACACAAAAATTAAAAGAAAAACAACTGACTGGCTAATTTAGCGACTTGCAGGATGCAGCTGGTGCTACTGTTTTCACAAAAAAAAAGGCCTTTTCCCTTCCACCTCCTAACCATTCCAGTCTTCCTCCCCACCCCCAGCTATTTTGTATCCTGCTGCACCAGTGAGGAGTGTGACGACTCCTGACTTAGCTGGCACTGTGGGATATCGAATAACAAAGGGGAATAATATCAGGATAACAGGGGGATTCTGGCCAGTGCTAAGGAAAACAATTCTGACAATCTCACTGCTTGCCCAGGTCCTGCCATCAGCTGAGAGGTAGAACTTCCCTCTTTTTTTTTTCCTTCTTTTTTTTTAATTAAATAAACAAAAGGCTTCGTTATGCTGGATACTGCAACTCCTTCCCTGGCACCTTGTTAAATCACCAGCTACCTATCCTATGTACCACTGAGGAGACAGTTTGTGTAGTTCCACGTGTATGAAGAAGATACTTCATGTTTCCAGCACCGGTATATTATTACCTTAGCTCTTCCTAGCTACTACAGTCGTTCACATTCTCATATTACCTGACACAGAAAAACAAGTCCCTCCTGCCCCCCAAATCCCTTTTCACTCAGATTTTCCTTCCCAAAGGATATTTAATACAAAATCCTACTGTGCGTGACAATAATTTAACAACCAGAGTTAGTCAGGTTGGGAGCCCTAATGCAAGCAAGCCACTGGCTATTTTTAAAGCAGCATTGAACAAATCTAAAGGTTTCTGAAAGGTATTTGAAATGATGTGGTATATTGCCACCTGACTCTGACAGGCCTTCTGGTCTAGCTAACAGAGGTAGAGTTGCTCTAGGACCGGCAGCTATGGGAAATGACTGAAATAAATTGTTTGTGCAGTCAGAGCTTTATTTAGCACGGGAACCTCACAACTAATGCTGCCAACAAAGAAAGTAAAGAAAACAACATACAGACCTAGATAGAACTCCAGCTGGAGACAGCAGTTTAGTTCTTGAGACCAGCCAAACTCCTCTTGGTTCAGGCTGCAACAGGAAAAGACTAGACTGGAGGTTGCTCAGTTCCCAAACAATACAGAACAAACCTCAGGTTCTTCTAAGCCTGGGCTCAGCACATTCAGAGCTGGTTTGTCACATGGGTTATCTCCCAAACCCCCATCCTTTATGAAAAGGTGGGTGTGCCAGGAGATGCTGAGCAGCAGTTGAAAGGGGAAGTGCTCCAACCAGCTCTGCAGTAGGTGAGGGTTTTCACTGTCGCTTGAGTCTGAAATGTGGTGGGTGTGCCTTTCAGTCACATTTCTTACTGCTCTGGCTGCTTGTCTAGTGCTGCTGTACACCAAGGGTTGGGCGGCATGAGAATAGTCTCCAAATTATGTGGCTGGTAACAGCCTCTCCAGTCGTTTCAATTTCTTCAGCTTATTAATAGGATTTTAAAAAATATAGCAGCAGCTGGATGAGAATGGGATTAACAAAATATGGTCAAGCTCTCTCCTCCCCCTTTTTCTCCATGTTTCTTGGCAATGTTTGACCAATAAAAGACTGCCAACAGCTTCAAGTCTGGAAATTTTCCCCTGGCTAAAACTGAACCAGAATGTAGAACACCCACATCACAGTTGGAAGTTGTGAGGATTCATTCAGTTACATTAAGGACTGTCAGGATCCTTTAGAGGCTCAAAGTAACCTTATTCAGCAAAACTGCCTTTGCAGTCTCTTTTATTGACTTCTAAGTACTGAGGATGGCCGCCTTTTCATTTGAAGGGCTCAGCAAGTGTGATGCCAGGCTTTTTGGAGAGGCTTTTTTTCCCCCCTCTCTTCTTGTCCAGTTGGATCTGGAGAAAGTTATAAAAGTAATGTTCATTAAAACAGAGAGCGAGAGAGTCTTCCAGCAGTCTGGAGATCACAAAAAGCTGTTGGGAAGCTGTGAAAGGGATTTTGTATGAACTCTAAAAAGAATCCCCCCCCTCTCACAAAGCGACAACCCAATATCCCCAAAGGGAACAGCGGGAGGGAAACCTAAACCTGTGGACAAAGTCAACCGATAATGATTGGAGAGTTAATTACTTTAAAGCTCACAAAGACAAGCTGAGGTGTTAAAATGGCTCCTGCAAACACCAGCATCCTCCCCTTTCACCTAGACTAACTAATCGCAGCAGGACGGTGGCAAGAAGGACCTGAGCGGCCCCTGATTATGGCAGCTTTCACTAGCTCCGAGCAAACTGATCTTTATTCATTTTCAATTCCATCCTTCATCTCATCAGCTGCCCTCACAAAGTATTACCGTAAACGTGTAAAAAACCCACAAAGCTGCATCAAGTTCAGTGATGCTGGTTGATACAGAGTCCTGCAATATCCCAGGCCTTCCTCTTGGGATTAGCCTAGAAAACACTACTCTTGCACACAGCAGCAAAATGCTTCCTGTCATATCAGTGCGTTTTACATGGCAAAAGGAGAAACTTAAATCCAGTATAGCTATAACTAACAATTTACTGTGGAGCCTAGGTGCTAATCCTTTTTTCTCCAGCAAATTTGTTTTGAGTCACACTTTATATTAAAATTCCATTTGTGAGGTTTAACACAAGATTAGCAGGTGTTTCTCTGTAAAGCGTATAGAGTTTAAATACATCGGTAGGGTGTTTCAGACGATGATGAGCTATTGTTATAAAAAACCCTATTGACCCATCGGACTCATAACAATTGATTACCGGTTATTAAAACATCTATTAATCACTCACTAATCCTTTGTCATGTTTGTATAAATAGAACCTCCATATGCAGTATTGTGAGATACTGCATATATGAAAGAAACCATCTTATAGGACACTATCAATCATGTATAAGAGCCATCATGTTTTTTTCTGTTTTGCTTTTAACCTTTTCCTTTACACTCCTAAATTCTATTCATCCTGTTCCTCTTTAACGTGTATAATAGTTAATGCAGCAAAAAGACATGCTCCTGCTAAGGTTTCAAATATGTGTTAACAGGCCACTAGTTTCTTCTCCATGGCTAGCACAGCTACGCCATAACTGGATCTCCTGTGGCCAGAGCAGGGCCCTTGGAACCCAGGCAACCGGATTTTTCCTTAAACTGGCATCCTCTTCTAACCACTTTGCTTTATATCTCTGGATGGAGAACAGGAGAAATAACATACATTCACCTAACAGAGCTCTTATAAGAACTAATTAATTAAGGATTGTAAAGTACTTTGATATAGCAGTGTGGTGTATTTGCCAGAGTAGAATGGGACATGTGGGATTTATTATAAAAAGTCACTGTCTTCATCCCTGTGGGACGACAGCTGATCTACCACAAACACTTATTTCCAAATTACAGTATTATGCCAATTACAACTTCTGAGTTGAGACTGTTATAGCATTTACCTTATAATCTGTTAGTTTCAGGAATTAAAAAGCCCCCAAATCATTAAGATGGCAGCAGGAGACTATTTTATACTATTATTCAATTTTATTAAATGTAATAGATGAGACAGCAAATGATCAGAAAATATGCCCACAGGTTATTCACTTTGTGTGTGTCTGTGTGTGTACAAATATACGCATGTATATATTATTATAATCTATATTAGTATCTATTAACAGTGCTTAAATTGGGCAGTGACACTCTGTTGTGTGCAGCAATGTATATCCTCATACATAAACCAAGAAACATTCTGTTTGTATTCAGAGGGGTAGACTTAGTTACACAGATTAATGTTTCAGATTAAATTACATCATAAAAGGCTGTAAAAAAAAATCTCACAAGTGAAAAAAGAAAAGGCTGTTTTAATCCAGAAGGAATATGAAGTTGAAGGTTAGGGTTACAGGGAAGCTGCTGAACCCATGGCAGGTGAGCTAAGTGGAGGAGGTGGTATAGGTAAAGCATACATACATACTTTCAGCTCATCGGCAGGAACACGCTCAGGGTGACTGCAGAGGCTGGGAAGAAACTCGCTGCACTCTTAGGATGACTTTTCTCCCCATGGTCATTTCTTTCAGCGGCGTATGCAAGGGGATGCAATTTCCAGGTGACTGTAGTCATATATGTGGTTAGGTATGGTAATAATAGAAGGAACATCCTGGCTTTGTTGAAGTCGTAAGAAGTTTTGCCAGACTTTGATGGGGGTCAAGACTTCACCCTCTAGCAGCTCTGAAGATAAATAGGAATCTGCCACCATACCAGCATGGACAACTATATAATTGTTTCTAAAAAATATGGAACAGCCCCACCAGTTCTAACGGAACAGCACCAGCGATTAAAGCCTTCATAGAGAAATTCTTATTCTTATATATGGCAGTAATTTCATGCACAAGAATTTTCTCACTGATTTCAAATGAGTTCAAACTCTAATTTAGCGTTCTTTTTTGTATACTGATGAATTTGGTCTGCATATGGCTGAGCTTCACTTAAGCGGTAGTCTCCAGCTTGTCTTACACCACTGCTATACATACAGCAGTTTTAAGATTTTTGAGAACTGAATTTAACTCAGACCATGCTCAGCCCTTAACTTTGTGCTTTCTCTTACTTGTCATCCAAAAATACCAACTGTACATGCATTTTTAGAATAATCCTAAGGACTTCTGGAGAGAAGGATACGCTTACTACATACACTACAATATAGATGAGTGATCAAATATATTTTTCCGTGGGGGGGATATCCTTTAAATAAGGATATTTAAACTATAATTAAAGTGAGGAAATTAATGGAACAGAGTGAACTGGGCCATAGTACTTCTTTCTAAACGCAGATGAGAGAGAGTGGTTTTGATTTTAGATACTTTTTTTTAATATCAGGGACATCTTTTTAGCAGATGGGATGGGTGTATTCAATGCGTAGGTGTCTGGGCACCTGTTACTGCTCAGGGGCATTAACTGTTGTGCTTCACCAGTTTTGTGGTGGCCTTGGGAGACTAAATCCCTTAAAGTCTGACAGTAGAAGACATGCTAAAGTATGAATTTTCTTGCTTACACTAATTTCCTTGATGGGCTTATAACTTTTCCATGGATATTTTTAATGTAGTTTTATTTTTTTCATACAATAAACCAAACCCATTTCTTATCTAGATCACAAACTAAAATGCACACAACATATTAGACACTCTCAATTAGATACAAAGTGTCTCAGGTACTTATGGCTTGTCTGTGTAAGACGCACTGCCTCAAATTGAACTGCCCTAAATTCACACGATGCAATTCTTTTGAAGTTATTATTTTGGGGAATAGTATAATTGACAGTGGATCTAAGTTTGCTGGAGGATGATTCATGTATGAAGAGGTTCATGTGCTTAACTTCACAATTTACATAGTGTTGGCTACACCTGTAAATGTCAAGATCCACGGGAGTTTCTCTTCAAACAAGAGGTTCTTGAATATGTTAAAAACTGGAACACAACACCCAATGACATATTGTCCTATAAAATTTATTTTTAGGAAAAGAATTAAATTAAGAAGAAAGAATGAAAGTATTTAAAGCAGAGACTTTTATGATTTTTCTCTCTGCCATTAACTACGTCTTCAGCACACTGGTAATTTCAAAATGGCCAAACAGATTGTCGAGTTTTCTCCAGTGTTTTGTTTCCTGAACCGGGATTGTGCCATGCCAAGTTTCAGTTTCGAGAGATTATTTTTCGCTTTTACCACTAACCAAGTTGTAAATTTCCCGGAAAGAAAAAAACCAAAGTTTATAATGGAAATGTTGACACAACATTCAGAATAGTATTGCAAATGTGACGCTCTGCTGCAAATTGTGCTGTAATGATTTATATTGTTCCCAATAATTTAAAAACTATTTTCAATCACAGCCAAGTCCTGCATAATACATGAACCTTGAAGTATTCTCCAACAAATATTGGGTCACTACACATTTCAATTTCCCGCTCTATGTTTAAAAGGCTGCGTCTGGCAGTTAAAAGACTAAAACCTCAGTCAACAGGTATGGTATCATAGATACAGGCTGGAATATTATTTCCACCCAGTAGGTTTCTGTAAGTAGGTCATTCAATTTTACAGTGCCCTAAAACATCACCAAAGAGCTTCGTTATACAGTATCTCCAGCAATTGATGCTGAAAAAGTTGCATTAAACCTTAGCGCTTAGTATTTTATTACAGAAACTTAGTTCACTTGCTGGTCTACATGTGGTACAGGATCTAGGAAAGACCTTAATTTATTGTAGAAGGTCATTTTCGACCCACTATAAAAAGAGTTGGGTGGTTTTTTTTTCTTTTATCTTCATCTTTTTTCTGCAGGACCAGATACTAATTTTGGAAAACTTTTCAGACAGGCACCTAACGCAACGTGTCACCCACAAGACATGGAAAAGAGCATGTCTAGGAGACCTCTGAGATGGGTCACGTTTCAGGTGTGGGAAGGTGGGGGTGTCTAGTTGGCGCTTTTGCTTGAGTAGATGCTCAGGCAGATTACCTCTTCCTCCCTTGCGTGGTACTCACGCAAGGTATATACCCTTGTATATATATGGTATGTATGGTATATACCCTACGGTGTTTCGTCATGCCATACTTTGGTGAAAACTGGTGTGTACCAGCCATAGCTGAGAAAACCATTGTATTAAAACTTTGACATGATGAGGGGCCTTTGACAGCACAGCTCAAGACGTTTAAACGAGTTTTAAGTCCACGTGTGTTATCACCTTGTTCTTTAAAATATATTCTTTAGAGCATCTTGTTATATTTACAACAAACTCAATGGGGGGACATCATCTGTAGTTTGTTCACCCTCCTTTCATCCCTCAGGCTAATTATGGTCGCCTCAAACGCAGCCCTCTTCCTACGGACCGAGGAACTGTTCAAGCCCTTGAGGAAGGACTTGCCAAAGCCTGCCCAGCGGCGGTGCTGCCACCGAGACATTTTAAATCGCCCCGTACCGGACGAGAACCCCAACCCAAGCCCCCGGAGAAGGCGTGAGGGCCCCCCGGGCGGCGGCGGCGACCGCTTCCCCTCAGGCCGCCTTCCCGCCCAGNTTTTTTTTTTTTTTTTTGAGGGAAAAAGGTGGGGGGAGCTCAATTTCCCACTTGCCAACAGCAGATAAAAAAAGCGGGGAGGGACCTCTTCTGTCACAGCCTATGTAGATTAACCTTTCAATTAGCTGTTATCAGGTCCTGTGTCTTAGCACCAGTGCTCGCAATCCGCGTCCGCCCGGCATCGGGAAGGCTGGAGGTCTGGGGTGGGTTCCCGTTTTAATTTCTAAATTAATGCTAATTGCTCGCGCGGTTCCCCTCCCCCGCCGCGGGCTGAAGGCTCGGCTCTGATCTGCCCGTCCACCTTTTAGTGTTTTGGAGTGAGAAGAGGAGCCCCGCGGAGGAGGAGGAGGGGAGACAAGGTATTCTCTCTGTATTCATCTTCTTCCACCACCCCCCCCTCAGCCCCCCCTCTCTCGCGAAGGGGCTTAGAGAAGGTAACTGGTGCAATCAATCCGCTGGCTGGGGATTCCCTCCACCCCCTCCCCGGCTCGTCTGGCTCTCCTGGCTGGGTCTCTTCAGTGTGTATGTGTTTGGGGAAGGGGGTGGGGGGAGGTTGTGTTGTTGTTGTGTTCCTGGCTCTGGTTGCAGCCAGGAGAGAGAGCGAGCGAGCGAGCGAGAGACAGAGAAGGGGAGAGCGAGCGAGAGAGAGAGAGGAGCCGCGATCGCGTTTCAGGGGCAGCACATTCCGCAGGAACCGCTGCTGCAGACACACACACAGGCAGAGAAAGGAGGTCATTGCAAGCAAAGGGGGGAAACCTGCATCGGAGGTTAGATTCCCAGGAGTTTCTGCGGGGGGGGCAGCAGGGGGCATGCGGTGGGTTTTGTTTTGCGTTGGGTGACAGGCTGCAATTTGCCATAATAACCCCCTTTCCCTCCCCTCTCCTCAGTGCAGGGGGCTTGTCACTAGGCTGGGTGCTTATTTTTTTTTCCCCTTTTGCATTGGCGGCTGATGCACGTGTTTGCAGGCACTTGTGCTCGGTAAATGCATTGCAATGCCCTGCGTTTTGCAGGGGAGGGGGAGCAGCAGCAGGAGGCGATGGCTGGGCTGGATGGGGTGGGGAGCGGGGGAATGGAGTGGCGGAGGGAGGCAGGGGATGGCTGAGGGTGTGTGGTGGGTTTTTTTTGTGTGTGTGTTGCATGCTCCCACCCTGTCTTTCTGAGGCGGCAATTGTTCCTTCGCAGGCGGGGTGACAGAGGAGTCCCTGCGCTTTCGCATGGCGAAACTTGCAGGGACCTTGCATGTGGCCGTAGAGCTGGGAGTCATTGTCGCCGTTCCCACCCCCTCCCCTCCTCTCCTCCCTTCCCCTCCCGCGGCGGTGCGGGCTGTGCGTGTGCGCGGTAACGCGGCTGCCGGTGCCAGGCACCTCGGGAGGGTTACGCCGGGAGCACGCTGCTCCATCTCGCCCGCCCGGGCGAGCGGCAGGAGCTCAGGCACGCGCGTGACGCTCGGTATTTAAGGCCGCTTTATTAGTGTGTGTCGCGCGCCCGCCCGCCCCGCCGGGCTGGCTCCGGCGGCCGCCGCCGGTGCCTCTTGCTAGCGATCACCCTCTCGAACAAACTTCAGGAGCGGGTGGGGCGGCGGCGGGTGNGGACCTGACGGACGGCAGTGGTAGCCAACGGGAGGGCGGGCTTGGGAGAACTCTCGCCTCCGCTTGCGGCGGGCGACCAATCGCTAGCGTTCCGGGCCCAGCAATGAGGCAGGCCGGGCCGTGGCGGGCGGGCGGGCCATGCGGGTGTGTGGCGGCGGTGGCAGCCAATGGCAGCCTCGGGCCCCGCCCTTTCACACCGGTAGGCGGGGTTGCGCCTGGAGGGAAGGGGCGTCCCTCGTGATTGGCACGCCCCGCTTTCCAATGGGAGAGACAGGCCGGTTGCTGGGCGGATCAGGGCCGGTGTGGGCGGTTGATGGACACGGGCCCGCGGCCTGTGAGCGTGGAGCGGCGTGCGCAGGGCGGCCCAATGGCGGGCGCCGGTGGGCGGGGCGCGGGGGTAGGTAAGGTTTTAATGAGACTCCATTGGGCTGTAATCAGTGTCATGTCGGATTCACGTTAAGTACAACAGGGCGAAACAAAATGGCGGCGTAGGTGAGGCGAGCCCAGCCGAGCCGCGCCGCGGCGGTAGGGGGAGTCGCGGCGGCCGCCGGCAGGGGGGCAGCGCGGCAGCGGGGGCAGCCGCCTCGGCGCAGCCTGGCAGCGGGAGCAGGGGAAGAGCCGGCAGCAGGGGGAGCCGCTGCGGCGCCTGGAGGAGGCTCCTCCCCCCGCGGCCCCGGTCCCGCCGAGGTGAGTGGTACCGGGGAGGTGGGGGGGGCCGCTCGGCCTGCCTTCCGCGGGCGCGGCGGGGGTGGGGGGGCGGGTGGTGCGGCGGCTGCCCCCGTGGGGTGGGTGCAGGTGCGCGCCGTCGCCGTCTTCTCCCGGCTGCCCTGTCCTGCGGGGTCGCCGTGCCCCGGGGAGCAGAGCCTGCGGGGTTGGGGTTTCTGCCTTTGAAATGAAAAATCCCGGAGTAAGGCTCGGAGGGTTCAAAAGCCAGCCCCGGCTCGGCCCCTGTCAAACACAACAATGCCTTGGCGCTAGGCTCTAGGCGTTGCAAATCTCCCTGGCTTGGGTATACTGCAAAAATCTTAAGTAAGTTGGGGAGGGGAATATTCAAGCCTCTAAAGCCACATTTGGGAAGTGATGTTCACACCGTATTTTCTTCTATTTTCTTTGCCCAGACCTCACCTTTAGCGTTCTGTCACTGAGCACTGAAAATAACCCGCTCTGCAAGAAGCAGATACCCCTTCTGTTAAAAATCACTATCCCAAGAAGAAATGTTTTCAGTGAAACCCTCTTCTCAGGTTAACTGCTAGCAGTGAATATTACCTTCCCATGCTCCCTGGTGTTCTCTAGTACCATATTTTGAAGTGCTCAGAACTACAGTGGAAGAGGGTGAGAAGGGTGAATTTGGGTGATTTTGCTGATGTCGTGTTGTGCTGATGCTGTTTCCTCTGGTGGTGCTGCTGTCATGTTGTGAACTGCTTTTTAGCATACGATCTTAAACTAGCTTGTGGACTATTGCAGAGTGCAGGCACTTCATCAGTTTGATTCACATGTGCCACTTTTACTCCCCACACCCCCAAGTCTTTTGGTGTAGTTTTGAAGTTACCATAATGTCTCCTCATCTGTCTGTTTAAAGCATGTGCAAGTGTCATTGCCCTTCCTTGTTTAATTGAAAACTGTGCTGTATAAAGCATAATACAATAGCTGGCTTCATGATCTGAGTAATTTTAAGAGTGTCATGTGTGCTGGGAGTCCTTGCCAGGATCTGTTTTCTCTCCATCTCTTTGTAGGTGCATGTATTTTGCAACAGGAAAACACATATCTTGCCTCCTTGGCATCATTAATTGAGATGGGGGTGGAATAGAGAGATGATTAGCTGTAGAATTCTAAGTAATGGCTTGGAGGAAAGAAAAATGGCAAAAAGCTTACTGAAAGCAATGGCAGTCTTCTCTTCTTCCTCCTCCTCTGCTGCAATCCTTACCTGACCCTGATGCTGCAGCAGAGAGCTGGCCTGCTGTTGCTTCTCCTGAGTATGTGCAGAGTAGGTAGGAGGGAGCAGAATGAAATTGTGCTTCACAGGTCACCAGCAGGTTGCACAGATTGCTCTCATCTCTCTTCTCCCCCCCCCCCCCCCCCCCCCCTTTATTTTTTGCTATCTGTGTTAAAATCAGTTTTTGAAAGTTTAACTCCATTTGCATTTAAGACAACCAACGTGATTTTTTTCATGAATTTCTCAAAACAAAAAAAAAGGCAGCTAGATTGTATTTTGTGAAATGCTCTTGGATACTTGCGCAATAACTTTAGTTTTGTTTCTTGGGGGTGAGCATAGCTAACTTTTTTTTTTGTCTTTCTGACTATACAGCTTGTTTTCACAATCTGGATCACTTGGAAATAATTCCAGATACTAGTTCAGTCTAAAAAAGACCTTATTACAGGATTATAGGATTACTGATGACACCTAAGATTGACATGTTCAGTCAGTGCATTCTTTAATTACAATCAGCTGTACAATAGGTGTGTGCTTTATAAAGAACATATTTGCATTCATTCTAAATCCCAGGCTGCAATTTTGCAACTTCTTTGTATTTATCTGATAATTTATGACTTAGGTAAAGGGACAAGCCTTGACTAGAGATGGCTTTTCATGTTTTAAAGGTAATGTACTTAACCCTTTGAATGCTTATGGTCTGCAGTTCTTCAGTAGCAGACCTGTGAAAAGGCTTGGCCAGTAATATAGTGCAATCAAACTTTCTCAAATGTTCTTGTTTTCAAAATAAGATACCATAGAGTGTAGAAGCTGAAATATGACATAGAAACTTGGAAGTAGTCCTGTGCACTTAAGTCTGGAAAATCTTATCTGTGATTGGATGGATACTGTTGAGGGTTTGATTAAAAGTTATTTAATTACAAGGGAAGGAAAATTAATAAATAGACATGAGTGCATGCTACTAATTTATAATCACTCTTAAAAATTCATATTTCCTCAAAATCTGTTTGGGTAAGCATTACACTTTTTATATTAAATGCTATATGACCACATTTTTGTGGTTTTAGTGAAATCAAGTTCAAACTTAAAAACCAGAATGTCATTTTGAACTTCTGTGTATCCTCTTTTGTTGAATCTGGAAAGCTTGTTTTGTCTTAATCCAGTCACTCAGCATGTATATGTATATATCTCTGTATTGCCAATCTTGGATCAGACTGTTTTAACTTGATTTATGAAAGACCTGTTTAACTTATAGCTCCAGGACCACTGAGCTGAATTATATTGCTGGCAAAGATGTTTGTTATTAAGAGGTTATTCTGAATTTTATGTATGGTAGAACTTGTCATATTGGTTGTGGAGGTCAGGATGCTACACTTCAAGTACATATGCAGTCAAAGTGGCAGAATAACAGAAAGTCTAGGTTGTCGTAAAACAATTCCAAAATTGGATCGGATGAGCTTTGCGTGGTTTCCTAAAGCGGAATGAACTTAGATTCTGTTGGAAGGTGTGAATTTAAGATGTCTTGATTTTCCTGTTGAAATATCCTGCCCTGTGTGTTGGAAACTCTATGCTCCTGCTGATACACTCAACTAGTGTTGATTTAGTAGGCGCTACTATGCAGGAGGCTGTATTACACATAGGGAGTCTTAAGTAAATAAGTAAAAATGTAGTTCTGAACGTACATTGCTGTGAAATTCTTGTACCAAGCAGCAGACTTTACATGAAGATACAGGTTTATGCTCACCTTTTGCCACAGTCACTGGCCAATAAAAATTCCTGTAACCCACAAGTTACAGCGTTTATGCTGAAATGTTCATCGATGTCCAGGTGCTTGGAACAGACCCTGCACTGTGTGTTCTGGAATTTAATGGAAGTGATGTGGTTGCTTGTACAAAATTTAATACAACAGTACTGCAGTAGGTTTAAAAATGAGGCAAGTACATCTGACTCAGCAAATGCAGTGTTCAGCATTTAATTAAGTACTCACTATCTTCATGAAGACTCATAGTAGAACAGCCTCACTAAATAACTTTTAAACTTAGAAGTAGCTTTCTAGAAATCTGGGGCTTTATATGTAGCTACAGAGAACTCCCAAATCTTAGGCAGCATGTATAAAAAAGTCTCAGTGTGAGTGAGCCTCCACTATATATTGAGTTCTGCTTTGTTGTATTATTGTATTTTCAGTGTCAGAGTTGTAGGATTCATAATACCATGGAAACTTTTTCCTTCCCTATATTTGTCTCCATTTTGCAGTTACAGTGTTATTTTGGAATTATCTGAAAACAGTGAGTATAAACAATGCTGTTCAGGAAAGAATGGCTTTTGCTAGCTGGATTAAATTAAAATGTCTGTTTACAGACATTGTTTTATTACAAATATTTGAAATACACAGAACTGCTATCAAATATAACTTGCACGAGCACAGACTGGAAACAAGAAACAGGATCCAATCTGTGTAGATCAGTAGGGTTCAGTATGAGAACCAATTAAACGTCTGGGGCCTGCATTTTTATCAGGAGTGTGTCTTTTCATTCTGGCAGTCAGTTGAACTTTTGTATTTATAAATCTGAAAATGCTTAAGCTTCAATAAACCTCAAGAATGACAAATTAATAAAACAAATTAATATTTCTGCTATTTGGGTATGGAAGAATTTTATTCACCAATAACTAGCTGCTCTTTTGTTACTAATCCTGTTGTGTAGGTGTAATAATGTGTGAAACATGATCTAGAGTTTATATTTAAAGAGATTTTTGAGGGGTAGAGGGAGGAGAAGGTGTGGGACCAAAAGTGTTTTTTGTATTCATTCTCTTCACAGTTGCAGAGGAATCTTTTTAACAGGTTGAAAATAATTTAGATTACTGCATCAATTCAGTTTTTTTTTTCCTATTTATAATTTACTCAAGTTTTAAACATGATTGAAATGCAAGACAACTTCAATAAATGAACAAAAATGAGGTCTGAGACTTCTGTAGTCGTGTATATTATTGTTGGTTGTAGGCTGCTCGTCATAGCTTTATAAATGCAGTTTCAGATTAACTCACTTCTAGACTTTGCTGTGAAACTGGTGAAACTTCTACTTTACAAGACAACTCATTTATTGAGAATGAAGATTTTCCTCTTCTGGTTTTTATTTATTTTCCTTTGATTTGAAATAATTATACAGTTCTGTTAATGTCTTCAAAAGTTCTCCCTTACATTTCATGGCAGAAAAAACTAATAGCTCAAATATATTTGTTTCAGGTGCCTATGGTCTTAGTTTAACTTACGTGGCTTTTGAAATACATATTTTTTTTCATATATAGTCCTCTAGAATGAATAAACTCCTGATCGAGATTTTCTTTCAGGTTTGTTATAGCCGCTGAATTTTCTATTGGAGTGATCTATTCCATAATAAGTAAATTGTTTGGTAAACTGTGACACATTTTGTCAATGTGACCTCTCTATACATCTTCATGCTGACAGTATATTTATGTGAAAATGCGTCCTGTTACTTCATTTTCATTTCTGTTCCTAAGAGTTTATATCAAAAACGCATGCCTTTTTATTGCACACCTTAGAATGAGAAGTACTTTTGTGATTCCCTTCTGTATTGTAGGGCACCTGGGTATTGCTGAAATATGTAATCCTAGTAAATCAAAACCGAAATATCAGAACTGAGTTATCCGAGTTGTGTAATCAATGTATGGCATGGCACTTACAGACAGCATACTGTAAGAAATGGCAGTGGTTAATAATTTGACTTTCATTGCTTGAGGATTGGTTTTNGGCCTGTATAATCAATGCAGATAGTAATTTTCTTATACCAGTGGGTGTAGAAATGATTTATAGGCAGTTTGTTCTGGAGAATATTTTCAGATTTCTGGCTGAACGAAAATTGTCCAACAAGTCAGTAGTAGGTTAAGTGTTGGGGTAATGGAATTTAGGAAAACTAAATCCACTGAATGTTATGAGAAGTGGAAGGATTTTATGATGACTTGTTTGGTGTATGGTGGGAATTGGCGAACATTTCATATAATCTCGTAAAGAGTTTTGCATACTGCAGCATCTACAGTGTGAATGCATGTCTGAATGCATTCTGTTTCATTTTACTACTTCAGCATTAACTGTATTCTCTCCCTGCCTCTTTTTTTTTCTTTTAAAAGGTTCCAACAAACTTTCTTCTAAGGATGTACCAGTATCATCACGAATGAATCCTTTCTACCTTTCCGTAACAGTAAAGTAATTGGAAGTTTTGGCCAGCAGATATTTCCCTGCCTTTTCCGACTCCTCAGGATGGATATTTTTGAGATGCATCCAAGCAGTGTGTGGAATCCTTTGATTTGTGTTTGAGGTGTGAACAATCTCTGAAAGATCTGCTAAAAGGATAAGGAGGAACCTCTATGGGTAACCCTTGGCTGGAAACAATTACTGGTCAACCATGGTAAAACTTGCCAACCCTCTTTATACGGAGTGGATTCTTGAAGCTATACAAAAAGTTAAAAAGCAAAAGCAAAGGCCTTCTGAAGAGAGAATATGTCATGCTGTTTGTGCTTCCCATGGATTAGATAAGAAGACTGTTTCGGAACAGTTGGAACTTAGTGTTCAAGATGGTTCTATTCTTAAAGTTACCAACAAAGGCCTTGCATCCTACAAGGACCCAGATAATCCTGGACGGTTTTCATCTGTTAAACCTGGCCCTATTCCTAAATCTGTTAAGGGATCTAGAGGAGCTTGTAATGAGCTTCGTAATGTGGATTGGAATAAACTCTTGAGAAGAGCAATTGAAGGGCTTCAAGAACCAAATGGCTCCTCCCTGAAAAACATAGAGAAGTATTTGAGAAGTCAAAATGACCTAGCAAATATTTTCAACAATCCTGCCTTTCAGCAGAGGTTGCGTCTGGGGGCCAAACGTGCTGTGAATAATGGGAGATTACTGAAGGATGGACCTCAGTATAGGGTGAATTATGGCAGTTTGGAAAGCAAAGGAGCTCCAAAATACTCCAGCACTTTCCCTGCTTCTCTTCCACCCGTCAGCCTTCTACCCCATGAAAAAGACCAGGTAAGTCTCAAAAATGAGAGCAAATGTAGTGATGTAAAAATTATTCTTGTCGTTCTTTGTTTATTTGCCTAATGCAAAAATAATTATTCTTCTTGTTCATTATTTACCCTTTTAAATGTATATAATTGAGGATGCATGTCAAAGATCCATGCAGAATCAGTTCTGGTGAAGGAAGTTTACTTAGCTCCCTATGTTCTACCATTCTGCATTGGATAGTTTGCTCTTTGGCTTTTCAGTAGATAAACAGAGCAGCAGGGAAGGGTACAGCTGTATGCTCTCTTCTAGGTGTGAGATTGTTCTGTCTTGCCTGGCAGACTGGTGTTGCTGAAATCTGCGGTGTGATTTGTTTGTGGCCTTTTACCTTCATTTTACGCCTGGATATACTGATTTTTCTTGTAGTTTGAATACCATTCAAAATACTACCAGTAGAACTCTTGATATTTAAGACTGTTAGAATTATTATTTTTAAATATATTTGTATGTAGATATTTAGCTTTAAAACTACAGTTAATAGGAACTGGAGTTAATGTAAATATTCTAGGAATATAAGTGAAGGTGTCAGAGTGACAAATTGAGCTAAACAGCAGAATCCTTCTCCTATTTCAGTTTTGTTAGACTTCCTACATGGGTTTATTTTTGCTATTACTTGGCCTTGTTGTCAGGTTAATTATTCACAGGGTTTAAGCCTTGAGGGAGAAGGGGGTGTCAATTAGTGTTTTGTTTATGAAAGGATAGTGTCAAAGACATGTCTGTAGGCATTCTTTGATCATTNTTTTCTTTCTCTTCTCTCCCTTCACTTCACAGTGGTAAAGTTTGTGGCAGTTCTTTTTTGGCATGGAATAACCCAGACAACTTTGCCATTGTAAAGATGGTATTAGTGTCACCTTCTAGAAACTGCATGATGGTTTTCACTTGCCTCTTTCCTTCAGCTGATTGTAAGGCGCTGGAGGGTGCAGGGTAGAAAGTGATTGCATTAGAAATATTTAGTGAAGTCTACAAGAACAGTTGTTTGTGGAACTGTCAGAGGTGACACTACAAATGTTGGTAGCTGTAGGTTGAGTTTTGTGAGCTTTTCTAAATATATGTTAAATATGGTTGCTTTTATATGTGGATGTCTATCTATGTCTGTCAGATTGGACTTCTTGGGTATTTGAAGGATGCATGGAGCTTCTCACCCAATAATCAGAATGGAAATTCAGAAGTATTGCTTACTGTGTGATTACTGCTGTAGCCATACGCTATAAAGATTTCATTACTTGTAGTGATAAAGCTGTCTGTTTTGTAAGTACTTTCAGAGATTCTTCTGTAATTCTGGTACTCTAGTGGCATGAAAATTTTGAAGGCTGGAGTACTGAGCAACCAAACCAGTTTAATACTATGATGCTTCATGTGAGTTCTGTGGAAACAAAAATCTCCTTTGGTAGGCTACCTACTGGGACTGGCATCCCTTGCAAGGAATGTGAGTTGGGTCATGGTGCTGAAGAAGCCGTTACTGCCATACTAAAATAGTGGTATAAGGATAAATCTGTCTTTTAGAAGTTAGCCAAACAAATCTGTTCTCTAGCAAGTGCTTTGGCAAGAAATAAGCTTTCATTTGGGTGTCTCAAAATTAGCAGTGTGACTTGTGTGTTTAAAAACTGTTCAGCATACACTTTTTCCCGACAAAAATAGTTTTCACGTGGGGTTGGCAGATCAGTAGTTGGGTATCAGTGTAGTGCACCGCTTAGTTGTACTAGTTGTGGCACAGGTTACTGGAACAAATATATATAAACTTGGTTTAAATATGGGATTTTTACTGGTCTTCAAGCTGTATGGCTTTAAATACACCTAAAGAACAGTTCTGAAAGTGACTGTAAATAGGTGTCTATTATTGGGATGTAACTGCATGTTAATTTGTAATTCATGAATAAGCAGAACGACACTGCAGGAAAACTGTTAGCCTATTTTTATTGGAAGTATTTAAGTGGCAGTATGGGGCGTGTCAAGATAACTTACTGAATTTTGCACAACAAAATGTGGCCAACTGGCATCTATTAGGAATGGCTAGTCTTTGAAGAGATTGGTGTATTTTAAGGTTTCTTTGGCTGTTTATATAGGTAGTAGAAGTAAGAGCTGCTTTTTTGTTTGGGTGGCTCTTTTTGTTTGTTTGTTGTTCTTAAATACTAGAGGTGAAGTTCAAGTATCTCTTCTGTTGACTTTCCTTGAGGAGAAGAAAGAACAGGAGGATGTGCAGAAATCTGTTTAGATGACTGTGGAAGTTTGAGTAATTTTGATTTTTTTTTTAAATACATAATTAACATCTCATCAGGATGAGACAGTTAAAAGATATAGTGCATTAGAAGTGCATCAGAGCTCTCTCTTTGGCAATCTGAACTCCACACTCATAGTACCAAATGCAGACCGAACCTTTCTTCCTGAGTGAGTAAAAGGTGATCAGTAGATCAGAAGAGATGCAGTACTGCCTGTGTGTGGGTGGTGTGTGTTGGGTTTTGGGGTTTTTTGGTGGTTTTTGTTTTGTTTTGCGTTTTCTTGATACCCCCCCCCTTCACCCTGCAGTCTCCTCTCCTTCCCAACCCCTTCCAAAGGCATCGGAGTATCTAGTGCAGTGAGAAGATAGGTACTATTGCAATGCAGTGCGACTGAAGTTAGTTTTGTAGACCTGGAGCCTTGACTGTGTTACGAGGGTGTTAAGTGTTTTGCATTTGATTAAATACTTTTGTGGAACAGGGAGCTGGAAATGCTAAATTTTCATCTTGGTGATGATGATATGGAACTGCTTTTCTTGTCTTTGTATTAACTGGGTGATCCAGTGCAACTAGATGTAGGTCTGTTGTTTCATTAGATGTAGAAGTGCAGTTAGTTACAGCAGTATAGCTTGTATTACCATGTTTCCTCCTATTATCCATAGGCCTGGAAGGAAGTGTTTGTGTAAAAATGGTATGTTTCCTTCAAGTGTTATCTTGACTCTTCTGGATTTGGGCAAAAGTGTGTCCACTCCAAGTTACAGGAAGAAGAAGTATGCAGTGCAGCTGTTTAAATCTTCTCTTCTTCCACATCTTTCCATTCTCTAGTGTGTGCTTGTGGGTTGCTTTTTCACTTCTGTATGAAGAGGTGCCAGCACAAGACTCATAGGAAGGACAGATTCCACTGCAAGGTCAGTAGCTGTCATCAGCTATACAGTGTCTAGGCTGTACATCATGTAAAGTGTATAAATTACATTTCAAAAGGACATCCTAGTTATCCTAAATGTTCTGGTGGTTACATTAAAGTAGGTGCTTACTTGATGTGGACAAGTAACTTGAATCAAAGCACTTCAAAATATGCCCGTTTTAAAGTGTTAAATAGGTGTGTTAAAGGACCAGCCAGCTGCCTTAACAATGAAGAGAAACTGAAAACAGTGGTGTCGTTTAGGATGAAGACTTGTCATATTTTTCTCTTTTCTGCAAATAAAACCAAAACCCACACACACATGAAAGCAGAAAAAGAAGGAAATTTGTTGCTCAGCAGTCTGAGCTTGTGCACTTCACTATATTGCAGTGCATAGTTAGTTTTAACAATTTAACTGCTCTTATGTGATCTTCCTTATGTTCAGAGTATCTCGCATAGATATCTTCTGTCTTGTGCTTCACACCTTCTCTCACCCAGCATCTTCTGAAAAGGGCTGTATGAGTAAGTTAATCAGAAAATGCAGTGTAAAAACTGATAACATAGTAGGAAAGGGTGTGAACAGGGAGGAAAATCAACCTGAACATATTGAGTGATACTTAGCTTTTCAATAAGCCTTTGATGCATTAAAATACACTTCTGGAAATGCAGCAGTAAAGTGGTAATTAAAAATTATGGTTAGTCTTTAAATGGGTGTTTATCTTTAATGGTGTCAGTTGTACAGTGGCAGCACTGGTGGTGGTTTCCGTGTGCATGCGTGTTCTGTGTTGTTCTTGTTCTCCTTGTCACTTGGACAAGCACTAGGAGGGTTCTGCAGTTTGGGAACTGCATGAGATCTACTAGGTCTTAGGAGTTCGCCATCTCCAGAGCACAATTGCTGTGTGACTATAAACCTGAAGAAGCAGATGTTTGTAGGCTGTAGACAGCTCTTTATTTACTTATTTTTAAATATAATTTAAAACGATAAATCCAGCTTTAAAAGGTGAAGAAGTAGCAGCCATTGTAGCATTTTCAGAGGACTGTCGGAATACATAGTGTATCTCAGTGGTTAAATCTTTGCTGTGTTCAGAATAATTACTACTTAAAGTATACATCAAAAGATGCAGTGCAAATGGAGATTACTTGATCCATACTGTGTTTTCTTGGTTATCCTGAACACTGTCTTGAACAGCTCAGAAACTGTATTAGTAGTTGTTTCCGTCTTATTCTTGGCATGAAAATTTTTATTAATCCCCCTTTCACTTTCAGTTTGTCTTTCTAAGCTGACTTCATGCAAACCCAAACTTGTTTTATTAATTTTTCATACTCTGAACTCCTAATTCTGTTTTCACTGGCCTACGTACATTCAGCTTTTCAAAGTGTAACTTGGCATGGGTTGAATTTCAGTTTTCTGATATGTAGTTTGTGCCAGTGCAGACACTGGGTGTTCCTCCTTCTGTCTTTCAGGCAGAGGGCCAATCTATAGAGAATTGCTTTCTTGGCATCCAGGCTCCTCCCTGCTCAGTTTTTCAGCTTCCTGCCTTCCTGTGGGTAGGCAACAAGAGACTGTTGGCTGAGACTTCTTTGCTTACTCTACCTTGTTCCCTCTGGCCTTTAGACTTTCCACTGAGCAGAAACAGAAAAGTTAGGCAGAAAGGAAGTGCTACACACTGTATCTTACTGATTTACACATAAAGGGATGTTCATAATGCCTAACTTTGGAGCTGGCTTTACGTGGAGTCTGTGCTCCTGAGGGTGAGTCTGAGCACCAAAATGCAGTGATAGGTAAGTTTCTGTAAGAGTCTCTGCAGTGCTACAGTTGAAGAGACTGTAGACAGGGGTATGAAAAAAAGAAAAATGAAATCTAGACTTGATCTCAATCCATAAAATGTTATTGTCGTTAGAGACAACCTGTGTTTTTCCCTTTGTGACATCTTCATGGTGACAAAAGACTGAGGAATGTTAGTTACTTGACAAACACTAACTCTCATGTTTGTGCTTCTCATTACCTCAATTCACAAGATTTAAAGCATTTAAAACTGAAGTGGAAAAGTCTTGTCATCCCATGTCCTGGAGAAGCAGCTCATACCACTGTAGATAGGTATATCAGGCTTTTGGAGCTTTTTTGTATTTTACAATTCAGCACACTTGGGTCAAACCAAGACGCATGCTTGTAAAAGTTTTCTTGAATTCTGTGGTGGGAGGGAAATTAAAAACTGCTGTTTCCTAAGTTAGATTGGTCTGCTCCTTCATAAGGTAGGGTGTGTGTGTGTGGGGGGGTGTTGGGTTCCAATTTCTGATGTCGGTGACTTCAAAGAGGTCATCTGTTTGCAGTTTCCTATAGAACCATCAGGGAAGACCCTAGTTACCCTTTTTTACCCAAGGTAGATATTTTTGGAACATAGTACTGCATGATGTGCTCGTGATTCTTGTTTACTTCAAGGAGTGATTCCAAACCTTATGCTGCAAGGTGTTTAAACCTAAGACTTGCTAAAATTTGATTCTCTTGGTAGTTTCTCATAAAAATTAATCGGTGTGATGTACTGTGGTGAGTCCTGTATTGAACCTGACAGCAGTTAAAGAAATCATGTGTAGTTCTAGCAGTTCTGTTTGTGTTTGTTCATCTATACTATTTTCTGTGAACTCTTCTGTCTTTAATGGGAGTGACATTTGATTCCTAAACTACAGTTAGAGGTTTTACTCCTTGCATTTTTCCTCCAAGATTAATTTTTCTTTAACTACTCACAACCTGGATATCTCCTTTGTCAAGATTCCTTCTAGAATATAGAAATAGCAGAAGTCTGCCTTAGATATAAGGAGGACTACCTTGCATATTTTCTCAGTGCTGTATCCTTACCTGTCTTAAGTGTCTTTCCTCTTCTATGTTCAATAGTAGTGACTGTCTTGACTCTTGAGTGTTTTTTCTGTGGCAGTTGAAATGTGATAACAATTCCATGTTGTTTCTTGTTGCAGGAACTTTGTTATAAAACAGGTGATGAAAAACTTTGATAGCTTGCAGTTGAGGTTGTCTGCTGGTTTTTGACAGATGATTTTTTACTCAATAAAGATCCCCAGGTATAGATCAACCACTAATCAACTGTAGCTTTCCAATTTGGTGGTTGTAAATGGCAAAAGACTCACTTTTGAAAGAACTTCAGGCTAGCATTGAGAAAAGAATTACTCAATTGGTGTAAAAGTTGTCTTTACGACTTTGAATCCATTTATGGTCCTATTAGCATCTTCTTTCAAAGGGCAGCTCTCTTCTCTGTATTCAGGACTGTATTTGCCTGAGTATAAGGACAGACCCATAGTTCTATCATTGTGAGGGCCTGTTTCAAGTCAGAACACTAGGACTTTCTGGAACCAAATGGAGGGAGTTGCTGTTGTGTACCGGTACAACAGTATTAGGGCTCAGATTGTGGCTGTAGAATTTTGAGGATGATGCTCATCAAATCAGGCACCACTTAGCTGACAGATCCACTGCTGTCCTTTGTGGTTACCTGATAAGAGACAAACAAATGTTTAAACTAGTTTGGTTTCCTTCAGTTGCAAAATCACTTGTGTGTGGTGGTTGTTTTTTCCATCTGCTTATATCCTCCCTCATAGAGGGAAATTATAACTGGTGTCACTTATATTTTTCTGTGTGTTTTTTGTTTCCTCCCCCTCCCCTTCCAGGTTCTTGCAGAAGAGCTTAAAGTTTCTAATTTGCAGGCACAGGCAGCCTTCTCACAATATGAATGGTGTGAACTGTTAAAAGGATGTCTGTGTAGGCAACTCCAGGGCTGCTGCATTTAGTTCTAGGTTTGTGCGGATTATTGTGACTTCAGGTTACATAAGGAGAAAGTCCTTGGGGGGAGGAAAACTGCAGACTTGTAAATTGTCAACTTTTGTGCCTTGTCTCTGCAGTAATAGATACACATGTGCAGGAATTTCTGCTTTCTCAAGTGTTTTGTCTCTAGAAGGGCAGAGCGCCTCATTTATCTCCCCTTGTGGTTGTGGTGGTATAGCCCATCAGTTACCAACTAATGCAGTACTAGGTGGAGTAGGCTTGAGACTTCTGTTTTTAATTACAAGCAGGACTCTGGCACAGGAGAAAAGCTGTATGATCTCAGCAAAGTTGTCTGGGAGGCATGGCTGATGTTTCCTCATCTAGGAAGAATCCTTAATAGAAGTGGGGGCTAGCATAAGCTGTGATAAGTTTGCCACACATTTTCCACATGCTCTCCAGCATTTAATTTCATCACCGGTGGTGCTTTGAAGTTGGCTTCAATTTCACAGCTCTGTTTTTTCCAAAGCGGTGAAAATGACTGACTGTAGTTTTAGGAATTAATTTTTATGTAATGTCCGTGTATCCGTGGCAACATTAACTAGCAGTGTTTGTATTTGGCTTAATAAGAGACAAATGTCAGTGGCACCCATGTTCAGACACTGAGTACACATAGTTCTTAACTAACGAGTAAGTAGTTACAAGTAACAGTTGAAAGGAGTATAATCACGATAAAATTATCATACATGTGTAGATTTTTTTTGTCTTTGTAGGACTGCTGTGTTAAAGCACCTTTTTCAGCACTCAGGTGATTATAGTGAAGGTGGAGACTGCTATTTCTCAGATGGCAAAAGGATGAGAGGTAACTGACACAAGTTTCAGCAAGGGAAATTCCAGAAAGATGAAGGAGAAAAATCCTTTATAGTGAGGATGGAGAGACATGGAACAGGTGCTTGGAGTGGCTGTGGAATCTCCATCCTCAGAGGTGGTCAGAGCTTGACTAGGCAAGGTCCTGAGCAACCGGAGGGAACATTTGAGTCTGGTCTTGTTTTGAGTGGTAGGTGGGGGTACGTGCTGCAGAGGTCTCTCCCAGCCTAGAGTATTCTATTTCAACTAGAATTGAAAGCTTGTCTGCTTCTTCTAACTGTTGGCTAATAAAACAGAAAGTATAGCTTATTTATGCAAGACTGTGATGATGAAATTTGCAGACAGCTACATCAAATAGCCAAAGTGTAAGCTAAAGAGGTTTTAAGAGGGGTGGAAGCATCACCTGGGAAAACCATTGCTGGAGAATTTACAGTGTCTTTATTTTTGTGGTGGGTTTTTTTTGTTGTTGTTGTTAAAGTTTCTTGCATGAGTGTATTTTCTGTGTGTTGCTTTAAGAATAGTGAACATCCTGATTTCTGCTTTCTAGAGACTCCCTGAAATCTGGAAAAATAAGACCATAAAGTCACTGAACTTCTAGCTTTATATACCACACCCAGGTTGGGTCTGAAGCCTGCTAGGCTTCATTTGGGTTCCACCACTATGTTGTGTGGATACCTTTTCTGGTCCTGCTTGGAGAACTGTTGTACTTTATATTGAACTGTAAAAATATGAGTAACGCCTAACTTGCAAGTATGTGGAGTTCTCTAAAGTGCTCAGGATTAGCGGATAATGAGCAGTAGTTAGTAAAAAATTCAAAAGTAGTACAAAAATTCAGTTAAAGGGTGATGAAAAAGGCAGTTTAAGCCTAAAAAAATTCTCCAAAGTAATCTCAGTTATAATCACTGAAGTTAATAGTGGTTGTTAACAAGTACTATGCTTATAAATGCTGTCCTATCCCTCCTTTTTGTTACAAATTTAAAAGATACTCAGCTTTCATTTCCTACTTCATTTTTTCTCTTTTGTCCTCTGACCACTATTATACCTGCTGTAGGAGTCAGGTTAACAAGAATATGTTAGTAGTAGAGGAAGAAGACAGTGTATTGACTCCTGCAAGTATTTGGTTATCAGTCAGTTTATAAATATACACATGGAGGTTTATGTAATAAACAATGGAGTTATACATAAACATGGAATTTTGTGATCTGAATATTCCTGCTCTGCCTTGGACTGTCCAGTTCTCTTCCCTTCCCTCTTTATCCAGTTGTGAAAACTGAATGTCACTGAAAACTTGTTAATACTGTTTTACAAATATTAATGCTACATTAATATTAGAAAATTGTATAGTAAAAGCAATATCTATTTATTTTTACGTGTTTGGCATACATGCTGCTGATTTAGCAAAGTAAACTTTCATTCAGATGTTACAGATATTTTCTGAAGGTCTAAAAATGATAGATGAATCAGTCAAGAAATGACTAGAGAAAACCACTTACAGGGTAGACTGTCAAGTTAGATAGCAGTGTGTGCTATGTTCATACAGAGTGGTCTGCTACTGTGCTTGCATATGCGTATGTTTAACTACATGAAAAAGTATTGGAGCTCATGCTTTCTTAGAAACCAGTGACTTGTTCTTCTGTGGCCATTTTAAAGAATTCCTTTTGTTGGGTCACTTGACATGTTTGTCTGCTGTACTCGTGAGGAAGGAGATTATTGGTACATACATCTGTTAATGGTTCTAAGTGTTCTTAAAACAAATTTTAAACTACTACATTTGTAAAGGTGACAGCTTCCACTGTAGTCAAGCAATTCTTCCTGTTTACATCTATGCATTTAAGTTTACTCTTTCTTGATTAAAAGTCAGAGATATTTTACCCTGGATAAAACATGGAATCCAGTAGCTGTTTAAAAAAAAAAATAAAATAAAATCCTGGCTTTAGCTAGTCCCTGTATTTTACATTCACTGAAAACTATTTAAGGACTAGGAATTTGAAAACACGAGTTCTGTTCTGAGCTTTGCCACTTGGAATTTATGTGGTGATGGGCAGTTGTTTTCACTTTATGCATTTGTGCCCCGTGTTTAAAAAAACAGTGAGTAGGTGCTTATCTTGCAGGTATGTTTTTAGCTTTTCAGTAGAGAGTTTCAGAAGTCTTCTCAGATCTGAACATGAGATGAATAGTAGGAGTCTTTTATTTGGAATAATAAACCACTGGAGGAATCTTCCCCTGTCTTTCCAACTTCCTGAACTGCTCTGAATTCAAGATACACCTCAATTCTGCCTGTGAATTTAAGGAAATAATTGTGGCTGCTGTTCAGCCCAGGATTAACAGATTTTGTTTTTTGTCTCCTAGAAGATACTAGTGGTGGGAGAGGGATGTACTGGAATTTTGTTTGGTACCTCTCTTTCTCATTGATATCTCTGCCTTAAGTAACATTTTCAACATGTGTCTAAGTCACCTTCAGCCTGTTACAGAAAAGGTATTGATAATTTTCAGAATTGGACTAGAAATAAAACTGATATATCTGTTTTTATGTTAATAAACCTGATAGAGTTGACTTTGAGAAAATGACTGACAGCTGGCAGCCCCTTTCTGCCTAAGAAAACAAAAAAGCTGGATGTTCATGCTTCATTGTGTTAACACGCCATATTTTATTTTCTGTATGTAGTTCTGAACTGAACTGCCCATAATCTCTAACATGAAACTGGATCTTAATGATATATGTTATTTCTTTCACAATATTCTGTTTGGATGTATTTTGAAAAGACCTCTGCAAGACTGGATTTCTAGAGAAGACCTACTAATATGGCTCAGAACGAGCTTTACTTCTTTCCTGATCTCTGTCTTGCAGTAAAATTCTAATTTGCTTGATATTTTTCTACTACAAGTGAGTTTCACTGAAACAAGTGAATTTCAAATTTTCTTAGAAGTTTTATATGGAATTCACTTGTAAAGCTTGATGCCTTAAAATTTTGTATTTTAACTTAGAGTTAGTTAAGATCCTTGTATCTTTGTGTTCTTAATTGGAGAACAAAAGTAACTGTCTCACCACTGTGTAGCAGCGGAGGGAATCCTAAAATAGTTTTAGTAGTTTTAGTGGTTTTAACCTTGAATCTCTTATTTTGCTTTTCCTCTCAAAAATATTTATCTTAGTTTTTAGCAGACTTATGTCTTAACTTTCAATTTCTGACAACAGCCTTAATAGCAATTTTTTTCCTCTCCTCACAACACATGCATTTTGTTTACTTCACTGTTACCGATATCGTTGTGAGGCCAGCAGCTTTAAATAAGGTTAGCTTTTGTCTTTTATGTGCACAGCTATAATGACTGCCATTGTTACTGCTTTCTTAAGCCGTGACAACTTGACTTTTTCTTTTTTTTTTTTTAAGTATGTATTTAATAGATTTTACCAATTAGAGTAGACATCTGTTTGGAGATCAGTAGCAATCAAAATCACTTACGAATAAATTGTTGGCTCATGATGCATCTAAAATATTTCTGGAAGTTCAGCTTCTTTTTAGCTGTTGCTAAGAGATAAATTTTCATTGACATGAGGGATGTGAGGACATGTCAGCGTGCTACCAGTTGTTTTATAGGCAGTTAGCTCTGCCGCCTTGCAGATGGTTAGAAAACTCTTGGTAGTGGGTAAATGTGTGCTGATTATCTCATTGAATTAAGGTAACCTTTTGTCGTTCATTGAATTCTACAGACCAGGCACTGAGCAGCTGCTCTACTGTTGAATTCTGAATTTAGTGAACACAAAGATTATGCTAAAGGGTATTTAGTCCTGTTCCAGGTACTGAGCATTGGACCACTGCAAGAATTTTTTTTTTTATTTAGTACTATCTTCAGCGTGTTAGTAATCGAGGCAATCCAATAAGACAGTATATTCAACATTTTGACTAAACTGCATTTTCCAACTTGCTTGTCACCACACGCTCATTGGTATTTTAAAACTTTGGAAGTAGGTCAGAAAGAGAGATTGCGAAGAGATGTTGTTTTTTCCTCCCTCCTACTTCTCTCCCTCTGCCTTTCCTGAAGTGGTGCAAAGGGAAATAAGTCTTGTTTCTACCTGCTTTTTGTATTGCTAGTTTTATTGGGTTGTGTTTTGTTTTAGTGTAGTTTGTTGGGTTTTCTTTTTGGGTTTCTGTGTTGGTTTTTATTTTTTTTTCCTCCCCTGGGAAGTCTGATTTGATTCTAGCTCAGGTGGCAAATATCACTTAAAACTAGTTTTACTTAAAACTAGTTCGTAGTTCATTGATGAGACTTGCCTCAAAACCAGTTTAAGCAATCTGTTGATTATCAAGTTCATAAATACATTTGTTTATTTTGGATTACACTTGTGAGTGTGCACCTCATCTGTTGGGGGGTATATTTAAAGGTCATGTCATGTTAAAGGTCACTGTTGTGTTAAAACTTGCTTGTAAACTTGTTTCCCCATCCTTTTGAAAACAAATTAGTAGTCAGAATTAGGTTTTCAACTAGATTGCTTTTATTAAAGACTATTTTCAAGATTTAAATAAAATACTTAGTTTCTAGAACGATTTTGGTAAGGGACTGGAGAAGAAATTGGAGCATTCCCCAGGTAAAGCTTAAATTATTTGGATTGCAGAAAGTGAAAACACTTCTGGAGTCTTAGACAGTGTTTACAGACTTTGAAAAAACAGTTAAGGTCTTCAGGTCAATAGAGATTTGTCCAAGAAAATTCTATTTTCTAAGGATCTGAAAGGTGTTTGTTTTTTTTGGGAATCATTCTCTTGCTTTGGAAAGACAATGGATAAAATATAACTAGAATAAGCTATTGGTAGAGCAAATATATATAAAGGGGTATATTTGTATACTATGCTGTATAGAAGGGGGTAATATACTCTCTTCTGTAATATTATAATGGATTGAGGATTTAAGGGATCTTTTAGAGAGCCACTTTCTCAAGGCATTATGGTCCTCTGAGCGAGATTTAGAAATAGATTAGAAGTAACTGTGTTTTGTGTTACAGTACCTCTTCCAGGGTAAGAGGTAAAGAGAAGAGGGCTAAGAATTTTAAGGGTCACTGTCTAATGCACCTTACAGGAGAATATGTTTCTGAGATCCAGTTTAGGTTCATCTTCCCTGCTCTGTTTAAGTGTAACTTTGACTTCATTCTTGAAAGTGTGAAGAGTTTATTTTTATTTTTTATCAAGTATATAATGTTTTAATGGGTTCTTATGTTTCCTCCCAACCTCCGAATCTTATGTACTGACTAGACTTCTGTCAGTAAATAATTGCCCATCTTCCATGCAGCTTCAACAAATATGGTTGGGTTGATTATGTTAAAACTACGTTGTTCAAAAACTAGAAAGTCTATTTTGATATTCGGATTATAATGAAAAAGCTGATCAAAAATCAGTATTTGAAGTATAGAATTTAGAAATGAATATTTTTAATTTGAATGAATTTTGTTACATAAAACTATAGTAAGGTGGGCATATGATATTCTGAAGAAATCTTTGCAGTCAAATGATACATTTTTGAAATCATGGGAAAAAGGAAGTGACTTCATATTTGTTTGATTAACCCAATATATTTTTGCCCTAATAATTGAATTGGTTTACATTTCTGAATACAGTGTTAACACTTAGGTGGAATACATTCTATTATAAATCTCTGAATTAGCTTCTCAGACTGAAGAAATCACTCTTCTTTTATACCTTGTGGATTTTTTTATAGAATTTTTTTTTTTCCCCCCTCTCCTCCTAGTTTATTGAAATGCTGACATCCAGTACATTTCCAAGAATTCCCCTCCACTTCTGTTAAGTATCTAACAGGTTTCTTTTGTGTCCTGGTTCATGTTTTGAAATTTAATCATGTTCATAGCGTATAAAAATATGTGATATGTCATAGAGAAATAGCTTTAAAAAATGGTCTGCTTAGCATCTGGGTGATTGCCCTGATGTTAAAACTTACTATTGCATAATAGTATACATGAAAATAAAATCTTTTATCTTTTAGTAACCTTTCCTAGAATATATTGGGTGACTAAGGTAATCTGATTATTAATGTTTTCTTCAGGCAAAACAAAATATAATAGCTTATGCTGTGGTATCTTTCAGTTGTGAGGGACTGTGGCCTCATTGAAGACAAGTATGAAGATACGCAGGCTTCATGACAACTTCAGAAGTACCAGCTTCTAGTATCAGAGTTGAAAATGACAGTTTATGGCACAGTTTAGTTACAGCACTGTTGTTTCTTGGTAGTGCTATAATGTGGCCCAAAGTAGCACAGGTAGGCATTGCGCACACTTGTTACAACTTGGGAAGTTTCACTTGGTTGTGTCATCTAGCAGTCCCATTCGCTTAAAGTTCTGTAGTAAAGGGTGCTTGCTTTTGGGTAGCTTTTTAATAAAATATTGTGAAATGCTACAGCTGGAGGGAAGAAAAAAAAAGACTGCTTAATATTAAATTTAAACAGTTTTCTGGGAAGGAGCTTCACCAGGAGGAGGTACTAAAGGGAATACTGTATGTTACCTTATTATATCACTCTTCATTGAAAACAGGCTGTTAGATTATAAAGCCAGTAAGAGAGGGTAATTAAATTCTTAATTGGGGCTGATATTAGCAGAGGTACAATGACAAATGTTTTGATACAAGCAAAACAGCAACAGGAAAGCATGACTTAAAACTACATTTCAAACAGCAGCTGTTGCTTGTAAAGAGCTATATGGATGTGTGTTTCTTCTCCTGTAGTCTGTTGGTATGTTGACTTTTATGTAGAAGAAAAAATACCAGTTTTGCTAAGAGTTTTTAAAGTAGTTCTACAAGAAAGTGATGTTTATATTTTATTTGCAGTTTGTATTCACAAAACAGTAAATACTTAGTCTACAAAAATATTTTTCGTGGTAGATCTATTGAATTCCATCACAAGTCTATTTGATACAGCTTATACTTGCTTGTCAGCACTTATTCCCTCTGTGATTATTACCACAGGAGACAGATTTGCTATTTATGCTATATGCCTGGCTTTCTGTTTCCTAGGTTTGGTGTTCCAAGCACTTCTTAGTCTTTTCTAAGAGCAGCATGATCTAGAACAGATAACCCACTTAGCGAAAGCGATAGCAGAACAGAGGGTTTTTTTTTGTTTGTTTGTTTTTAAACATTGCTTCTTATGGTGACAGTAGAAATGCATTGAAGATTTGTGTTTGTTGTTTAGCCTCATCAGTGTAAAGCTTGAGGGAAAAGCTATAGTAAGTACTTGATTAGCAGCTTCCACGGAGGTGTACTAAGAAGTGTCCTGTTATGAAAGTGGGAGGCAGTAACATATAATCTATATAAAACCTGTTCACACTATGTACAATTCAGCTAAATCTCAGGGTTTTTTTTTCTCAAATTACCAGTTTGTATTCCGACTCTATACTTCTGAGATGCTATCAGATCAGTGAAAACAGTATACTGTGAGTTTTTTGTTACTTTTGTAGTCACTTGGAATGCTTCTCCAGAGTGCTAATTAGGAAGTCAGTACTACAAATATCACAAGTGATAGATGAGGCCCAAATATTGTGTCCAGATGGACAGACTTCATTCTTTCTCTTTTACATTTGTGTCTACTTCAGAAACTTCAAGCTAAGTAGCGTTTACTGCTTTGTACAGCCGTTCCTGAACTTTTCTCAGGCGGGGACCTTAACTGATAAGATCTTAACATGGGTTTTGTGGTTTCACTGCTTATAATTAGGGGAAGGAAAAAGCCAGCTATGATGTGAGTTTACCATTGTGGTGTAGGACACAGTAGAGTTCATGCTGTTTCCTGTCATGTCATAGTCTTTATTAGGTTCTTTTGTAGAGTTAAATATTTTAATATTTAGCTTAAAAAAAATTTGGGGAAATGGGAAACATACATGGTAAGTGTTGGACTGTTCATCTGCTGAAGGAGGGGAAAATACTCTTTCTCACCTTTCTCTTTCACTGGCACTAGCTTCTCCTACTCACCTACGTGCCTTCCACCATCACCTCACACAGCTTAAAAAAAAAATAAATAGCTGACTTGAGGCCCTGACTACAATGTATGTATTTCTTGACTAGAGTAGAACTGGCTAGAAAATGCAGGCTTAAGGCAGTGCTTAAGTTTCCAAATCCGTGGGAAGGGACTGACGAGTCCTGTCTATGGGATGTTGTGCTGCAGGGTCTGCAGTGGTAGTGGCACAGGTGAAGCTTTAGAATCAGGCTGCCTTGTGTGTTAGCTCAAGAGCTCAAGCTTTTATAGCTGGATTAAAATAATCTTTCTTTGATCGTGAGTTATAACACTGGATTAAATTGTGACTAAGTTAAATAGATAATCCATTAGAGTAGAATCAAAAGACCAAATGAATGCAGTGAAGATGTGTTTTTTAGAGCCTAATGCTTAATTATTCTGACTTGGGAGAAGATTCTGTCTTGAGAGGTATCATGCAGATGTTTTATTTGAGGATGGAAAGGCTTTTAACTAAATTATAGCAGAGAACAGTTCTGCACACAAATAAAAAAAGATGGATTTTTTTTAATGAACATTACTCAGAATTGAATAGCCTGATTTATCCTGCAGAAGCACTTCTGTAGTACTGTAGGTTTTTTTCTGTTTAACATCTGAAATAATTTACGTGATTTAAGGAGATCCTAACTCTTCTCCAGGACATAACAAGTTATAAAGTAATGTTTCCTTATAGAGGACAAAGCTGTTATCCTCAACTTTATCCATATATGATTTTAACAAATGTAAGTTGGTAACTAACTTGGAATTTGTTTTGTGGTCACTGGTTAGAGGAATCTGAAGACTAGCTTTACTAGCTGCCTTATCCATGTCTAAAGAATACATTTCTCTTAAGGTTGTCATGTTTGAATTTATGTCTTGAACACAAATATTCAGATCTTTTTAATAGAGTACTAAAAACTTCCTGTTTTGTGTCTAACATTCTACCACAAAGGTCAGTTTTTCCTCAAAAGTTAGACCATACTTGAAATTGTAATGCCATATAACTAAAATACTATCCTTTTGCTGTAAGGCTTGCTGCTGGTTTCCTTTTTTATTTGTAGCAGATTAACACAAATATAATGTCATAATTGATACGTTGATAAATGATTTAATCATTTATGTTAAATGAGAAAACATTACGCCAGAAGAAAAGCATGCTGTGCTACAGAGCTCAGTTATACTGCTATGCTATTATATCATGTGGCCATCCTGTAGAATTGGGTGAGGTGTTTGCCTTGATTTTGAAGACTTCCTGAATTTGATCAGTACAGATTTTTATGTGCAAGATCCATAGGAACCTTAAGTATCGTCATTCTTTTATGGGTGAAAACCTGAAGTATCTTTAACGGTGTAAAACAGGAATGCCAAATCAAAACTTAAGTGCCGTGTACAGGTTTTGAGGCGGAATCTTCCTTCTCTCTTTTCCCTTTCCTCGTGGATTAGATAGCTTCATTTGAATGATGCTACAGACAATGCAACCATACCAGCAGATGGTGGAGACACCTCACCTGGCTGTGAGAGTTGACAAGTGACATGTTAGAAAGGCAACAACTAAAAGGCAGTGTCTTTTGCCTTCTAACAGGAGCAGCTTTGTTGCTCTTTGTTGTATTTTTTTGTTTTGTTCCTAGTAATACAAAATAAAATACTTTAAATGGTCTGAAATCCCAAGCCATCATGAAATATGCCTGATGTGAAACCAGTATTAACAAAACCCTAAAAGTCCATAACAAAAAGCTTTATGAAAAAGCTGCTATAAAATAAAGGGTAGAAGTGAGGAGGGGGGAAATACTAGTGTCCTATGAAAGTTGTCTTCTGTGCATATGCACGGCAGTATACAAACTGTTAGATTTTGGAAAGCATGCTTTCCTAATTGGTTTTTGCTTTGTAGGGAGACAGGATACTGTACAGTACAGTTGCAGACTGTTGAATGCTGTCTTTCTTTTCTACTACTTTCTCCTTTGCTTCATTGAAAACTTTTCCTGACATCTGTTGAGGGCCAATAAGAGGGCGCTTCTTGGCTTTCAGACTTGCAGACCTTTTATGCTAAACAAGATACAGGTATTTTCTCAGATATTCTTGTTCTTGGAAATAAAGGTTTTGTAGAAGTAGATGAAATCCTAGTATTTCTCATGGCTATTTGCAATTAAATACTTACTGATTCATCCATTGTCTTCCATGTCTACACTACAGGGGGTTGCCATTTCAAGCTGTTTGGGCAGAAGAAATCTGAGAACATGCATTCTAGGTTTTCCCAGAAGGATTTAGGAGAATTTAACACGTTGGTCACTAATTGAGATTTGAGTCAGCTAGGACACTTCCTGCTCCTGCTTCCTTTTGGTCCAGGAGGATATCTGGCATGGCTGGACCTGCAGAACTTCTATCTGCACGTCGCATTCGCTGCTGTAATCAGAAGTAAATGTATTAATTTCTAGTAGCAGAGGTAAATGAATCTTGAGCTGCTTTTCAGTCTCTAAGTAATGAGTCTAATCTATTGCAGTAAAAGCTCTACCAGTCAATGAGTGTGGTACTTTAAGTAATTCTGTGGTTTAAATCTAATTACTGTACAGTGCTTTTTAAATCAAAGTTTTGCTGGCTGCAGGGTAAAGCATCTTAAGCCTTGTCAAACTTAAACTGTACATTATGTGGAATTATTTTAAGAGTGATAACTATGATCCTGTCTTGTGCAATGTGTTCTGTATTTACAAGAGAAGAATTGCAGCTGTTGAAGTTGGTCAGTTACATAGGAAATAATGGGATCGACTGTATTGAGATGCCAGAAAATAATTGCGTGTGTAAATGAGAGCCAGACTCATTAGTCTGTGACATCATACAATGAATGCAAGGTTTTAATGATAAACTAGGTACTAATTATGAAGCTTTTTCTATGCTACAAATGAGCTAATTTATAAACTGCCAGCACCTGAAGAAGGAAGTCTCTTAGGGCCAGAGACTTGTGTATTATAACATATTTATTGGTTTGATAAAAGCTGTATTGCATTATCTGTCCCATTTAACCAGGAAGTATTTTTCTTATAATTTAACTGTAAATCTCAAGAGGAGAAAACTGTAGGAGTATGATCTTACATTCTAATACTGCTTAGCAGTAGTGATTCAGGAATTGATGCAAATAACTGTTTTAGCTTCTAGGGAAGAGATTTTTTTTCTTCTGAGAAGTGATTTCTATGTGCCTTGGGGTACTCTATTTTTACACATATCTTATACAAGTATACATTTGTGTATGAATATATATATATATAAAGGTTTTATTTGCATCACCCTCATTTATACAGTGATTTACCAACCTTTTCATCTCGTGAAGACTGACAGATTTTGATTTTAAAAATAGAAAAATAGGGTGCAAGATTCCGTGAGGATGAAGGGAAAAAACAGAAGACTGCAGGGAATGAAAGGTGAAAGAAGAAAATACTCTGTGTAATGTTAATTTTGTAATGGTGGCATTTATCGTTGAGAGCAACTTCCTTTCTACAGGTACTGGCAGCCATTCAGCAGTGTTGATGTTTTTCACTTGTCTTTTCAAGTTAGTTGAGTCACTTGGTGATAGCTGCAGCCAGCTACAGATGCTTGAGCCAAAAGATGCAGGGTTACTGTAACAAATGGCATGGCACCATGTTCTACTACAATAAACCAGGCTTTTATTACTGACATGCTGTTTGATAGCCTTCTGAAAACACTCACAAAATTGTCCTGGAACGTGTAGTGTCAGTGTATTCTTTACCTGTGAGATTATTTTATGAGAAAGTTATGTGAGGGGTGGGAGAAACTCAGTAAGACAGCAATTCAGGTGATTATGGATTCTTCTTTTTGTCATAAAAATTTAAGGAATGGTCTTTGCACTATCACGCTTCCTCAGTGCTCGTTTATGGAATAAGTGGTAGTCACCTGAACATCACTTAAAATAACCCTGTTATGATGTCTGTTTTTGGAGGTGGGCAAGGATTTCTAGGTACTTTAATCCCAATTCAGAACCCAGAGCCACAAAAGTGTACCAGACTAAGCTTTATGGAAAGTTAAAGATTATGAGGAAGACTGACTAGTTATGTCCTTTCCTCCTTTTGGTCTAGTATTAATAATTTGTGAAGTTACATGTTTACCTGGAACACCTTAAGTATTCTGCTGGTTAAAGTGATAGAGAATTAGCTGATGCTTTGTGGGTGTTCTGAGAACTTTCAGAGTTGTCATTGTGTCAGTGCCTACCTTTGGTGCTTAACTGAAATCTTTAGATAACATGTAAAGATCATAAATGACCAGCTCTGATTATCAGTCTACCAACTGTTGCTTTTTTCCCACCTTCAAATTTATTTTTTGCAATAAAGCTTTGCATTTACTGAACTTTCCCTGTTGAAAAATTAAGCCTTGAGATATTTTTATATTTCTTGCAGAGCTGGTCCTTGTTTTTCTGGTCCATCTAAAGGGCCTTAATTTCCAAACTTAATCTGCTGCCAGAAGACTTTCTTCTGCCATCCTAGCTAGTTGGCAGCCAGCCTTCATCACGTGTCTTCTGTGTCCCATGTTCATAAGAATCAGAAATCTACATTCTCCATAGGTAGTGCTGTTGCCACTGACATGCAAATGGCATGGAGGAGCTACCTTCCTATTCCAGTTACTCCTGCAAGAGGTGGGGGAGTAAGGCTGGAAGGTGGTGTCTCTGCCTTCAGGCTGTAAAGGAGCAGTTTGCCGTTGTGTAGAATGCTTTTCAGACTATTCCTGATGAAAACCATGCTATAAAGCTGCAAGGATCAGGATGTACTTTTGAGAGGATTCTGCCCACTGGCATGTTTTCTAGCACATCTCTCTGTTACTTGTGGTGTCCTGTATTTTGTCATGCAGAGTAGTTTCATTGCCTGCATGTAGTAGTACCTGGGACTGGTTTGGAAGCAGCACTTTGGAAGCAGCACGACTGAATAGCTTTGGATGGTGGTAGTTGTTTGTTTTGAAGAATGGGAAAACCTTTTCATAAGGGCTCAAGGTGGGTGGGGATTTTTGCTTGTTCTAATTGCTAAGAATACTGTTGTATTTCATGCTAGGTTATCCCTCTCTTCCTTCCAACCCCAATCTAACATGTGACTGCTATTTACAACTCGGTTGTGATGCAAGTATTGCACTGTATCTCATAGTAAGGCCTGATGGGTGCATGTTTCTGTTTCCAAAAGAGAGGACACGGAGACATAAACTATGCATAGTGAAAAAGCAGAGGGGATGGGGCAGGACACATCATTGTCTTGGGAAGATAAAAACTTTTTAACTTCTCCACATCTTGAAATCACATCAAAGATTTATTCTTTCTGAAGTAGATGATTTGTGTGCACTTTGAGAAAACATGAATCATCACTAGGTATATCAGTTTACCCGTATAACATAGGATTTTGCTTGAGTGCCTACCTGAGAGCAGGCAGTCCCTTTGCATAAAGTGTACTGCCTGTCATGTCTCTTAACTAGAACAGAGTAGAAAGGTAAATGTGTGTGGAAGTGATTAACGTTATGCTCTTGAGTTACTGCACATGTCTTTAAGCACATTTTTAGTGTAACTATCTCTGGTTTGCCAGAGGTTTTCATACTGCATTATGCAGGCATCAGGGCTCATGTGATAATATACAGTGACCATCGTGCCCTGTCCTGGGAGAGACTGGGGTAAAAACTTTGAGCTGGAGACATGCCCAGACTGCTGAACTGTTTAGTGTGTCCTGGCAGCTACATATGGAGCTGTGATTGCTGCCACCTTTTGCAGAGTTGCTGCTGCTTTTGAATTCACATAGAGAGGAGCGGTCGTATAGTTCCCTTAGCTGTATCTGTCACTTCCGTGCAGTGAGGTGACTCTGCACAAGTTTTCCCAGCCCATGGATGTGATGTCTCCCAAACTAGCTTTGCGCAAGCCACCTGTTGCTGCTCTTGATTTCCAAGCTGACCAAGTCTGGGAGCCACAATGCTAAACCACAGTTGTGTTAGAAAAGTTAAACATAACTCTTAAAACAGGAAGCTGGGAGGTTGTCAGAATAGCCTGGGCTTCAAGACACTTTATTTTGGTGGTCTTCGTGCTATTTGTCAATGTAAGTTTCTGTGATCAGTAAGAAAACAGTATCTCTGTGCCTCAAGAAAATTTACTGAAAGCAAATAGATCATTAATGTTGGCTTTTGCTCAGATCAAATGTAAATGCCTTTATTGTATTATGTATTAATGGTCTTGGTTTGTTTGGGTTACTTTATAATGCGCAATTGTTTTAAAGGAAATGAATCTTTTTTGACTTTGTTCAAATACACCAAGCTTAATGAAAGGCAGTTTGAACTGGATCTGGTTTAATGAGGCCTGCTTCTATCAAATTTACTGCTTTAAACCCAACTACAAATAAAGTGAATTAAAGACCAAATTATTTCAATATAGATGTGCATTGAGCCAGAGTGTTATAATGATTAATTTCCTCAAGTGTTTAATTCCCAGTAGGTTTTTATGTCAATAGCCAAAAAGGAATTTATTGACTTTACATTAAGCATAGTTTGGTTTAGTTGATTATATTATTCAAGTGTGAATTAGTGGGTGGTAGAAGACTGTGTTGTATTGGAATTTTATTTTGTCTTAAGCAAATTGTCTCATGCCTTATTAAGTACCAGTGCTTAAAATGTATAGTTCTGACTCTTGGAATAGATGCTAGGGCATTCAGAAGTGTTTTTAGTGTGTTTCTCCTATTCATTATGTAAGAACATCTGTATGCAAGCAGTGTTTTCTCCTTACCCTGCCCTAAGAGAGTACTGTTAAGACTGCATAGTAAGTTTGAATGTTTTGTGGCAAATTCACTAGTTTTTTTAAATTATTATTATTTTACATGATCTTTAGGTTCACTTTCAGAGTATAAAAATTTACAGAGCATTTTCTCATCTGGTATAAGCATAGTTTAGATGCAAAGCGCTTCCCATTGCTTCCTTTCTAAGTCCCGTCTTACATCTGTTGGTCTAAATAGATGACTTTCATTTGTCTCTGTGCATTTTATGGGTTGCAGTCAGGAAACATGATTTGACTAATGTCTCCTGTCTCATGCAAAGATAATGCTAGAGGAGTATCTATTTTTTTGGCTGTGTTTTAAAGGCCAGCATATGCCATGTGGAGTATTTAATACAGTGTATGTGTCATTGTCAAAGAAGTTGTATCCTCAAATGCATTCTCTTCTCCCCTACCCTAAGGTGGCATCAGAGTATCATTAGAAATGATAGGTGTTGAAATAGACGATCCTGATAGACCTTTTAATGTTTCAATTAAAAATTGTGCTGTGCAAATTAAAAAAAAAAAAGTAATAAAAAGAGCAGATTTCTAGTTGGACATGACAGCCCTCCAGTTTGAAAAGTAATTACTGTTGGATCAAACTTTCTGTTCTATGTCTGTTATCAAGTTATCTATCAAAGAAAATGAGATGAGTGATTAGAAGGTTCTGATCAAAGGCAACTGATTTAGCTTCACTGGAGGCTCCCATCTTTTAATTTAAAATGTATCTATGTCTAACTGATTACCTCTCACATTTATAAAGAAATATTGACATCCTGCTAAAGTATGCAATGACCTCACTTCTAGCTGAGTTGTGTAGGTTTCACTGCAGGCACTCTGAAAGCATTGATATTCCTGTAACCTTTTGAGGCAAGATATGTGTTTAGTGTATTAATGAGCTGGTTGAAGTGATGTACAGTAATTTCATCCTTGGGTAAAAACAGATGTGAAAGATTCCGTTTTAATATTTAATCAAGCTCAAAGCCTCTGTTGGCTTGTTTAAGTTGACCTGACAGCATTATACCTGGAAACACTTTGAATTAAACCCTGAGTGCTTGACCTTGTTCAAACAGTTGTAATTTAATAAGGCTGCTGTCTTTGTGGAGATAGTGCGCCTAATGGGTAAATCCTTTCTTGGCCAGGATTGCTTTTTATTGCAGTGGAAAAACTTCCTATCTGCTTTTAAAAAGATTTTAATCAGATGAAGTAATAAAAATGAAATAAATACCAAAAGAAGTTTTGTATGAGAGTTGCTAGTCCTAGATTATAATTAAAGACGGGATTCCAGAAGATACCTACTTTCTTCACATGTCTTCCAGCATTCTCTCGTGACAGGTCCCTGGCAATCACTATACTGTAGCTTATCTCTTGCCAGAAATTTTCTTAGGGTTAGGAAGCTGTTTCTCAAGTGGTATATGTTGTTTTAGCCTCAGTAAAGTCAGTAGAGCTTGTATCTATTTAAGGCAAAGGAAATGCTTAATTTTTTTTTCCTCACTTGTGCCTGCAAAAATGTTTCTAAACTGGCATGTTTCCCAAAGTAATGGGACCCAGGAAACAAGTGCTTGAATGCTTGTGAACAAGTGTCATTCTATTAGTTAAACTTTGGTGAAAAGAGGGGGGGTAGAAGAAAGATAACTGGTGAGCATCAGAGTAGGTTTCAGCGTGGTATCTGGGGTCTAAACGAAGCAGGCTATGTAATATTGAGAGACAGGTCCTGAGACAGAGGAGTTCCATCTTTGTTCTGCTAAATATGATTTGCATATGCTGAAAATATGGTTGTTTTCTCTGGTCTCATTTTTCCAAATGAATTGGACCTATATGTCACTTCAAATTCTACAGCAACATTTAGGTCAAACATGGAGAAATACTCTGTAGTGTGCATTTACGTGGATTTCCTCACCCCCCATGTTTTCTGCTTGGCTTAGGCTTCTATGGAGTTTCGTTTGTTTTGTTTTGTTTTTAAGGTATACCTAATAATATTCTCAAATCACTTACACAAATATTTATTTTTATTTTTTTTATGGGCAGTCGAGTAAAACTAGAGTCAGATTATAGGCATAGGTTGAGCATTACCTAGAAGCTTAAGGTTTGGATAGAGAAGAAAGAATAGGAGAGAAATGACAAGGAACTGGCAGTTAACAAGAAAAATGGAAGAAGTTGAAGTACAGAAATTTAGATGGTTACATCATCAGGATCTATATCTTTCTAATTCTGTGTGTATATACAAAGGCTCAATAAAACTGTGTCAGACTTCTTAAAGAGTGACTGGGCAGAACTGTGCTTCTGTTAAAATTTGCCATCAGATCTGCTATTTGACAGTTTAACTGTCTTGCTTCCCTAGGTTAAGCATGTGTCTTAGTAATTCTAGAGGCTGCATAGTTTAAATAACAATAGTAAAATCAGAATTCATTTGAAATAATTTTCATTCTGAAATATAGCCACACTTAATTATGCTACAGTGTTGTTATGAAACATCATATGGTTGTTGCCAGAGTATTAATATAGTTTGAAAGTACATACTGGCAAGGGCTCCATATACTCATAGAAAGCTACCACATGTTGTAACAAATGTGCCTCACAATGCCAAACAGAATAATCATTCATTAAAATCCCTTTCTCTCACTCTAGCAAAACGTGACTTTTATTCTCAAGTTCAGTGAGATAATTTCAGTTTTAATGTAATGGAATTTACATTGATAAAGGACATTACGTTACAGCTTTCTTTGTATTCGTAGGATGCAGTTGATAAACATGATACATATGGATGCATGCATTCAAGACTTGTTCTAGATGCATTTTAGACCAGTTATCTTTCTTCTACCCCCTTCTTTTCACCAAAGTTCAACTAATAGAATGTCACTTGTTCACAAGCATGTTCTAGAATCAAGCAATGCATCAGGATAGGCTTGACCATGCATTATAAAGAATTACGCTAGTACTGACTGACTGCCTCAGAGTGGATCCAGCACATTGTGATTTTTTTTTTTTTTCAGTCGTCACTTTTTTCAAAGGCATTAAAAGGAAATAACTAACTGTTCAGAGTTCTGCTAAACCTCACTGAAGCATAGCTTGTTGTGGGTGGTCTTTGACTTATGTGGGTGAAGAAAGGAAAACAAATGTAAAATAAGTGTTTTCGTCTTATAGTTGCTTACTTTATTAACACCTTGTGTTTTGGGATTTTAACTGCTTTTGTGGTTTGAGAACTTGATAATGATTTGTCAGAGTTTGCTTCTCTGATCTGTAACTGCAGTTGTTTTGTGCAGTAGCCTGCTGCTTCTAAAGCTTGTATTTCTACTAAAACTCTAGCATGACTGTAAGGACATCAGTGATAGGAAGTGGCTGTCAAGTCTCCGTTAGTATTGGGAACCCCTGGCAAGACTTTGGCTTCAGTTTCAGTCTGTGTTTTTGTAGATCTTCTTCAGATTCTGCTTGGCTGTTGAAATGTTAGCTGACAGCATTTTGGCAGTTTATTGTTGTTTGAGTTTACCCTAGAAGGCTGATGACCGGTTGCTTTTCACCTCTAGGTAACTTTTTGAAATATGGTTCAGGCCCTTTACTATGGGAGGTTATCTTGGCTACTTGCAGGCTTATGTAAATGACAGGGAGTCTCAGTCCAGTTCTTCGTGAACAAGTGTTCATTTTAGACTTCATCAGGGTAATTTCATGGTCTTGCAAGTTTCAGCAGAGTCTGGGCTATTGAATTCCTGTAGCATAGGAAATACGTGAAGGTGTTGCCCTCTAACACAATCATCCCTGTTTTGATTTTTTTTTTTTTTAGAATGTGTCTGAAGCCATCTGATAAACACATTTGAGGAAATTTCATGGGCTGTACTTGTTTTACAGGCTAAAAATATGCCGTCCTTTTCCCAGGGCTGTTACAGCATGATACCACAGCAAGCTGGCAGGTTTCTTCAGTTGTCTCACTTTCTTGGTAGGACCTTGCAGGTGGCTGCCTGTTAATTGCTGCTTGACTTATGGGGACAAGTGTGGCTGCTGCTTAGACCCAAGACATAGAGGTAGGATGCACTTTTGGCAGATGTGTTCTGTAACAATTCATTTTGCTAATAGAAGGAGAGAGGCTTGAATTGAGGCTTGCTTGATTTGGATGCGATTGAACCACCACCCTGCTTTGCCCAATCCCAAACCAACAGAAGAGATTAGTCTCAAGATCTAATTTATCTTTTTTTTTTAAATGAAAGTCTTAGGAGGTTTTAGACTAATTATTAACTAGTTATTTTTTGAATATAACAAAAAGGGGAACGCAGGGTTCATTCTCTCAAAACAGGCTCATAATTTATGAAGATGCAATGCTGTTCAAGGCACTAAATGTTTCCTTGGAAGTTAAGTGTGTGAGCTGATTGGGTTCCTGTGAAGGTCCAAGATGCTTCCAGGCCACATCTTTACATGCTTTTGCAGTATATGAATGCTGCTGTTAGCAAGAATGTTCACTATGTACTTCCTTTATCCTGTGGTTATTAAAAGCTAGATTAACTACATTTAAAAATTGACAGCTTGCCAATTCTTGGTATAGCTGGACCTGAGGAGAAGGTGTCCCAAGTTTTGACTTGTGTAAGATTGTTTTAAAATGCAGCCCAGTAAAACTATGCAGGAAAAAAAACCAACAGTTCCAGTGTTGTTGCAGATTGACGGGTTTTGTTTGAATGGGAAGTTTCTAGTTTCTATGCATCTTTCAACAGTGCTAGTTTCTTCTGAAGTATATCCAAGATGGATATATACTGCTGGAATCAGTAGAGATGCTTAAGGTGAGGCTGGCCCAATGTACAGGAGAAGAAAAGGTATGGGAGCTAAAATTTCTGTGAGAGGGGAAAAAACATTTGACAAGGTTACCTGCTTGCTGGTTTACTTTCTGCTTTCCTACATTTATTAAAAAAAAAAAAAGTTGCAGTTACACTGCAACTGCAGTCAGTGTCAGTCAGATGTATTTTACCCATTTTCCCTCAGTAAAGTTTAATTTAATGACCAGTTTCCAACAGATAGCTTGTACTCAACCAAAAGTGACAAGTAAGTTCTATGGAAGTTAAGAGTGGCAAGGAGATGCCTTTGGAAGCATTATTGCTGAAGGAAAGGGAGGGACAGCTCTATCTATGTCTTTGGTGATATTTCAGATAATGGTGGAGGTGGTAGTCAGCTAAACAATTCATATGTGATGCTGGATTAGATGTGGCGTATGTTCCCTCTTGGTAAACTGGACACCCATGGTAAATAGAGAGGAGGAATATTGAGGATGTGAGTGTGAGCATGAGTGATATACTTTGAGAATTTGGAGATGAGGAGATAGTGAAGGAAATACAAGATACATAATCCAGTGAGAAACCGAATTTCACTAGATGTGTTGTTCTGGGAAATGAACTGTTCATAAAGGTCCAGGATTCTAGGATAAGCTAACTTTGTTATTGTGAAAGTAAATACTTTGAAAATCTCATGGGTTTAAGGGATATTTCATAGCCTGAAATAAAAAGGGAAGTCTGCGAGTGTTTTTCTGCTTTTATAGCAACAGATGCAGATTTCTTCATCTTGTTTAAACAAAGGATCTGCGTATTCTGTCCCTTAGCATAGGCTGTGGAATTAGCCAGCTAGGATAGCCAGACACAGTGAGGAAAAACTTCCATTTCTTTTGTGTGTCTCTGCCCTTTCTGTCCTCTTCTCTCCCATCCTGTTCCCATGACACAAAATTGGTTTCAAGAAAGAAATTTTCCATTTGTGTACCTTAATGGAAGATGCAACAAAGCTAGGAACTGCTTAATTTTATTTAATAAGATGATCCAGGAGTCAGATGTAAGCTTTTCTTTTTTTTTTTTTTTTTTTATTTTGCTACTGACAGACTGAACACAAAGTAGGCAGTACAGTGAGTGGATTTTGCTTTGGTTACACTGTTTGGCATGTATTCTTAAGAGATTACCCCTGGAATCTCTTGTATATACAACTCCCCCCATCCTTTTAGAACTTGTGTAATATAAGTCCAAAACTTGATTCCTGTCTCAAAAGTATACAGTGGTATTTTTGATGTGCAGAGCTCTTCAGAAGTTGGAGAGCTGTGAAAAGAGCAGTATGCTTTCCAGTGGTTGGAGTGAAAAATTTGAAAACTTATTTACGTAGTACTGGTTAGTGAAATGCACTTGAATTTTATTTGTTGTAAGTGTCTCCATTTGCTTTGCCTTCCTGAAAAATAAATACATGCATATGTAATTAAAAGAGGAATCGTACTAGGTTAGTTTCCTCAGTAGGAGGTACAAATAATTTCACAACTTGTTAGTCATGACTACAGCTTTATTTTCTGAAGGTGCAAGCAATTAGCTGTGTTGATTTAGCTGTATACTTGGTATCAATACCCTGCACTGTGCCTACAGAGTGATCAGTGTCACATTGAGTGCTGCATGGGAGGATCTATCTAACATGGTTCTGTAACACCAAGCCCAGGGGGGACTAGCAGCATGAGCAGCAGTTTGCTTTTGACAGCAGAATGTCCTTGTTGCTATTGATTGGGTTGTTCAGTGAAGTGAAAAAACATTGATCCAGCTTTAAACTGGTAGTTATATGATAATCCTGGAGATGAATGAGTATCAAGTGAAGTATTGCTGGGGGGAGGGGGCATGGGGGGAATTCAATGCTTTTTTGTGTAGCTAATAATAGGCTAATGATACTTTAAAAATAGATGTTTTATTATATAGATCTGCACTAAATTAAATGCAACTAATAAATATGAAACAGATCTTTCTGCACAACAGATGTAAATAGTGGTTAAAGGACATATGTCTCCTCTCTCTAATCCCCCAAATAGTGTCTCTCTAGTCTGGGGTACTGTAAGTAATGCTGATATCTTCACTGGTGATGGAGGGTGGGGAATTACTCTTCCAGTGTTTTTGTGTCTGGTGGTTATGTTGGGCACTGAGCTGCTCTGAAACAACATATGTGTTTTGCAGCCACTGTCAGTTAATTCATGTTTAAGTCTCATCTCCCTGTCCCAATCTCATCCCCCCTGTTACATCTGAAGCTTTTTCTTTGTAAAGCTTTTTTCTTTTTTTTTTTATTTTTACTTTTTTCCCCGAGATGAAGAATCCTTGGGATATTGGGGCATTGAATATTAACTTTGAGCTGACCCTTCCAATATTTGATCTCCTGACTTTCAGATATTAGGCTAAAATGGATGAATGAGGTGGCATTGCTGGTGTTAATATTTTCTGGGATTTGAGTCTGCTTTGACTTTTGCACTCTAGTCTTTTTCTTTGGGGTGGATGCTTCTTACGCAGCTCACTTAAGGAATGGGACAGGCATCTTGAATGTGGGATGGGAGGACCCTCTTCCCCAGTCGGTATTTGATAAATGTCAGTTAAGGGGAGGATTAAATGTCACTGTTTTATTGCTTAGCCTGTGTTTTGGTGAGTGGCTGGACCTCTGTGTTCCTGGCTACCAGAGTGTTGCTGGTGCTTGTTCACCCTTGGATCCAATCTGATTTAGCTTTGAGGGGTGACAGCATTTCAAAAGGCTGTGCTTGCAACACTATGCTCTTGACTCCTAGTTACCACTGCAGCTCACTGGTTTATAGGGTAGTGGTATTAGGTGGTAGGATTAAGGGGCTTTCTTATTGTTGCACTGTGTACTTGTTTTCTACCTCCATAAAGCTACAGTTCCATGCACTTCTGTAAAACCAGCATGGAAAGATCCACGTGGAGATCTTAATTTCTTTGTTCGGTGTGGTCCACAGAGCCTTGTCCAAATAAATGTGCCAACTGTAATTTACACTATGAAATCATATTGGCAGAACAGACTGCAGGTCAGACTTTCAGAAATCCATCCTCCTTCCCTGTCTGCTTCTGCCTTTCCCATCCCCCTAAAAGATTAGTCTCTGAAGTGCTTGAATTGTCTGTGTGCATGAGCTTTAGAGATAGTGAAGTAATTTTGAAGAAAACCGATCTATGATGGGCTGCTTTATAAAAGAAAACACAACAAGTCTGAACTCTCTTCTACAAGAATGTTGTGGTCTTGGATTTTCAGCGCTGTAACTTACTTTGAGCAGGTCATGTTAGATAAATCTACACAACTGATGAATCCTTTGTCCCAACTTGTATCCAGTTTCTTCAGAAATTTAAATGGTCCTTAGTGCAGGAGATCCAATAGCTATTACAGTGCAACTGAAGAGAAGCTGTCACAATACTCAATGCACAAGGTAAAAGTTGGGGAAGAGGTTTTTGATCTGACCAGTTGAAAATGGTTTGATTATGGTCTATATTTTACATCAGTGGCTTATTTGGAAAGCAGATGACTTTGTAATGTGTGGTCCTGCATATATTGTCAGAAAGCAGTTACTCTTCTCTGATAAATCCAGAAAAACTGGAGACAATCCAGATGTTTGTATAGTAAAACTGAGCGGAAACCAAAACCTACCAGGCTCCTCTTACAGATAGAAAGCGGAGGGAGGGAGGAAGAGGGGAAACCACAAACTGCAGCGTGCAAAATTGTAGCCCAGTAGGCTAGTGAAACAGATGCTGCTCCTATTTGTTTCTGTTGGTAGCTGGAGAAGGGGATTTGAATTTCGTCAGCTGGACCACACCAGGAACTTACTACATCAACTTCATCGCTTCCCAGAATTTAGCAGTACAGACATAAAAACACTCACCTGGTTTAGTTGCATAAGGTGATTGTGTTCTGTATCTGCANGGGGAAGGACTTTTTACTAGGGCATGTAGTGACAGGACAAGGGGGAATGGCTTCAAACTGGAAGAGGGCAGGTTTAGATTGAACATGAGGAAGAAGTTTTTCACTTTGAGGGTGGTGAGGCACTGGAACAGGTTGCCCAGAGAGGTTGTTGAGTCCCCATCCCTGGAGGTATTCAAGGCCAGGCTGGACGTGGCCTTGGGCAGCCTGGTCTGGTGGGAGGTGTCCCTGCCTATGGCAGGGGGGTTGGAACTCGATGATAATCAAGGTCCTTTCCAACCTAAACCATTCTATGATTCCATGATTCTATGATCATTGCTCCTTTTACCCTACTGAACGTACCTACCAGTAGGGATGACGAGACCAAAGAAAGTGCTCAAACTATCTATTGCATTTCCTAATAGGATTATAATTTCAGTGCTTTAATTTAAACTTCTAAAACCTTTCATTTACAAAAAAGAGGAACTTGGTTTTGACAGTGAAGTAAAACTGGGGGGAGAAATAGGTCTGGAAAAGAGCCGATTGAAAGTAATGTTGTCCAATATACTGTGCATTTATTTGCATTTATTAAGGTACTTGGAGCATTTTTTTTTTTCATAAAAAGCTGCTTTACAGTTACTCTTGCATTCAGTTTTTAGACACTTGATTGTAAGTATGGAAGGTCATAGGTTTTACTGCAGTGCTTGTATCCAGGATCAGGGTACATATTAACTCAGTCCCATATTTTTCACATTTGACATCATCGGTTTCTTTGTGTCATGCAAAGATCACTTGTCTGTTTACAAAAATATCCCCTCCCAAAAATCCTGTATTTTTATTAAAAACATACTTTTACTCTTGGTCTTGCATTGCTTCCTGACCAATATGCCTTTTAGGTATAATAAGTAATAAAGAAACAAAAGGCAATGATAGCTAATTAGTGTTAACACCTATTTTACTTCTTTAAATATGCTTACCTCTTCCAGGAAGGCATTGTAATAACTATGGGTGAGACCTTTTCCAAATTGGGACGTTTTTTGAAAGCCTAAGCATTGAACATGGCTCATACTGTCACTTCTGCTTTTCTTGTTTTGTTGTGCTTGTGATTGAGGGGATCACATATTATTTTAAGAGTTTCTTCACTTAAAACTGTTCCTTAAAGATGCATCCAAGAGACACATCTTGCCATTTTATTAGTGGCTTGTTTGGGGACAGTTGTATTTGTGTTAAGCTGTAGTAGCCTCATATAGAAATTAGCGGTACTAAGCTTTAAAGAGGTGAAAGTTATTTCAGTATTACTGGTATTCTGCAGTACGTTCTCTCACTGTTTTATCTTGGTGTGTTTCTCTGCTGCTCTTTTGTCTTAACTGTCAGCTCTAAGTCTTCCAGGAAGGTTAATGTTGACAGGGAAACCACACCACACCCCCACCTACCTGCAACATTCATTATCCTTGAAGTTGCTCCTAAAGCATGATCGTTTGCTGATCTTGTCTTATATTTATCCTTCAGTCTTGCTTTATACACTTCTTGCGATCAGATGATTATGTACTTAATTGAGAAGCTAGAAGTGGCAAATCAGTTCAAGTGCTTGGCTGTAGTTGTTGTCCTCAATATCAAAATTGTGATGATATTGCAACAGAACCTGATTGCATCAGTTGTCTCCTTACTTGTCGTACATGCAGAATTTAAGTGTAGGCACCTGTGTACACATTTTCCCCTCTCCCCCCTGCCTCCCTGCTAATTTGGATATAAACCAGTTCTGTTTCCCATGTTGTATATTTTCCTGCTCCAGCAAAATTTGTTGTGTGTAGTCAGGGAATTTACAGTAACATTACATTAGATCAATTTGGGATAAGTTAAGCTTGCACATTTACAGAATTTGTTCAGCTGCTTTATTTCTAGCATTGTTAAGTATTGTAACTTTTGATTTGTGATTAGATTACTGGGGTTATACAGCACTTGTAAGAGTTTGTAGCTCTGGCCTGCTGTTCCTTTTGCAAAGCTACAAGTGAGGGACTATTGGGAAAGATGTAGGCTTAAAAACTGTTCAGGAGGCAAAATAATATACATGGGACTTCAGTTATTTCCTTGTAACTCCTTTTTATAGTTTCCCTTCTTAGAGAGGAGATGGGTAGAGCATTTAGAAGAAAATAATGACACATTTAAACTCTCAACATATGCTATGCATACTTCATACTGTAAATGTATAGACAAAACCTTTTTTGTAATCTGAATTTTGGAGAAGGCCCTTTCACACAAAGGGAGGTCTGTGTTAGAGCTGCATGCTGTTTAAAAACAACAAACCTGTTTCAATGGCAAGTCTATTTTCAAAAACATCGAATGGGCTTAAGACTATTGTATGTGTTTATTGCTACACATAAATGCTCTTTCTAGCATTAGTTACTTAACTTGTTGAAACTAAGCTAAACTTGAGTACTTCTGTCCACATAGATTGTGTATGCTGAGGTGATGTGTCACTGTAGGTGACAAATGCTGGATGATTCTTGGGCCCAGGAACCTATTTTGGGGACTCTGAGAAATTTCCTTTCCCCCTGCCTTGGTCAAAACTGAAATTTTGGATTTCTGGTGTCCCCCCTCCCCCCCCCAATCACATGACCAAATATTTTTACTGATGGTCCTTTATGGACTACACAGTCCATACAGTTGTTATGCTTACCTAATAGGCATCTATTCTTACAAATAAATGGAAGGGTTTGGTTGTCAGATGATCACTTTTCAAACTGAAATAAAACAAAGGCATCTCCCATAATTCTTCCTGATATATCTGAATGAGTAGAAGGGTTAGTTTAAGAAAGGTGTTACATTTTTCGCTGTAAAACAGGGTGGGATAGTCTATTAACTATGAATAGCTTATTATTTTATGGGTATGTTGTCTGAAGAATAGAATTCCTTTAGAATTGCTTTAAAATACTAAACCGATGTCTAGGGCAAATAGTGAAGTTTCTTCACAGAAAATATGCTTGCTTTGACTTCTGAGCATATCCAGTACAGATGAATGCACATTCCTTAACTCGGCTGAATTAGAGCATTGAATGAAGACTGACAATCACTTCTAAACTGCTTTATATTGCACGTAAACCAGAAACTCTTCACTTTATTATTGCAGTTATTGCACAGTCTCTTCACTTTTGTCTCCTGTGTACTTGGGCATTTGGGGTAGGGAGGAGGTTTCCTCTGTCTCTGTAAACTTACAATCTAGAAGCTGAAAAGTTCTTGGTATGCTGAGAATGAATTGTTATTAATTTCTTATGTTACTTTCTCAGAGCTGACACGTTTTGACTAAAGCTGTGTGGTATCATTTAGGGGATATGTGTCTCTGCTGACTGTGACACATTGACTCTGTGCGTGCAGAACTATAGTCCAACTGCATATTCAGCCCCAGTTCAAGGGACGGGGTCAGAGCTCGTAGGTGCTGGATTCTCTCTGGTGCTATTTAAGTATTGCTAGAAGAGGTAAGAACAGTCCTTAAGTTCTATAAGTAGCATTCTATTCTAGTATTTTTTTTTTCTTTTTCTTTTAAAACAGTGATACTATTATCAGCTATCTGAAGACAGTGAGAAGGGAGTCAAATCACAGGTCCAAACCAGAAGCTGATCTCTTCATTGAAATAGTATTCTAGCAGCTGTTTCTAGCTTAATTCGGATGCTTTCAATTAAATGGAATTTTGAGAAAGCTGTAAAGATGCCTTAGTACATTGTTTGGTACTGGAATGGAAATGGGGAAGTGGGGGAATGGGGGATTAACTAGTGCAGTAATAAATTTATGCCTCTGTATAAGCAAAAGTTACAACTATGGCTCTGACATGTTATGCAACTCTATCGGGTAGTACCATTGTAATCTGTTGACTGGTAGGGGGTGTGTATGTGTGTGTATATCTATATCTATCTTTGAATTCGGATATTTCAAGTTTTTAGAGAGTATGCTTGTGACAGTAGAAGGATTTATTCCTGGAAAAAGTTTGGAGGCTGCCCAGAGAGATTGTTGAACCTCCATCCTTGGCAGTGCTCAGGACTCAGTGATACTGGTTTGCTGTGTTTCCCTGTTGTCTGACTTGACATAAATTTATTTTTTACTGTGAATTTGTCTCTTTTTTCTCCAGACACACCATAGAAGTTCTTTGTACTTCCTAACAAGGATGATTCAACAGAGGTGTTCTGGGGAAAAGACAGTGAATTTAGGAGGTAATGGTTTCAGGAGGCTGTATAGATTTGTATGGGGAATACCTTTTGCTGAAGATCGTGGCTTTGGTATTCCATTCTACTTGCACTCCGCCTTTCCCATCCAAGCAGTGCAGATGCTCTAGAGGATGTTGTGTTAGCAGATTCTGATGAGGAGGGCACATGTCTTAGTGAAGGCCTTGATTTTTCCCAGAAAGCAGTGCTGAAGTAGTGACTATCCCGTGTGACTAGCTATGATTATGGGCAGGAGAACAGCATTTTCTCCCAGGAAACAGAAGTTTTAGAATGTAGAAAAAGACACTTGCAATATATTTTCTCCTGCAGTTGTAATGGAGAAGATGACAAGATGCCAAAAAAAAAGAGTAACATATACGAATTTGCCAGATGTCCTAACTTTTGTACTTCCTTCTGTACCTGTGGGTATTACCTGTAGTTGTTGTGAAGTAGATGCTGTTGTCTTTATCTGTGGTCTGTGGTGTTTTGGTTTTTTTTTATTATTATTTTGAAGAGATGCAGATCTTAAAGCAGAAATGTATGCAGTTTTAGTTTAAATTTAATTTTTCCAGGCCTTAAATGTATTTGTGTTTAAAATTGAGTATTTAGGAATACAACCTATACTACAACAACAATATACAACATACCTAGCTGTATCCGTTGTTCCTTTTCCCTATCATCCATAAGACAACATTTCATATTGTGAACGCATGAAAGATCTCATCATTAATGTTGATGTTTTGCGAATGTTACAGTGCAGCTTCTTTCCCTTGAGCTTCTAAGAGGGAAATGATACTAGGAAACACTTACAGAGTCAGGCTATTCAACAGCAAATTTGGCTTACAGCTGCTGTTTTCTCTACTGGTGGGTTCTGGTATGGAGATGTTCTTTGCCTTATTTTTAATGTGGCAAGGGGTGTGGGATAGAATATGTAACAAAGTTTTATATATTCTCATCAGTGTCCAGCACACTTTGAACACTAAACTTAAGTGAATAGCTGCCAAGCTTAAAATTGTGCTCATATGAACACAGATGCATTAAATTGCAATCATAAAATTATAAGGTATATAAATCTGCAGGTTGTGTGGGCTGTCAGTGATACGGGATTTGCAGAGAGACCTTTTGAAAGCCACTTTTTTCTAACAGGAGGAATTCCAGAATCTTTCAGGGTGAGGTGAGTTTTGCTGATGTGTGTGGGAATAAGTTTTCTTACTCTGCCATCGCTGAGAGAGGAGGGACTGTTGCCCCCACTACAAAAGCAGAAGCTAGAGAGACTGTAGTTATGGTGTTCTCCCTGAGTGCATTTTAACTGTATTTTTATTGATTCATGGATGGACAGGAGAAGGGAAGAGAGGAGAGTTGTGTTTAGTAGTCAGTAGCAGCAGAACTACAACCCATGAGTTTCCCCAGCAGAAGGAAGGGGATTGCTGTCCCGAAGAACTTAGTAGCAGAGAAATTGCCAAGAAACCTCTGTTACCACAAGCTCATTAATTTTGCCGAAGAGCAGCAGTGATAATTATTATCTTACAGATATCTTACAAGTGCATATTTGTTTTCTCAGGTATAAGGAAACTTCAAAAGCATTTAAGGGGAATAGACTGTGTAAGTCAATGTCATAAACCATTCATGGCTTGACTTGTCTTTCAAGGAAAATCCTTTTCAGAATGCATTAGTTTGTTCCTTAGTATGCACTTTGTGGTCTTGCTAAGCAAACTCAGTCTGAATTAACTGAAATCTGTACTGAGTGGCCAGTAACGTTTTAAGTCTTCTGTCTGTAAAGAAAATAGTATTTGTTGTGATGCAAAAATACTTGTCTTTCTGCCTGCACTCAACTCGCTCGGTGTGCAAATCATGGAACTCCTGCTACAGTGCAGCCTGGCAGATGTTGTGTGCAGCCTTCAAGTCTCCCAGCCAGCACCAAAGAATGAGCTGTTCTCTCTGCATAATCGAAGATTCTGAATATAAGGGTAGTAGAAATATAATACCTTTAGAGATGTCCTAAATGACTGGAAACATGCCCTCTTCCACCACCCCCCTCTCCCCTTTTTAATGGAAGAAAGCAAACTGGTCACTTTATAAATGTATGCATTAATACATAGCTGTTTCATAGATTTACATTGTGGGGTTTTTGTGTGTGGTAGAGCAGAGTCCCATGTTTGCATGTCTGTGTTGTGACTTAGGGAATTAGGTAGCTGCTGTAAACCCTTGGGGAGTTGAAATTAATGCTTCTGGAATATCAGTTTGATTCCTGCCCCTCTACTCCCTCAGCCCCCCACCCCTTCCTTTTTTTTTTCTTTTTTTTTTTTTTCCTAAATCAACTCTTCCGTCTGCCTTCATAGAATCATAGAATGGTTTAGGTTGGAAAGGACCTTGAAGATCATCGAGTTCCAACCCCCCTGCCATAGGCAGGGACACCTCCCACCAGACCAGGCTGCCCAAGGCCACGTCCAGCCTGGCCTTGAACACCTCCAGGGATGGGGCCTCAACAACCTCTCTGGGCAACCTGTTCCAGTGCCTCACCACCCTCACAGTGAAAAACTTCTTCCTAATGTTCAATCTAAACCTGCCCTCTTCCAGTTTGAAGCCGTTCCCCCTCGTCCTATCACTCCATGCCCCAGTAAAAAGTCCTTCCCCAGCTCTCCTGTAGGCCCCCTTTAGGGACTGGAAGGCCGCAATAAGATCTCCCCGGAGCCTTCTCTTCTCCAGGCGGAACAGCCCCAACTCTTTCAGCCTCTCCTCATAGGAGAGGTGCTCCAGGTTCATGGTCATTATTTTATCAGTTAGAGTGCCTTGGCCGTTTGGGGTTTGAATGTGTTATCAGAGGGGCCTATAATGGGGATTAAAAATATGTTACCAGGAAAAATTGATTTTTGTCTGTCTTGACATCTGGCTTTCATTGTTTATGTTCTGAACATATAATTTGAATTAATCACATATTAATTTATTGGCAGGTTGGAAATGTAAATCTGAGGCTTTTGCTGAAATATAAAAGTGATCTCTGTTTGATCTGAGTATTACTAGATCTATCCCAAATGAGAAATAAACCTGCTGTTACTAGAAGGAGATTCCTAATCTCACATAAGTGTTACAGCATAAACTGCGTGACTTAGGTTTGTGTTTCTGAAGTTCTGTCAAACATCATTTCAAGATGTCTGTCATTTTAAAAAAGTAAGAAAGATTAGAATGAAAAGTTGTTTTCAGTTGCTCGGTTCACTTGATTCATATATTTTGGCTTTTAAATTTCCAGCTTTGCTATGTTTTGAGTAATAAAATTTTACAGGGGGTTTTGTGCAATATTAATACTTTCCCTTTCCTCCCCCACCCCCCCGCTCCCCCCC